>NC_051165.1:296104209-296444209 GCF_013339725.1 Rhipicephalus microplus
AAGTGGTTTGGGAGATTCAAGCCTCCCTTGAAATTTTTACATTTTGTATGTTTGATCACACACATACAAACATAAGTACGATCAAGCACACATAATAAATGGAAGTTGACCCCCCCCCCCCCTGGTGAGTGAGTGAGCGAAACAATTTTATGACGTCCACAATAGATGTGACGTCGAAAAATATTTTTTGCTGCACACCTGCAACACCCATCAAAAAGGGGTTCTGAATGAGTAGATTTAAGTATACTATGTGGTAGAAAACACTGACCGGAAAAAGACAAGGGCAAGCGTAGCATGTCCTTGTCTTTTTCTTGACCATGTCTTTTTCCTGTCCCTGTTTTCTACCGCGTAGTATACTTAAATTATGTATCACCAACTGGCCTAATTGTCCACTTTGAATGAGTAGGCTTGTCTTTGGGCAAGCGTAGCATGTCCTTGTCTTTTTCTTGACCATGTCTTTTTCCTGTCCCTGTTTTCTACCGCGTAGTATACTTAAATTATGTATCACCAACTGGCCTAATTGTCCACTTTGAATGAGTAGGCTTGTCTTTGGGAACACTGGTACAAAGAGTTGTGACTACAGCTAGGCCTTTGCTGTTTAAAAGCTAAAGTACATCAGAGTTCAACTACACAAGCATTTTCACACCACAGTCAGAATGTTGCCGTGGCAGCTAAAGATCAAACCTGCAATCAGTGGTGACAGGGAAGCATCGCCACAGTAGTAAAAAGCAATTACTAGTGTGGTGCCAATAGTTTATTCATCACTGCTCTGTCCAATTATATTTCTAGTGTTTTGATTGCTTATATTAAAACAAGCCATTTAGATTGCTAGCTTGCCATTCTAAACTTAGCATATTACTACAAAAAAAAAAAGACTTCTTCAATTGATGCAATCACATTTTAGTATACTTATTCCGGCCCCGCCGCGGTGGTCTAGTGACTAAGGTACTCGACTGCTGACCCGCTGGTCCCGGGATCGAATCCCAGCTGCGGCAGCTGTATTTCCAATTGAGGCAAAAATGTTGCAGGCCTGTGTGCTCAGATTTGGGTGCACGTTAAAGAACCTCGGGTGGTCGAAATTTTTGGAGCCCTCCATTACGGCGTCTCTCATAATCATATACGTAGTGGTTTTGGGATGTTAAACCCCACATATCAATCAGTATACTTATTCCATCTGCCTGATGTCCTGCATGCAACCAACTACTGCTTCACATCATCATAACCATTGCAAGTCAGAGGATAGCTTATGTTCATACATCAAAGGCATGTATAATAAAATTTGGCTACATTTAATGGCTTTTATTACTCACTCATCTTGTCAGAGCAAGAACATTGTTAACATAAAAGTGTTTTATGCAGGGGTCCACCACGACTTCAGTCACTTATATCTATCATGGAAATGACCATGAAAAAATGCATGTGATTAGATGGCAAACGAAAAAGTTTTATCAACTGGAGTTGAACCCATGAACCCTCAATCAGCAACAATAGATGTCAGGCACGCTATCCAATGTACTATGGTCACACATTCTGGAGGTTTTAGAAAGGCGCCTTTTACATCTCACACTTTTCTCACTTTTCTACATCTCGCACAGTAGTCTTGGTTGGCGGGGTGGTGTCAGCCTCTGGGAGCGGTAAATCTAATTAATTTATCGTTACTGTGGCCTCCCCGAAAAGCTCCTGCAATGCGTCCGCCCCATTTGACGAGTTGGAAAGGTGCAGTTTGGCTAACGCCTTAACGCACCGCAAGGTGGCCACAACGTAAATATCGGCCTTGATTGTAGCATCCATCCATCGATTCCCAAATTATCTATGCGGCACACTCTTGCCTTGCCTGGTTGTGACACCGTGTTCCCCGCTTACACTTGCCCCAAGAAAAGTCGGGGCCAGGCTACATGGGGCCAGGACGCACGTTGAATTCTCTTGCAGTTAGGCCGTCATGTTCAAGAATTCTTGAACATTCTTTGGGATGGCGACCTTAGTTCAAGGTCTGCATTCAGCTCTCATGTCAATGTACAGTAAAAATTAGACTCCCTTCTGTAAGAATACGTTTTACCTGTGTGTTAAACCGATTGCTATGACGGAGAGATTAACTTTTTTTGTTGTTAAAAAAGGCACATAGATCTGCCTAAATACATATGGCCATAATGTGTTCCAACTAGTAGGCATGTCATGATGACTTCTATATGCTTCTTTGCATAAGGCACCTCATCTGCTCAATATCCATAAACTAATCAAGACACATCTTAGGCTCACTTGTGATAGGTGCCCAGTTCTTCTAGCTTCTCTGCGGCAATCGCTGCCCTTCTTCCGGAGCGGCAGCTAAAGATGATGTCTTTTTTCGGGTCGGGCTTCTCCACGTGGTAACGGTTCTTGAAATCTTCAGGGTGCATCCCAAATGCTTCCTGCACATCTTTCACTGCAATAACCATAGCAATAGTAAAAGTAAAATGCACAGACAAAGTGAACTCAATAAACATATGGGAAAATTTATAAGAACTTGCTGATTCAATATCTGGTCCATTAACTACAGTGAAGAAACCTGATGAAAACTTCTGAAACATTAAAAAGACCCTTCTTGGCACCAGAATATGCACGGTAGGCCAGGAAAAGTGAGGGAAAAAAAAGGAAGGGTAGCTTGGTGGTGCTGCGCTGGTCAAGTTCCCAACTAGATCACTCAAAAGTGACGTGTTTCAGTGGCATTTACAGGGGCCCATATAATTCTTTAATGGTTATAATGGCAATAAAGGAGCCTGAGGTTTAGTCTGGCAAATTTCAGGAGCCTTTAGTGAGCAAATGCGGCAAAAAAAAGCTAGTAGTGGTAGTAGTAGTAGTAGTAGTAATAATCTCAGGTGGTGAAAATTTGTGACGCCCTTTGCCATGTTGTGCCTCATGTTAATAACATGATATTGGCACATATAACCCCTGAAATAATAATAATAATAATAATAATAATAATAATAATAATAATAATAATAATAATAATAATAATAATAATAATAATAATTTTGGGGGTTTTATGTGCCAATACCATGTTATTATTAATATGAGGCACAACATGGCGAAGGTCTTCACAAATTTCCACCACCTGAGATTCGTGCACCTAAATAAAAATACACGGACATATCACATTCCACCTTCATTAAAATGCGACCGCTGCAGCCAGTGAGAAATCAACGCCTTTTGGCTAACTATCATAACACTGCAATTGCTAAACTTGCACTTGAACGTGCACACGCACATCACGCAGTGATCTGGAACACGAACGAATACCTTGAAATCTATGACATCACACTGCATAGTGTGCTTTATTGCCCCTGTGAACTTCTTTACCCGTGCTTGGAGCCATGAACATGAGCGTTCAAATTGCCGATGGTTCACAAAGACGCACAAATCAACCAGGCTAATACACAGCTGTCATTGCAAACCAACAGCATTGTGCTGCACTAGTGGCGTAAATTATCGGCATTGCTACAATTGTTTACACGTTGATTGTTTAAGCACTTTGTCAAGAAAACTCACTGAACACGGGAACGGGTACACGGCAACGTGGTCAAATGAAGCACGTAACAATGTTGCTACCATTTTCCGGCACCGATACTATGCAAAAGCATTTTTGTATACCAGAACACTAAAAATGCTGAAACTATCTATCACTGGCATTAAGAAAGAAGGGGAAAATTAAGGTGCTAATTTTTCTTGGTCAAGTACATTAATGAGAAATAACAAATAATGCCATGGAAAGTAAGAGGGATGCTATTTCTAGTTATTACTATATAGATGTGCAGAAAGTGGAGCGGATAAAAAGATAACTTGCCACCTGCAGGGCTGTGGGTAGGGCACAGCCAAAGCATGTGTTCGAAATTGCAATAGGGATGGTTGCAAAGGGAGTAAAAATGCCCGAGAGGATTGGCAGGAAGCCCTCAAGAGCAACGAATACAAGCAGCAACTATAGGCGGTCAAAAGGGCTTGGGATATCGCTACAAGCCTTCGGCCGCCAGCGCCATCCTGGGCGGAGCCTCCAGTCTGAATTAAGGGTCCGAATGGCCCCTTCTCAGCCTCCTCAGGATATGTTTATTAAAGTCAATCTCACTCACTCTGCCACCTGCAGGCACCGAACCTGCAATCTTCAAATTGCACGTCCAATTCTCTACCGATTGAGCTAAAGCGGTCGTCACCCTCCATCCACTTCATTGGGTATAACCTGTGCATTGAAACCTGGGTCGGCACTGACCGTAGCTATGACGGCGCGAGAAGAACACTTCCATTTTCTACCGTCTGTTGGCATCGTGCCCCGCAATACTTCTTCAGTCTAAACTGGTTTAGTGTTTCCTTGCAGTGTCTCCATAATTTAATCGATTGTGTACCTTTTCATCATTATAAATTAAGAAGCTTGATAGCGACACATCAATAGGTCATAAAGGCAAAATGAACTTTCACAAATGCAGAACTTCAGTACCAGTTGGAGAGAGGGGGCGTATTACAGTATAGTGCAACAGATGCTGCAGATGGGCTTTCTTTACTATCCAGCAAAAACAACAAAAAAAAGGATGTATAATCAAGTATAGTTGTATGAAAAAGTTGAATAGGTAAACATTTCAAAACAACCTTTACAGTGTTCGCAAGAAAACAATTTTTTTTTCACTACATTGCCTCACGAATTTCAGATATGGCATTAAGATTCTTTTCATGATTGAATAAAACACTTACTGTGCATTTACGCACACATATGCTTGACAGATTCATATAGCAGTCGAAGCGTTGTAATATATGTGTTCTGTGGCAATAGACAATAACGGAACCTCTTTTCCTTCAGTTCATAGTACCACATATGCCAGTTCTAGTCTGTGTTTCTAAAGGGGGGGAGGGGCAAAGGGTTAACGATCAATTTTACTAGCTTCATTCTGTCTTACAATAGTACTTCTTTCCTGAAATGAACTCTGCACAAAGCAACTTTCTCATTTTGATTATGACAGATTTACTTTAATTGATTCAGTCAATAATTTGGACGGCGGCACAAAGAATCACATGGACGACGAAAAATCAAGATGAGGCACAGCACCGGCACTGTGTCCTGTCTTGATGATTCAAAATTCATGTGGCTTTTTTGCACTACTGTCTGATTTATTCAACGAGCCAACCAGCCTGTCCTTCCGAGCTCAACCAATGCACAGTGAACTCTGGAGTGACTAATTCATACATTAAATAGGAAACATATGCTTTTGTGATGAAGTTATTCACAGCTAAATGACTAAAGTAACGGTCTGGTAACTAAATAGAAAAGCTTACATAACACTTGATCTTAGAACAAGAAACAGATGATAGATATTTTGTACTGATCAGCATTTTCAAAATATCGTAATTAAAATCAAGCATAACAATCCAAATATGTGTGCAAGTTGCGACATTAATTTTATTGCACAAATAGCTAAAAAATTCACAGTAGACGGTCACTGCCAGGTAATTTCCAACTCATATGCAAACTATTAAGAGAGGTTATGAAGCTGAGGATTAATATGTTTATGATTACAGTACTACTGATGGTCCCAGAGAGATACTTTTTTATTAGTGAAATTATGTCCGAGTATTTGCAAAACTTCACAACCAATCTGCGGAATATTTGCACGCTCTACTAAATACTAACATGCACTACACACTTGCTCTATTGTTGTGTACGAGTCCACAACTACAAAAACATTCGTGTTTTCTTTTGTGTCTACAAACAGGGGCAGATTATCCAGGGTTTAAGGGTTCAGATGAACCGGGCCCTCTGATTTTAGGGGGCCCCCAGAGGGCCAGAAAAAATGGCTGACTTTGTTCTTTTGTTCAAAAAATTTAGCCCTCCTTTCTGGGTTCTCCTGATAGAAACGGATTATCTATTTCAATAATCAAAATACATGGCTTCTAAGAGGTAGTTCATTGCATAACGTGCATAACCTTCAAGTCAGCTCACAGTTCTGCAATCTGTAATAAAAGCCTTCTACTCGCCCAAGACCATGCACCGTGTAGAGGGAAAGAGCTGGCTGATCCAGCAGATGGACACACAGAGTAGCCTGATGAGGATTTTAGCAGCTACGGTCCAACACGCAATGCGAAGGTGCATAGAAAATGGTTCCTGTTTGAAATATCCTTTAATGCGCTGAATGAAAATAACCAGTATCAAGCTGACGCATAGGTATGCTATAGTATGGTTCCATTATAGTGTAAACAATCCACCATGAAATATTTGTATGGTACGAAACCTTCCCGATTATGCTAGGACTCCGAAGGAGTAATTGTTGATTCTTCACTTCTGGCATTACCGTTCTGTTTTAATTCCTGCTTGGTGGTTATGTAGGTAAACTTAAAAGACCATCACTTGGTAAAGATTGTGCACAGAAAATATCTACAAGATATACTTGCTATCTGACTGCCAGCAGACCCTCACTGCAATTGCTTGAGCATTGTGGTGGGGGTCTTAGAGACTTAGAATAAATATGGCTAGTGTTCTTTGCAGGTAAATCTAGGAAGCATCAAGTCTCAAGCATGACCAGATGACAAGGCTAGAAAGAAAGGGGGTGGGGCGAGGAGCCCCCTTATTTTCTTGAACTGGGCCCTCCGAACTGTTAATCCGGCCCCATCTACAAATCCATCCCTAAGCTGCAGTGCTATTATCCAAGACATACTGGAGTGTGCATCTCATTTACAAAAGAATAAAAGAGAACATAAAAAAAGACTTGCAAGGAATGTTGATAAAGCCTTTGACTCTGCCATCATCGATGAGCTCCTGGGGTTCACGAACATCAATCACGGCTCCTTTCTTGCCATGATGTTTTAAAACATCCTGCACTTGCTCAAAGGTAACCTCTGGAAAGCGAGCCTTTACTTCAGTCATCTCTGGGGCTAAAAAAAGAAACAAAGAGATAACAGTTGATAATCAATGATAAAGTCTATAATTATATGGAAACACTCAAAATAATGAGCAGAAGATATATGAAGTTCAGCTCGAGTAACTTTTTTTTAGTCATGTAGGCAAGGTGAATAGTGCCAAGTGTAAGGATGTAAGGATGAAATTTATTTGAGCAGGGCAATAGCATCGGTAAACATAAAATCTCTTTTTCTAAAATTTAGAAAAAAATATGCTATCCATGAATTTAGAAGGGGACCATGCAACCCAATTGATGATGTGTGGTGCTTATATGGCACAATTAAGGGCAAAATTGATGGCCAAAGAGCGCCATTTCAGTCCATACAACCCAATTAATCAAACAAGGAAACAATTTAACAAACCAACAATCACGCGTTATCTTTACACGGTTGGTTACTGGGTACAAATTATACAGCCAAGAGGTTCAGAAGTACAAGGCCGCAGCGAGACCCCCAAGTTATGCACATTTTATTGCACTTTTGCTTACAACTGCTAAGGCATCCTAAATCTTGTGACATTGCTACAGAGTTCGCCTAATACCACACGTTGGTATTAATTCAAAACACGGTGCATGCTCCAAACCGTGCTCTCGCGACGCCCTCACCTGAATGCTTGGTCCTCGGAACTCTGTGCGGCCTTTTGATGAGACGCTGGTGCGGCGCACCATCAGCCAGCTGCAAACAGGGTAGGGACACGAGACAGAGCATTAACAAAATTGCACACCGCATTTTGATCGTTAACTCCGGCCTGAGAAGCTGCGGCAATGCTGTGATAACGTCAGATACGCATAAGGCTGCGAACGCGCTCTACACGCATCCTTTATGCACGGTTGTCTTTCTCTTCTACACAACCTTCCTGTTGCCACCAGTTGGTGCACGCGCGTGCCAGCAGAGAACATGGGAACCGGAAAAACAGGAAATTTCTGGCGAAAACGTTTCGCTGGTTGCGCGATCGGCCCACAAAAAACCCTTCGTAGGATCACAAGAAATCGAAATGTTGTGTAAGTTAGCTAAAGAACAGGCGTATCGTTTCTCGATACTCACCGGCTACGGTCGAGAGACTTCTCCGTCCTTAAAGATATCGATCGACAGAGGATTTTCCGACCCACTCAAGAATACATCCAAAGAGCTATCTCCAGGTCGTAGCGACCTTGAACGGCGACTGTACCAACGGTGGCCGAAAAGCGTCGGTTGCGTGGTTGTGTTGTCATGGTGACTGCTCTCGCGTCACCCACGTGCTCGTTACATCCGCAACAAAAGCTTTACGATTAGCCACTGTTAAACTAGCAGATCATCAGAATCGCAACATCGCCGCCGCTCTTTAGTGTTCGAAACACAAGGATACACCAAGTAAAGTTACACGGTAAGACACTGTTGGTTTGACCATAGCTTCCTGGTTTGATGCTTTTGTTTTGGTTTCACTGCGATTATTGTTTTATTTCACCGCCGTGGTTTCAGCGGTTTCAGTTTCTATTCGTCATTTTTTTTTCGCTCATACGTTCGTAATTTATCGCTGGTATGCTACTATTAGCATAATATAACTGCTAATTGAAAATATTTATCTAAAATATTTCTTTTGCTATTGTTGTCTCCTCTAAAAATGCAAAAAACTGACTTAAATATATTTTAATTTTTTTTAGCTATAACAGAGACCTGTTGTGTCGAATCAGCCATGTGCTGAGATACGGCAATGACTAACACTGTTGCACTCGCGAGCAGACGAAAGTTGCTGCAGTGGTGGTGATTGCGGTACCAACTGCCTGTACCAACGTGGTAACGTTGGCTGTACCGTCGGGTCTGCAAATACCTAATAGTTGTGTGGTGTTCTGCGCCTCTGTGCATCGCGAAGCCTGGCCAGCGGTTCGTAACGTGTTCGTGTTAGTTAGCTTGCCGTGTCATCGGCCCAGTGCATGTGATACTTTGTTTTAATTTCCGCAAAACAAGTCAATCGGTGCTGCGTTCTGAAGAAACATGCAGTCGAAGTATCAACGGCATCAGCTGCCGTCATTGTTGACGAACAGCGACTCAAAAATGCACCGGGGAAGATATTGCTGCGTGATTTTAAAAGGGTGCTATGTGTTATGCGCGGGAAAAGTATTACTTACATCGGCTGAATTGGAGTACGTAAATACAGCGCGCGATAAGAAATAAAGACAATTTAAAGTCCTCAGAATAGAAGGAAACGCTGTCATGATAATAATCGTGGTGCCGTCATGAGCAGCACTTTCATTTGAAGTGCGGGTCTACTCGCTCATCTCAATTAGTTGAGAGAAAGAAAACGAAGGTATGAACTGCTTTAAACGGGGCTGAAATTCTGCCGTGATGGCTGTTCATTTTCAACTGAGAAATTTGATTCAATGTGCAAGGTGTGGCACGCGTCGTGTATGCAGAACTGGTGAATGCGTGCTGTTTTCTTGTGACCCTAACCACAGCGAGCGAGCAACAAGAACAAAACAATCGCCTTTTACTTCCCATTTTTGTTTTCGTTTAAACATATGCTTACCAGCAGGTACATACTACAAGTCGGTGTAGCTTATGTGTTCTCTGAGCTTTAGTTTGTTTGGCACACATGTGTTCACATTAAATAATTGCCAGCTATCCAGCCAGACAAGAAACAGTGCTGCAGAGAAGAAACAAAACAGTTCACGCATGCCAACTGCTAGTGCTGTACTATTTACAGTGAATCTGAATAAGTGCTTGCAGTGTAAAGTACTGTCTATATGTAAAGGTTTAATAGCAGCGGTATTGTGCAAACACTTAAAAATATATATATATTGCATTGTAAGTCCTGCTCTTCGCTTATAAGCAGTATTCTATACTATTATACATATGGTGCATCACCTTTGTCTGGCAAGACAATTACTTTTGGCTCTATAGCGAGTGTTTTTTGTTGTCCACAAGCACTAGTATGTGTAAGGTTGAAGTAGAGAGACATAAATTGAAAAACATATCAAGCTATTTTTTGTTGGAATAAGGGCTCATTTCTTCATGAGTCATCATCTTTAAAGCTGCATTGTGGGCTATATTGTAAACAGTGCTGCAAGGGCCATCACTACTGAAATTTAACATTGAAAAATGTGCCCTTGAGTTCTCGTATGAAAAGTTAGTGGTGTGGCATCAGCCGCATCACACATGACTTGATGGAGCAATGAATCTTGTACTTTTTATCTTGGAATATGTGGTGCACTATGAGCATCAAATGAAACCCAAACAGCAGCAAGTCACAATTGAAAGCACAATTGACAGCCCACAATTGAATCTTGTTCAGCAGCTTTGCGCATATATGCGTGCCTGTTCGTAGTGATAAGTGGACGGCGTGCACTATACCATCGCGAAGGCTTGCTGCTGTTCGAGTTTCATTGGACGCTGATAGTACTTACTAGTGTAGAAAAGGCGCTGCACATGCGAACCTGTTTTCCAGTGGACAAGTGAAATGGCACAATTCTGAGATTAGCAGCCACAGTGTACCACTTTAACTTTCGGCTCCAATGTTGTATGTAACTGCAAGTGGGCACAATAGTAACTTCATATAATCTTGCACTTGCTAGTGGTAGGTGCAGTAAGCAATCATTTTTTGTTAGTTGTCGCAAGTGAAAACAACCCAACTGTAAAATGTGTGAAGAGCAGCTTCTGTGGCTACACTGTCTTGCCTCTTAATTGTAAAGCAGAGTATAGGCCAACGACAAGCTATCCTAAAGGATTTCTCACCTCAGCCAGTCAGTCACTTACCACTGAGCCTCTGGCACTCCTGCTTTATGTTTTTCTCTTTTCTTTTTGCATCTTTACATTTGTGTCTCCGTTATTCCTTCAAGTCTAAGTTGTCCTTCCTTGCTGTTTGATATAACAGATTATGGCATTGTGCCGGCTACAAGCTGTACTGGGAAACCGAGCTTCCAGATGTCTTTGGAAGCCTGTATTGCTGCTTAGAAATCGATCCTTCCTGGAGGAGCAGGGTAACATCCTTACTTTGCCACATCACAATCCATTAGTGCTTTACTTAATGAGCTCATCTTGGTTCTCAGATGGTAAACAAAAATAAGTTTATCAAAAATGTCACATGTAGTATATCGGATAACGGCAGTAAGGCAGCATGAGAAACAGATTTTCAACAGTGCTCAGACTGCACTCTGTACATGAAACAGTAACATGTAATATCTGGAAAACTGCAAAATCGAAAAAAAGCTATACGCTTTGACGTCTGTATTTATTGCGGGGCTGTGCTTTCACTTGTATTTCAACTTTTTCTTTTACAAGAGGCTATGTCCTGCCAGACCCAACGCCAAAGCTTTATGTGCTACTGGAAAAGAGCAGTCGCATAGACGAAAATTTGTTTTGAAAATAGAAATGAGGGGGTCTCCTAGCTACACCACTGGGAAGAGGGACATGAGGTCTTAGTATGACAATGGCAGAATGGATTGTCGTCCATTTTAAGAGTATCATGTACAGTCAAGCACATAACTTTACGAATCACGGTCAGGCGCGCTGAATTGCGTGTGTGTCACCTAGCGGTGTGTCATCTACTGTCGACTGGAAGGGTGGAAACAGGGCGTTTTATTATTTACTAGTATGTAAGGTGAGTATGAGCGCCACATTTATATTTCGATACCAGAATACATTAGGTTGATGTCACGTTTGGAGCACGACTGCACCTGATAACAGTTATGCTGAGACTGTTCTCAAGATAAAAGTACATAGCGATGGCTGCCATAGAGCTCGTCATGTTAAAAAGTTGGAGGTGGAAAACATTCATGCCTGGTGGCAAAAAAGTCAGGCCATCGATTAGGGGAGATATGCCTCTTGGACGGGTAACACTGCTGTCGATCGCCACTTTTGTAGCAGAGAAGTTCTTGGGCATGCGCTCGCAGGGTTCATCAACTTTTGTGTTTGACTGTACATGACATTTCGTAAGGGTTTCTAAGGACTATGTCAGATGTTTGTAGAGCAAGCAGACAAGCTCTCGGCTTTTATAGTAGTATGAAACTAGACTTCAATGTAAACTTTTGACAGAAGTCTGTCTGGCTGGGTATGAAACTGGCAGATGATCTAGACTCTAAGCAAAAAAAAAAAACAATTACAATTATAAAAAAAACAATTAGTGCCTCCTATATCTTTTTTTACTGCATTACCTTGTTTTCTATCAAAAGGAGCGAGCCCTCGAAAATTTCTTTGCTTCATTCACTGACAGCATTATGGTGCTCTATACACTCATACCTCGATATAACGAACTTTGGTTATAACTAAGTAAAAATAGTCTTGTAATTGATATAGTGTGAGGAATAAATTTTTATAACAAATTTTCAAACATAACACACCGATTTTCGCGTAATATGTCACTTTGTTATATTGAGGTTTGAGTGTTTTGCCAACGTAGTTCGAGACTTACGGGAAGCTTTTTTTGTCTGTTTTGTAAGTTCCTGCATACGAACATGGTGTGAGTGTTGTTACGAAAACTGGGGAGCTTATAGATTAAACTCCAGCTGTTGTCAGCTGCAAAAGATTATTCTCTTGAATGTATCTTTCTGCTCCTACTACGCACTGTCTAAGCTCTGCCACTTCTGAATTGCACATTATATCTCCATCACAAAATGTTCCTTTCAGCATGTCTGCTATTTTGTTCAACCTCCAGAAGCAATACTCTTGTACAAGAAACAGTCAGATTAAATGTTGTGACGGGAAGACCATTCGTGAATCCTGAATATGCTAAAACATCGCATCAGGAGACAAAAGGTTCGTGCATGAATCCAGTTTTCAAGGGAGAAGAAAAGACTTGTTTATTTATTCTGGCTATTCTTAAACTATTGCAAAATATTGTGGTCCTGTCAACATTTATTTGTGCGAACTTTGTTCTGAATGAGAAAATTGCATACCTCACAAAATGAATTTACACATTATATAGAATGTTTATATCAATGAGACTAGCATATTTTACTTCTTGAAAGCTTGTTATTCTTTTATTAAAATTGTCAATACACATTTTTCTTGATCTGCAATATTTACAGAATACCAATTGGTTGTATGAAGAAGCTTAAGAGACCATAGCCAACAAAGGGTGTAAGACCGTGATTGCACTGGCTGTGTATTCAGGGATCAAATACAGCTTCTGTGGACTTTCTGTGGCCTTTTTCAACTGATATGTTCTGGAAAAGCATGGATTTAATTTATCTGTGAACAAACTAATAAGTAGTGTTTCATATTGCCACCTACTTCTAGTAGTGGGTCGTATGCCAAGGTGAAGGCTCACACCACAGAGAAGAAAGAAGTGCGCGTGGGCCCCCCCCTGCTCTGGCAAGCAAGCCCAACCGACGCGCTTGGTTAGAGCCCTGTTGCTCAGACGTCAATAAATCTTGCCGACACCCCCTGAAGCGACGTGACAATATAGTACTAGCAGGCATAAATAAAGCTTTAATGTCATGCTTTCTGTAACCACCAATAATAAAATTGACAATATGTGAGTGGACTAAGGAAACATTTAATACAGCAACTATGTGTGTCAACTTTTTATTCTCCTGAGCTTTTTTCAGTCATTGCTGACAACAAGCACAGTGCTACATTGCCGCAGTTTTCGTCTGTATTTACAAATCTAGTTGAATGTCCCTCTTTTGACTTAGCAGTAGTAGGACACATTGACAGAATCTCGGAATAAACTCATAAGGACTAGGCATAGAATTTAGAAACACTTTACAACTACGAACGGTACATAACTAGCACAACTTTTGTGTTCAATACAGTCAAATTTGCCCGTTTTGTTTTGCATTAGCCGTTACCAGACAGAAAGTTCACATATAATAGGTTCAACTGCAATGCTGTGCGGTAACGTATAATTATTTACCATTAATGGCTGTTCTATGTTTAGCATTTACAGAACAGATCATATGGTTTTAAACCTTTTGCAATTGTCGCATTGATGGCACATCACTTAAGACCTTGGCAGTCATTATTCATGAATCGCTATGGTTAGAGTGAGTCCTATTAATTTTGCCTGTGGTCAGTCTAATGATCTAATTAACAAAGTGGGGAAGTGCTTGATGCAGTTTAGCAGACCATTTCATGTTAGTATATCTTTCTTGCTCAATACTTATTGTATACAACATTTAATAATTCTGCTATGAATTATGGCCTTAAACCTCTGAGTGATTATAATAGCTACTAGTGAAAAAAGGTAACCTGAATAACTTATGCACCTGACAGCATAAATTCTAAGCTACAGCTTTGTCTTCTTTTCAAGTGTGTAGAGTACATTTGTAATATCTTGCTTCTTTTTGTTTCTTACTTTAGCAGGTTATAGCACAAGTCATTACGAGGATGCTGCTTCGTTGGATAAGTTGAGTAAGTCTTTAAAAAGAAGCTTGTTTTCTTTACTGTATGGTAGAACTATTACTAAGCTACTGCTAAGACACCCTGTATCATTAGAGACATTGAGGGGCTGGGTCTTGTGTTACTGATGAGGGGCCGTAATGGGGATATCTTTTGTCGGGTCATTAGCCCAGCAAACTTCGGTTTCACTGGTCACCCATTTAAAGATCTGTTTGCAAAGCAATTATGTCCATGCTAACCTCACTGAGGAGGAGTGAAAGGCAAGCTTCATATAAAAGGGCTCAACATTTGCATTGGGGCTGCATACTGCATTGTGGTGACGACCAAAGGAACAGGCTTTCTTCGCAATGGCTGATGGAGGTGAAACTCTGCATGTACCACTTTCATCAGACCCTTGTCTGATTCTGTATTTCTGACATGTCACTTTCAAGGGTATAGCTTCAAGTATGCATCTGCTGATTCGTGAGTAAACAAAGTGCCTAGAACTCTATAGAGATGTTGAAGTGGACATTATGTGACATTGAAATGAGCATATAGCTGACTAAGTAGCAATATAGGTCCATATTGAGTAAAGTTGTGGTTTAGTAAGCTTTTGTAAAGAATGTTTGCACATATTGATTGAAAGTAATTTTGCTAATTGTAAAGCAAATTTGAAGTATGGCTTGTTTCAAGTGTTAGCTGCAAACCATATCATGTGCAGGCAACTTCAACTGCCAAGTATCTTAAGTTCCTTCCACGACTCACTAGGTTTCATTTTTGGGTAAACGTGCTCTAAATTTTTTATTTCTTGGTTCAGAACAGGGGTGCTCAAAGCATTTAAGGAGTGATCAAGGTCCTTTAACAATTTTGTACCTAATTGTGCAAAAATTTCTAGTTTTTAACTCAACTCTGCTCATTTATCTTATATCAATCAAATGTTACTATTCATTAGAGCCTGAAGCAGCAAACTTTTATGAGAGCTTATGATGCCCAACTATGCATTGCAGGTTGTGACTATGAGGAAGTCAAGGACCTACTGGAGAAAGGGAAAGCCTTCTTTGTCGATGTGAGGGAGCTGAAAGAACTTGTCAATGATGGGCGCATACCAGGTTGCGTCAACATTCCATGTGAGTGCTATAGTTCGTTAGTAACATTCTAATCTTGATACAGTTGTACCTGTGTGCACATGTGAATTACATGTGTGGATTACTAAGCCTATTTGCATCTTTTTAGTGGTTATAATAATAAAATTTCAAAACTGGGAGCTTATAAAAATCGGCACAGTTGCTAGGAGTCCACTGAGATATGGAAAGCACAGATTTAGACATCTTGTGGCATTGGCTCTTTATTAAAGTGTATTGTGCTCAGTGACGTCTGGTGTTGTTGATAGCTGTGAGGATGTAACCAATTTCAATCATCATGTTTGTGCAATCTTTGCATAAGTTAATGGGGCATGGTCTTCGTATTTCATGCATCTTGTGTGGAATAAACAAAGGATATTCAGTTGTTCTGCACTAAGTAAACCTCTGTGTTGTGTCTTTTAATTGGCTAGTGAATGAAGTCGGTGCTGCCTTGGAGCTACCACCAGAGAAGTTCAAGGAAAAGTATGGTCGTGACAAGCCTTCTCCAGATGATCCCAACGTTATTTTTTCCTGCCGAAAAGGTGTTCGTGCTACGAGTGCCATGCAGACTGCTCATGCCAGAGGATACCATGCGTAAGCTTATTTGAGTTTTCTGGGCTCTTCACCCTCAGAAATTAGTCATCACAGTTAAAAGGACACTAAAGTAAAATAAAGAGTCAGTTTAGATTGATAAATTGTGCTCTGAGAACTGTAATGTCATCAGTTTCACAATCATAGGCTTACTAATAGAGGAAAAAGTCGACTCGTGATTTTGATCAATTTCAAGTTGCGTTTTTGGTATTTTGGTGACATTGGCTGAGTGAAACGCCTTGAAACTTGGTATTTTAAGTTTGTGGCCCCATCAGAGGATAATGTGCCTATTGTTACTGATTAGGTACTATGCATTAGCTAGTAGGTATCATCTAAATCTGCGACATCGTGGGATTTGGTGCGTAAACTTCAAGGTGGTGTCGCTAATGATATGATTGTGACGTCATCCCAAGTTCTAAAACTGGCCCTCAGTTGTAAATGTTTGGCTTCTCCGCAATGGTACTTTATGGGTGGAGAAGCCCACTTTAACATCTAAAGTACTTTGCGTTGGAGAGTAGTTTCGTTACTTTGTGATTGGGGCATTCAGCAGTGGCTTTGCTTCTTTCATGTGTAGAGAGAATAGCACTGAAAACCTCACTTTGACATTAACTAGGGCGCATCCTTTGGCTGCTCGCACTGATTTACATAGCACTAATGAAATGTTTTGTCGCTCTCGTTATCCTAAGGGTATGATGTGCAACATCCTTTTAATCGTATTTTGGTGCACTCTCAGTTGTAGTTTTCTCGAACTGTGATAATGCAATTAATCAGATATTCTACTGTGAAAATATTGCTTATTTCAACTAACATCTGTTCACCGTATGTCTCACAGTGCCCGGTTCTACAGAGGCAGCTTCTGTGACTGGGAGCAACGTGGAGGAGAGGTGATCAAGGGATGAATGCTGCCGTATTCAATTAAGTCTCTTGGAGGAATAGCTAGCAGAATTGATAGTTTACAAAATTATTTTGGCTTTTAGACTGAGTAGTGTGGCCATTTCCTTAAATGCATGCTGCCTCAGAGAATTAAGCACAACTATATATGTCCACTTGGGCTTTGGTACTGCTAACTGACCTCTAGCGAAATTAATGCTGCCATTAAGTGCGTATATTACAGCACGAGAACCTATTTAATATATAGTCTTTGGTACAATGAAACATAGCCCTATGAAAAATGACCTGCTGTAGATTTAATTGTGGCTTTGTGTCCAATTGTATAACTGCAGATGCCTTAATTTGAGAGAATTCCGAATGCCCCTACTGTACACACTTTCTGTTTAGGCAGCCTGTAGTGCTATATAGCATTTTATAACTTAACAGAAAAGTGCTAATTGAGTCATGAGCAGTGTCGTGTTTCTTGTGACAGCCTACTCATGTTTATGCAAGACACTGAAAGTTATTTGCATGGGAAACTACCTTTGGCTGTGCTATGTACCCTCACCATCTGTCGCACGTAAAAATCAAAGATCATTCACCCTGATTTCTGCAGGTGCAGTATGCAATAAAAGTCTTCAGTTGGTGTCTCTCTGTGTTCATTACTCATTGAAGCTCCAAGCATGAACCCTAAAATAAACGATTTCCTGTTGAAACAGTCTGCTGCATGCCACAATTGTGTGTCAATAAATTATAATGCCTACGAGGTTGAAAGTGTTCTGTTACTGTGGATTCATTAAATATAATATGGTGTGCCTAGAAGCACCCAAGCTCAGCGGTCGAAGGTGGCGCCATCCCCGTGACTTACAATGGCCATGCAGCATCTGCTTGCCTGTTGCTGCCTGCCCCTTTGGCTTATTAGAAATGGCACAGAAGTCCCTAATACAAGGAGCTGCCATGCCTTCAGTAGGTATGACATCGTGCAAGAGTAATGTTCTAAGTTGTATTTGCTCTAAAATACGGAGGCATTCTGAAGAACGAATGTGTTTTATGGGTGCTACATACAAATACAAGGTAGGTATTTTCAATGAGTTAATCTGATAGCTGTGGCTTGAGGTGCCCGGATCATGTTGCAGCGTACTCCAAGAGTGACAGCGTAAGCAAATATGACCAGTGCGTCTGGTCTGCGGAGACAACCGACATCGCTGGTACCAGCATTCCAGCTGTGTTTCAAGCCCAAGTTCGCGAGCATCATGTTATGTTATCGCGTGAATCACCCTCAGGTGATGTTATCTTTTTTTTTTTTTTTTTGACCAGCGCAACAAAGGAATCTTTGAGGCATTGTCGGGGTCCTATGACGCCACCACTGTCGCCTGATGCAGCGCACAACAGGATATATCAACAAACGCTTCTTAGAGGAGTCGCAACATGAAGTTGTGGGCGTGGGCGCTGGTTGCACAGGCCAACCGCCCCATGCGAGATCGTTGCAAGCTCATAGAAGCGCCTTCTGTAAGGCTGTCTTCTGTACATTAAGCATAATTGTGAAAAAAAGCCAACTTTACAAATATTTGCAAGCAATTAAGCGTGTAGTGTAAGCACCTACATGTATTTTATCGAATACGCTGCTGCGAAAAATGGTAAATGTAGCCATTGTAGTTGTGAAGAAACTATGAACGCAGCAGTGCGACAATATCTTGGTATGAGGTGCCAGCGCTGATGGCGAGGCTCTGAACGATAAGCACGTACACAAATGAACATAGGCGGGGTCAGTCGAGTTCGAACCTAAAGAAAAAGTAGGGATTATTTTAGATATCGTTTTCCTTTCTTCTTTCATTTTCCATTGCCTCGCACGAAGCTGGAGTGGAATCCGCTGCGCAATGATGCAAACTTGATGGGAAATGAATAGGACACTGCGTCAAGAGTGATCCCCTCGCTTATCGAGACGTTCAAACGTAGTATAACGTGGCTTTTCCCCCATCATTTCTTTATGCGAACGCACCTGCTCAAGGCATTTCCTTTTGCTTACTAAGTGCAAGTAAAATCGAGCGTATTTTATGTTTTAAAAAGAAGGAAAAGAGGCAGTTTTGCACTAGTGATGCCAAGCCTGAAGGGAGTGTGGAGGTAGGCAGTATTTGTTTCTCCTCAGCGTTATTTTTATTGTTAAGTTCTATTTTTCTCCCTACTTTTTCATTTCTATTTATTTATATTTCCGCTTGCTTCCTTTTTCTTTTCTATTTCTATTCTATTTCGAAGCCCCTAAAGTGCTTCGAACTTAATATCGTATGATCAAAACGTTCGAAGAAGGAGAGGTGTTTGGGGAAGTTGGTAGATGTGAGGTCAGGACACATCACCAATATCAGTAGATTGGTTTGCAGGTTCATGTGTGATCCGCAACGCTATACGAACATTGAAAAAAAAAAACATGGTTGATACCTACCTCGTAGAAATTGGTACAACACGAAAGTAAAACGTGCCCTTACAGAATTAGTTGAATGTTTACTGTAAATTGATTGAGAGCTTGCACAGTGTATGTTGGTGATTGGCCCATGTATCACCATTTGACGTGTACGCACCAATGAAGACGTTTGGTGGTGCTAGATCTGAATCCCGACGGCCAACGTCCTTGATCAATGAATAAAGAAACCCCTGTGGTAACTATAGTAGTGAAAGGTCAGGGTGCATTAAGCAAAAGTGGCATGACAGCCAGACGAGCGTCGCTGAATGAAAGCAGAATTTGGGCTAAGGTCGCCACCCGGAGGCATGTTAAAGGGTTATTAAAAACCACGGCCGGACTAGATCTAAAACGCGTCGTGTGTCGTCTGTCTGCAGGCCGGTGGCGTTTTTCCCCGAGCGAGCGTTATAAGCGGGGAACGTGGTGGGGAACGACGTTGGGAAACGACGCGCGTCAGGCGAGGAAGGCGCGCGTCGCAGAGCTATTTTTTGTATGAATGGACGCTATGAGCTTGCGACGCTTGAGCTAAGGACGCCACCTCGCGGGTGTTGACGAAATTTTACTTCTACGACCCACCGAATGGGAAATGAGACGTAGCAATGACGCGTTACAAGAGCTGATAGCGGAGGCCACGGTCATGATGCATTACTTCGCTTGACTGCTCCCAGAGAGCGACACTACCGGGCCTACTAAGAGCACTGTGAGAGGAAAGTGTGACTGAGAGAAAAACATTTATTGAAAGAAGTTTGTGAGTGAAGGTGGGAGGGTCCCTTATTCCAGGAACCCTCTGGCTTGGACAGCCCGCCGGGCTCGAGCTACGAGTTGACGCTGCTTGACCAGGTCCGGCTGGGAGACCGCAGCCTCCCACGCTTCACTGAGGAGGTCTTGGTCCGCATCTGGTACTGCTGCTCGTAGTCTTGGGACGCCTACTTTGCACTGCAGTAGGAGGTGTGCCTGAGTGTCTGCCACATTGCAGTGAGGGCAGATGTAGCTGTGCAACGTTGGCCTCATATGGTGCCATAGTACGCCGTGAGTAAACGTGTTGCTTTGAAGACGCCTGTAGTCAGTGCATTTGTCTTTTGTGAGCTTTGGATGTGGCGGAGGGCATGACCTGCGTTCGAGCCGATAATGTTGCAGTAATGCGTGATACGTTAGTGGTACGAGTTCTCTGTATGTTATAAAAAAAATGGCAGCATATCCACGGAGTGAATTGAATGATGGGGAGTGGGGCGAAGCATTCGTCCTTCCATTCGTTCTTGCTTCTGTCCGTTCCTGTGTACGTCTGTATAACTGTCCATGCGTCCATCCACCCGTCCGTGCCTGCGTCTGTTCGTGCATCCGTCCCTGCGTTCGTCCATGCATCCGCGCCTGCGTCCGTTCATACATCCATCCATGCATCTGTCTGTGTGTTCGTTCGTCCATCTATTCAACACTCCGAGTACCACCTTCGAGTCTTTTCATCATATATTCCCCATATAGAAGCACCGCCATCCAGCGCACATTTCAAGGACTAAACGGGAGGTGGCACATGCACACTTTCTTACGGCTTGCGCTTCGGGTTTACTTCCCACCTTTAACCACCTCGAGTTCATGGTATATACTAGTTCACTGTATTCATGGCTATGCGGCCCAACGCTCGCTAAGCCTTTCTAAAACCAAGGAGGTTTCACCCAGCGAGTATAACGTAGCAACCCTTTCTTGTCAGATCGTGCTCAATGTACATGCCAATAGCTGCTAATGGGGATCGCAGTGTGCGCGTTACCTAAAGGCCGAATGCTCCTGTCTCTCATTGCCCCTTAGCAGCCATTAACATATGCATTGAGCACTATCTTTTATTGTTCAACAACGCACAGAAGAAATCTCTCACTGAAACCACCTTGGAGGTCAAAATCGTAAGGAACGCTATTTCGGGTACGTGCCACTGGTGGTGACGTACTACGAGGGACGCACAAGCCGCGCCATAAGGAGCTTCGCCCCTAAAAGCGCGTCTGCAAAGCCTCCAGAGTGTGTAACCACAGCGTAGTGGGTAGCGTGCCCAGCATCTGTTTTTGTGGACCAGTTCCTGTTGACAGAGCTTTTCTTCGACATTTGATGACACGCTTTTTCTGACGTCATTTCCGTGCCGGAAATACGTCAGAAAAAGTCAGGGCAGGATAAAAGTCAGGGCAGTCAGGGCAATATTCAGGGCAGGATAAATATATCAGTGTTTTTTTCTTCTTGCGTGGCCTGTTGAATTATTACAAGGGATGATTAACGCTAGCACGTCAGGGGCACCGAGTCATTGTCCCGGGCAAAGGACACTACTCTTGGCCGACAGGTGGCGATGGGGGCAAGGGTGACATAGGCAGCGGAATAATTGGTACATAAAGAAAAGGATAGGACAGAGTCCACACGGGGACAAGCAGTCGCCTTGTGTACACATTCCTTTGTCCCTCTTTTATAGTTCCGCCTGTAATATGTATTCTAGTCAAAACCATCTTGAGGCCGACTTCCAGCTTTCACTCTGTGAATGTGGATGACAAGGGAAGCTGTGTCGCCCATGGCATTGAGTGACATGATTTTAATGAGAAGTTATTTATGTGTTAATTTATTTGTTATAGTCATTTTTATTAATTTCCTAGTTAATTTACTTATTTGTGTCATTTTTCTCGCTTATTTTTAGCAGACTCGCGGTGTGTAGTAGGGCTCACCCAAACCTTGTGGCGCATATTGCTGTGGGTATTCTGTTTGGTTGGTGACCACTCGCAGAGCTAGTAATAGCCTAGCTATGTAAAGTATCACTGTTTAAAAAAAAGAAAAGAAAATTATATGTGTCAGCATCTGGCGTGCGTTTTTGTACGCCTGGAGGCTTTTCGAACACACCCTTCATAACGCTGCCGTCTTCACACGAAAAAAAAAAAAAAACGGCGGTTGTCTTTTCGGTTGCTGCTGTCTACACCTGCACGCAGAGTGAAAAACAACTCCTCATTAGTACCGCTGTCTTCGAACAAAGGAGGCGGAAATGACTGCCACACGTAAAAACAAGGCCGGCCTCGCAAATTGCCTATAGAGCGCATGTCGTCGCAGTGTGTGTGTGTGAGATGCACAGCATATATACGACGAACAAAAAAAGAACGAAAGACAAACGCTATGGTTGGCGAGAAACTTATATATTGAGCCACAAGTTAGCGCCTGTGGATGCGGGCACCGCCAATGAGGCTTGATTTACAGAGGGCGCGGAATCGCGGTTATTACATCGCGCGAGAGCGCTGCATGCTTCTTGGAAGTGTAGCGAAAAGGAGAAACGAGCCCTTTCCATTTTCTTAATTGTTATTTTCACGTTTCCCGCAGAGGTTCGTTAGACGAACAACTCATCAGTCAATCTCGAGTTCGAACTTAGCCTGCTGTTGGTATTCGCTAGTACGCTAATGAACGGCCAATTTCAAGGACTTTTTTAATTGCTTTATATTTTTTCTACTGTTGTATACTCACAAAAGGTCGCGGTGACTGTAGTTATAGGCTCGTTATGCCAATTAATTAATGAAAAAGTCAGGAAGAACTTCAGGAGACCATGGAGACATGAAGCGATGAACATTCTTGAACTCAAAAATGAGTGTCGTTCGAATCAACGTTTCCAAAAGCAGATCTAGCTGTCTGTGTCCACGCAGCAGTTGCCTTGAAAGAGACAAGTCTGCTTTTAGAAATGCTCACCCAGTTAATGACGATTATTATTAGGTGGTACTGATCAGCATCTGTCGCATACGGTATACTGGCTCTCACTAAGGTGAATGCCTGGTGAAGCCGAATGTTCAAGAAGTATCATTTTCATTTACATACATGACTGCCGAAATGATTCTCATTCTGCTAGGGTATTGAAAACTCCATAGCGATGCAGCGTCATTATTGTATCGGCTGATGCGCTGCAGGAACATTGTGCGAATATTTTTTTTTTTGAGGGGCAGAGTGGTAGTACGACTATATTAAAAAAAAAAACGCAGACATCAGTTAACCTGCCAGCAATGCTGCACGATGCAGCCCCAAAGGCCAGAAGATGTTGAGGTTTCCGAACGTAAAGATCACCTCCTCTCGTACAACGATATAACGATGCGTTTCTATCTAAGACGCAGGGTCTTCCCCCTCCACGCAGTAAACTAAACAGAGCTCAGGTCATAATACAGGAGCTTACCCGAACCCGCTGTTAGTTAACAGTGTTTATCCGGAGTTCTCTGTACAACATGCGATAAATACCATGACACCATATCACTCATTTGCTCTGGCGTTGCTCTGCGTTACGCAGCAACAAGAAAAATACCGAAGAACTATGGGACGCACCTTTACGCAGTCCTATATTACAGGGACGGTTAAGGGCAGTCCAACAAGACCGCGAAGCGGTTGAAAGGCTAGGTCTTTCGGTCCCAACGTGGGAGCGGCCCACTTCGGTCTAGGACACTAGCGCGACCTATTGGACAATAACAAAGTTCTTTCAGCTTAATTAACAAAGTTCTTGACAAAGTTCTTTCAGCTTAACACATATCAAAGTTAAGCCACTAGATAGGTTAAATCGAGTAGCCGGGGATATTCACTACTGAATTCGTATACATAAATAGAGGTCCATATTGGCATACTTGCAAGAAGCAGGCAACTCTGTTCTCATGCACGAGGAGCAAATAGTCTTTATGCGGTCGTAAAGGCGCAGCATCAGCCGCGTCAAGAGGTTAACAACAATTAGTGAACCAAGAGTTGTGGCACAGTCGAAAAAAAAAATAATATTGAAATATCCCCGTTGCGTCTGCCGCATTACAATTCCAGGGAAGCAGAACTTCCGAGCACCTACAAAAAGCAGCAGACATTCATATGTGACGTATAAGCCGATAATTCATCTTCAGTGATTTCGAGAATTTGTTGAACAAATTGAGAGCAATACATAGTTTTGCAGTAGCTGAAACGTCATATTTTGTAAGCGGGCACATAATTGCAAAGCGTCAGCAAGCAATTACATTAATTTGTTTTTTTTAAACTTAATACAACACGAATAGCTGTGTTTTACCAAAATACAATTTGCGTTCTGCTCATATCTGGTGTTTTCACCTTCTGTTTCGATTGTTTCTGGTAATACATGCTATGTTGCTCCTGGAATAGCAGATGTTGACTTTGGCAGCGCCGTCCGCCGTGGGGGAGCAGTCGTTAGGAGGCTCGGCTGCTAACCCAATCAGGTCGCGGGTTCGATTCCGTTCAAGACGGTCGCATTTTGAGGGAGGTGAAATGGTAGAGTACTGTGTATACTGTGTGTTGTCAGTGCACGCTAAAGAACACCAGATGGCCAAAATTTCTGGAGCCCTCTACTATGGCGCCTCTTGTGATCATATAGTGGGTTTGGGAAGTAAAACCCCACATATTATTATTACTTTCGTAGCTCACTTCATTTAGGACGGTTATGATCACTACAATAGGCTTTTAGGGCCCATTTGAATTTGTCGTAATGAATGTGAACCATATCTGTTTTAAAACTTAGGCATCGCACCTCTTTTAATCATATGCTAGCTAACGCACATCGACCTTTTACTCTGGAGAAGATCTTGGGAGCGTGGCCTTCAAGTACTTCAGCCCAGAAAGCCGCACGGGCCCTTCTACAATTCTTGAGGGAAACATCACTGTGCGACCACCTGTGAAACCTGAACTGTGTGTGTGTTATGTGCAATGCTTACCTCCTCCTCTCTCTTGTTCTCCCTCATTTCCCTCTCCCCGTCTAAGGTAGCAAACTGGGCTTAGTCTAGTTAACATCCCTACACATTTTTCTCTTCTATCTCTTCATGCAGTATTTGTACATGCATGGCCTCTGTATTAGTACTTGTGGCCTTTCGTGACCTTCGTTGATTTGCTGTCAGCCTTTTTTCATTCCGCGTGCCTTTAAAGCATTTACATCTCCTCTGGCGTTTTCATGCAGGTGTGTAACACACTCAAAGCTGCATCGCGTATACACAAACCAGTGTGGAATGATCGTAACTTCGGAAATATATACGATCTCGTGGTCTTTTCTGCAGCCACCTGCTTGCGAAACAACTTCCACTGCATACTCTTACAGTTCACGTCTTTGAGGCGTGACTTAAGCTGTTCCACTAGAGTCAGCAAAAATGCAGTCTCTCCACTACATTCACAGACGTTTTAAGGGAGCACGTCCACGAAACCTGTGCTCCTGGAGACGCTCCACGGCGTCGTGCATTGATGCGCGCCGTGTACGCACGCATCCATGGCGCTGACTGGCATCGAGCGATGAGCAGGGGCTCCTCTTTTTTAGGCGTTCGAAACATTGCGATGGGCGGGTACATGAACTCAAAGGTTTTGACATAGCGTGCACTACACCGTTTTAAAGGGCCCCTAAACAGACTCTTAAAACACAAAGAACAAGTACGTTGTATATTTAGAGCATGTTGTATATTTATTTCTGGGTTTGCGCTCAGTCTAATTTATTTAGAAGTGTCACGTGTCCTTGTCGATGTGTGTTTCTTTACCCTGTGTTAGTGTTATTTTGGAGATAAAATATGCGATCAATCAATCAATAAATCAATCAATCAATCAATCAATAAATCAATCAATCAATCAATCAATCAATCAATCAATCAATCAATCAATCAATCAGTCAGTCAGTCAGTCAGTCAGTCAAACAATCAACCAATCAACTTCGGTTATGTGATTGCGTTCTAGTTACAACATGTGTAGGATGATACTGATTCGTTAGATTGACAGCGTTACGTGGCACCTCTTTTTAGTGCAGGTAGCAACAAAAATCTTACATGCACGCAAGTTGTCGCTGTCTTGGGCAGAGTACATGGAAGGCCAATAATGGAAGCCGAACGGCGATGAATCACGAGACAAAGAAGTTGGAAGTGACTTTTTCGCACTGTATCTACCACGCCTTCTACAAAGCCCGCATTACACTAAGCGTGCCTCACATATGTCCGTGTGCTCCATGGATTGAATATGCACGAATGCCAGCACCAAAATAGCACCGTCAGACAGCGGACCTGCGTGCGTGTGACGCATTTGCGGTATATTCGGCGCGTGAAGTGGCGCAATAAATGCAAACTAGCTTCTGCACGAAACTGTTCTAAACTCCGGCCGACTGTTGGCTTAGTGAGGTTACAACACCAAATTATAAGTTTCTAGAGGGACTCGCGTGCCGAGAAAAAAGAAGTATGAACTATAAAAAAAAAAGCTCCAAAGAGAAAAACGCTATTCTGACTCCGTGTTCGAGTGTCTCTAGTGACATCGCAGGTTTCAGCACCGGTAGCTTGTAAAAAAATTATTATTAAAATGAGGCGCGATGCAGTAAGAACTAAACGAAAGCAGATCTCAACAGCTGAACAAACATTTCGAATCTGCGCAACCCGCAATTCAGTACAACAAATCATCCGCAAGAAAATCTAAACCGCTACAGCAGAAAAACAGAAACTAGTTCACCTTTGCATGGAATCACTAAAAAAATCAGAATAAATTTGTGAAACATGCTTGATGCCTGTGGGTTCAGATTTACGCCCGCATTAAAGAGCCTTCCACTACGGGATCCCTAAAATTCATATCACGGTTTTGGGGCGCAAAGCCTCCACAAGCCTCAACAACTCAACGACAACTTCATTTGCCTCACTTTAACATTCGGTCATCGCGCGTAATGGAGCTGTTTGCTTGTAACCTACATCGTCATATATTTACTTAATCTAATTTATGTTCGTTTGGAAAGATTCAGTGTTAGCCCATCCTCACTGCTGCCACTTTCCTCTGCATTATGTCCTCTCTCTCTCTCTCTCTCTCTACACCCTCTCTCCTATTTAGGACAGCAAGTAAAACGTACATTTAGAACTATTTGTCTTTGCTTGCTCTCTGCACAAAGCTTTCATATGTTCAAGGTTCTAAAATAGCATTGAATACAGCACGCGCATATGATGAAAAAATATGACAATAAACAAGGCACGAAGTTTTACATAACATTCTTTTGAAGAATATTGTAGAACTGTATACTTGGCCGGTACAAAATATAGAGATGCGAAGAATGTCGCACCGTATAGAGGGATCAGGTACACAAAGACTTTCCATCGCACTTCCGCTCAAGTCGAAACGACGTCACTCTTTTTTTTTTTACCTTCCATCTACGCATTGTTCTCCACACGAAGGAGCACGCGAGCGCAATTTACATTATCTACTGCTCGTAGTGCGTAGTGGCTCAGCTGCCGGCGCCACGCCGTGGCAAAAAAATAAATAATAAAAAAAAACGACAGAGCAACACTATACGCACAGCAAAGGCCAATTTGCTGGGTGCAACCTCGATTTTTTTTTCTTCTCTAACCCATGCAATGCTTTCGCTCTCCTTTCGGTTATCGTGGCGACACCGGCTCCTTCTCGTTGTCAAGGCAGCCGACCGTACACACAGAGCGCGGCCAGGACACGTTTCTGACAGATGGTCCGGCTGGCTGCATCGAGCCTGGCTCTGTTCGACGTGGCAGCGGTGCCACTCATCCGCTCGCGCTTTCGGCTTCCCCGCACCGAACTCGTGCCGTGTTTCGCACGAACAATTGGAAGGTGGCCAAGAGCTGTTGTTTGTGCGTGGCGGTAGTTTCTGCGAACTTCGACGATACTGCGACTTTCCGCCGGAGCTGCATGAATCGACGTTGTTCGTGCGCGCGGAAACATCGTCTGGCTGTCGGGAAAGCGGGCATCGGTGACCGCAATGGTAAGATAACGCCCATAGCCTCCAAGCTGTACGATATTTACGTGAAGAGAGGGTAGATGTTCGTACGTGACGTTCAGTTCGTGTTTAGTCGACACCACGAGCAAGATATTCGACGGAATAGAAAACGACTGAGCCAAGTGTCAGCGTCACCGTTTGAAATCCAAGGCTTGCCCCTTTGCGATGGGCCGCAATAAACTTCCGGTGCATGAATATTTATGTTGACGCCAAATAACAAAAAGGAAAACGTCAAAAGCTATTTTTAGATCTGTACACCCCGCTCCCCCCCCCCCCCCTATCGCCCAAATGCGTCGTGGATCTTTCAATAAAGTTTAATATAGGAACGTTTCAGTTGTAATAACAAAATTTGTGTAACACATAGTTTCGCAAAGGAAAAAAAAAAAAACTTTTGCGGCAATCGTGGAGGCGCCTCAACCGGAATGGAACCGGGAACCTAGAATCTTAGAACGCATTCAATTATGCAGGAAAGCTGGCTTGCCCACAGTAAGAGTGCTTGTGTAACAAAACTAGCTTTACATTTTTTTTTATTTTTCTTAGCACAATTTGGTATATTTTCGGTTAGAACCGAAGCAAGAAAAACACGCGCACGCATGCGATAATCCCCACTGACCAGTGAGTCACATTACGGTGTCGGTACAATTTGCACCGATACGCTAATCAATAAAATAAAGGTTGCTCCGCAGCAAGCCATTCGTATGTTGTCCAGCATAGTAAAGCGTTGCTAGTTAAAACAAGCTTAGTAGATAACTTGTTGAGGCCTTATGAAAATTCATCTTTAAGCATACATGTAAGTGGGGCCATGAGCGACTCACGCATGAAATGGGTGCAAAGAATGAGGATAGAGTATTCGTGAATAAATATGAATTATGATAACTGTTGGCGTTTTACGTTCCAAAACTAGAATATTCTTATGAGGGACGCCGAAGTAGCAGGTTCCGAAAATTTCTATCCAGGTTTTTTTAACGTATACACTTCAACCCAAGTACACGGGCCTCAAGGATTTTAACCTGCACCAGAAATTCGGTCGCCGCAGTCAGATTTCGATCCCGCCACCTGCGGGTCAGCAGCCGAGTGTCACAAACTCATACCGTTTAGTGGTACGAAATGACTCATAAATGTAACGCATAAATTCCTGTAGTATAGTGCACTCTTCAAATAGATTTAGCGTGGTGTACGTTAGCGTAGCTATTTAGTGTGCGACAAAATGCGCACATCCCTAACGCATTAAGCTGGACTACGTTGCGACACTGAATTTTGAGCGCATTTATAGCGCATCTTGGCTAATATACAACCACGAAGAATGCCATCTTAGATCAAGAGAAATTATGCGCAAGAAAAACAACAAAAAAGTGACGGCAATGTATGCACTACATCTACTATTGTAAGTTATCCTTTCGAGCGTTTCGCCTGCAGTAAAATACCGATGAGTGCGTGTGCCTAGCATGCGCAGTCATCACTCATCAACTCTGTTCTTTCTACGCAATAAAACCAGCTAAAGACCAGAGTTATTACCGCTCTATTGCCTTTTTGTGCCTACCATATATTTACGGTGTGGGCGGAGGATTTGTTTTTCATACCTCACGACAAAGAATGTGTCTGCGTATCCCCCACCCCCACTTCTTTTTTTTTCTTCTCGCATGCCCTGTAAATGCATCAAGATGCAAATTTTACACTTCACATACCATGCCCGGAATAACGGCTAAAAAATAACAAATCGCACAGCCAGACATGCAACTATAGTCCTAATGAACAAAAGAAATAGATATGAATGGCTCATTTTTCAATTCCTAAACACAACTTTAATGCAACCAACAGACAGTCATGCCATAAAATGTATAGAGAATGTTACTTGTAGTGATCTTGATATAAGTATAAAAAATTGAGGTTGACGAAATAATTATGAAAATAATTACAGTATTACGTAGGGTTTCGCGTCCCAAAACAACGATATGTTTATTAGAGACACTGTAGCGAATGGCTCCGGAAACTTCGACTATGTGGTGTTCTTTAACTTGCACTGGCATCGCATAGTACATGGACCTCTACCACTTCGCCCTCACCAAAATGCGACCACCGTAAACGGGGTCACACCCTCGACCTTTGAGTCGGCAGTCAAACACCGCAACCTCTGATGCCCGGTGGTGGAGTAAAATGCACGAAAAAAACAACAAGCCGCCGGCAGCCACTGAGCCTGCAACCTTCGAATAACGCGTCAGATGCTCTACCAGTCGAGATACTCGTAAACGGAGGTGGTCTTCCTCTTGCTCGCAAATTGTCTTCTCACACACTTTAACTTATTTTACAATTGTACCGTAATAACCAGCAAATGTCATTTCGTTGGGCGACGCATTTACCAATGCGTACGCGTTCCGCATAGGGAATGGCTGACACTGCTTCATGCGACAATTGTGGCAGTGACGAAACAACTTGGCACATTCTGTAGTGAATGCCCTACAATACTGCTTGCAGAGAGAGTCACTCTGCAATGCACTATATAGATGAACCGGACAACCAGCCTCTTTCGGAAGAAAGAATCCTGCGCTACCGACAGGACTTTATGTCGCAGAAGAAGGCTGTTAAGGCGCTGCTGCGCTTCTTGCGTTCAACCGGCCTGTCCAAACGGCTGTGATCGGAAGTCCCTGAATATGTGCGCATGCGATTTTTTTCTCATTTATTTTACATCGCTCTATCTCTATGCTCTTTCCGACCCTTTTCCCACCCCCGTACAGGGTAGCAAACCAGTTCTTCTAGGTTAACCTCCCTGTCTCTTCCTTTTATTGCTCTCTCTTTCTCCTATAATCTCGTTGCTTTGAATGTTTCTTTTTTTTCTGTAGTTGTCATCGACGTTATATACACTAGTGAGGAGTAAACATGCAAACGCATTGCCTGCGTTCGCTCAGCGTTCGATCACGCTACTGCATTTCTTGAACGTGCCGCGCCCTCAAGAGCTATACCTACGAGTGTGCAACGCGAAATCACTTTCAAGCACGCCACCTCACGTATCGAGAGACAAGGCGATCGTTTCGCAGCTGCAAGGTGACGGCGAGTATTCGCATGACACATCGTGTTTATGGGTTCGCGTGACTCGTCTTCAAAGGAGGACGTTTCTTCACCTTGGGCCTCGAAAACGGGTGCGCGCAGCTGCAGTTCTCGCGCTTAGTTTTCAGCAATCGATATTGGCCCAGAAGGGGGTGGCACTGTCGTGCGTGAGACATTAGAAAGCGCCCCGCGTGGACACGCTATCTCGCCGGCCGCGACGCGAGAGCCGTTACGAAGCGGCAGAGCGTGTCGAACGGCCGCTGGACTGACCGAAATTGGAGAAAAAGAAATGAAAAAAAAAAAAAGGTGCGTACGATTTGAATCGCACGAAAAGTGTCTGCTCGCGAGTCGCCTTATCCGCTTATACGTGCCTCTATGCGTGACACGAACTTTCACGCTCGATCGAGGCTCTTGTACGGTTAAAAAAGCCGTTTCACGTACTCGATTCACGTACGCGCATTCACACGTTCGAGAATACGAGAGCCGGCTTCACGACCAATTGGTTCTTTAAAAGGCATTTTAATAGCGGCGCGTAGTTCAGTCGTAACTGGTTTATCCGTGAACGACCAAGGTGCTGATGAAGCATTATGGCGCGTTCAGCCGTCCTTCCGTTACGAAATTGAGAGAATGGCAGCGTTGACCTCAAAGGGTAGCCAAAAAATATGGAATAAAAAGAAAAAAAAACAATACTAAATACTTGGGGGAATCGAAGCACTGCAGCCTCTCTGATTGTCTGCGTAGAGAGTACTAGTCAGAGTTAGCGAGGAATGTTATCTGAATGTTTGTGTTCACATTAACTGGAGTTGATGCTCGGCTGACCTCTGTATTCCCACAGGGAAATTAATCATCTTGGAATGTAATTCGAGTTCCTGATAACTAAAGTTACGCGCAGTTAGTTGATATTGTAACGCACTCTTCAATGAACTCTTTTAATAGGCTAACGTAGGCAGGGCGAACTTGTGCCCGAGAATAATAACACAGCTAGATTGTCTCGAGGATTCACTTCTGCCTCCTCTTCTACGTTCTTCTGTTTTTCCAACACGGTTCGCGCGCAGCTGGGTCCCGCACGCTCGTGCGTCGCAAACCATCTAGATGGCACAAGTATCGGCTAGCGCGCGTAATTTGAAGTCATATTGTGTCAATATTGTCCTGCAGAAATTTTGTCTCTTTTACGCCTGGAATGTTGGTGTAAACATGTAGTGAAAATAACATGAGTTCCTGGCGTTCCACTTCATGACAAGAAGAGAATGAGCAGGTCTTAACAAATCAATCAATCGATCGATCAATCAATCAATCAATCAATCAATCAATCAACCAGGGTGTCTTATCATCGCAGCATGCACTTATTGGAGAGCTTGCTTTCTAGACATGCCGTATGACTTAAAGACAGAATAAATGGATAAACGATTTGGAGTATTTCGTGCAGCATGTGCAAAACAAAATATTCAGCCTTCATGCATCTTTACGTGTACAGGACGCATATCTAAGTTAAGATTTTCTTTCGGATTAACGAAAGTTGGGGCATTTCCTTTGTGATGCCAAGGCATCGCAAACAAAATGTATTTACAGATGTTGCGTACATATGAAATATAAACAATTCTGTCATGTGGCATACATCTGAACGGTTGATGAATAGATGAGCTTTATTTGGTACTTTGGAAAGCACTTTAGCACGTTGCGGGTTGCTCCCACGTGGAAACAGAAAGACCAAGTCTCTCTGCTGCGTCGCGGGCCCCGTGGACTGCCCATAACTGTTGTTCGAGTTCGGAGCTTGTAACAGCACCCTCCCATTTGGACGGCATTGATGACTTCCCCACAGCGTAACGCGGGACACCGCCAGAACATATGTTCCAAGTTAGCTATATCGTCGCAGAAGGAACATGCATTATATGGCGGTATTTCGGGATAAACTTTTGTTCAATAAAGCGGGATTAGGGTACGCCCCGACCTGAAGAAGCCTGAGTGTCAAGAGCCTGAGGCCTACTTAGTTTTCTGTGTAGTGGAGGTTATTGTCTCCGCGCCAGCTAAAAATATTTTGTCAGTTAGTTATACGAGATGTGAGTGTCACGGTTCTCCAAAACATCGGTGCCAGTGTCCCTCGATAGTTGTGCGGTTTACTAATCCTCGCGCAGCTATGTTGGCTGACTCGTTGAGATTGGGCGGGGCTCCCTCAATGCGTCCCATATGAGCAGGGAACGAAACGAGTGTATGTGGCTCGATGTCTTTGTCCCGAAGAATTCGCAAAGCTGGTTACCATACTGTTCCCTTGGCAAATGCTCGGACCGCCTGATCTCTAGCCGCTGTAAGTTGGGGACATCCTGTTATCCAGCAGGGCCAACGCAATCGCCACTTAGCTCTGCTATCAGAAAAACGAGTCAGAAAAAAATGCGCTAAACCGAGAATCGACCGAAATCGTATTCGGGTAACTATCACTTAACGACTTGCAAGAAAGGGACACGACCCACTTTCAGCGCAATCCAGAAGGCGAGCAGCGTTCGAGAAGACAACTTCACCCACCAATGCCTTTATAGCCATTGTCAGCGGCTGAAAAAACGATTCATGTGGCAGAGCTAGCACTTTCGATGCAAGAGGGAGGTCCAGATCTTTTGGGTTTTGATGGAGTACCGCTGTAAACAGCCACGTGACATGCGTGTTTACCACCCTTGTGCTATACACCGAGAGGAACACTGCTGCGGAAAAGGCACCGATGCGTTCCGCAGAAGAACGACGAAGTTGATAACATTGCACAACAAAATGTTCTGCAATGGCCGGCGCTGTGACACTGCCGTGCACAAGCCGTGCCTGCATACAGACCGCCGAGTCACGTACATCCTGCAGGGCACGTGTGCTGCATGCGGCTCGATGCTCGCCGGGAGGGCCAAGCTCTGCCGTTCACGGTCCATGTACCACGTACATCCATCTCTTTCGTGCGGCAGTGATCACCACTGCATCTACGCCATTCAGTTGCAGGCTCGCCTGCATGTTGCTGCGGGAGTTCTTCCGTTTCAATCAGCAAGCAAGCTTCGCTAGACAGGTTGTGCTTCCTAACTGGAAGTGGCTCTCTATGCACGTCTGTTTTATTTCCGATGTGACAAACATAATTTTTTTTTCATGGGGTGGTGGAGGTGTGAGCGTAATACTACTAGCAGTGTCTTTTGAGTAAGCCATGATCAACGTATAGAATATCACAGCAGCTGTAATAAACTAGAGAAAGTTCCTTTGCAGTGTTAGTCGGTTGTGAATAATTGATTTCCCGCTTCTATAGTGGCTCACTTTACAGAAGTTTCTCACAGCCATAATCTCGGCAGCACTCCGGTGTCTGAACTCCAACTTGTAAGCTTAAAGGGAAAGGAAGTCAGAGCGAGAGAGAAGAAATAAAAGGCAGGGAGGTTAAAGAGATGCGCGTCCGGTTTACTATCCTGAAGAGTCACTTTGAAGCCAAGCCCAGATCGATATGAATATTAAATTGTCATAACTGCATTCATTTGTGATTCTCAAAACATTTTACCTTCTATTACTGCGATAGCTTTAAAGAGCGAAAAGTCAAGAGAGCTGTAAATAAAAATAAAAACAAATACCTTCGGCAAATGAAAAATAACTACCTGCTTGCCACACCTGCGTGGAAGAAAGTTGTTCTACCGCAAACAACAGACACCCACGCACACGATAATGCATGGTAGAAGTGTAGAATCGCTCCTGGTGTCAAAACTTGTGAATTGCGCAACGGGTGGGTGTTTCAAAGGCCCACCCATTCAAAAGTGCCCAGTCTTATTTAATTATCACCATCATTTGCCAGAGCAACAACACAACGAGCAGCTGCGTACGTTTGCGTGCTACGTTATACACGGTTGCGTATAGTCGGCCCTTCGTTTATTCGCAAGAGGAAATATTATGGCGTAGCGGGAACCATCGCAACTTCTCATGTGGTAGGCAATCTGTGATAGTTTGAAATGGCCGACGTAACGCACGCAGACGTTCGTCTCTTTGTGCACTGTTGACGCATTTATTGAGAACCGAAACCTGGCTATAGCAATTGAGAGGGCGAAGCTCAAGGCTCCTCCAAGTCTTTTGTTTCTTGTTTACTGGATAGGGGAACATAGTACTTTTTATACGAATAATTTTTATCTGAAGAACTCCTAAACGGATCCAAAAAAATTTCACAATCTACTTCATGTTTCACTGGTGAATTTTCGGCATTTCGGTCCTGAAATTTTCACAAATGTGTTTTTTACAGCTTACCTGCTACCACGAGATCACGGATATCTGGTTCGTGTATGGATGTAAAGCAGGCGCCAAGAACGCCAAACCAGTCCCTTAGACGAGACCTCGGGTGTGATCCTGGCGTACCTCCATCCAGCATGGTACTTTTGGTACGTCTATTTGTTTGATTCTTAATAAAACACAGGCTATCGATCCTTCATTATTGGTAAAATAACAATAATAATTTTGATGACCATTGTTACACGACATACGTAGTTATAGTAGGCCACACCAGAGTTGCAATTCGGCATAACTTGAACGCACAGCTGGAAACTGCATACAGATGGGACTCTTTGCGAAGCCACACCTAAATTATGTACTTGTTCTGTATGTTTAGTGGTATAGATAAACGCTATAACTACGTGGAACTACGATATAGAGCAGCGTTTGGAGATTTTTATCGATAATCATTGGGAATTTAATTGAATAATGTAATTCACTCTCTCTCCTCTCGTTACCAATTTTCTTATAATTACCGTCTCTCGTGTGACGTTTCAAAATTAGTTGAGCAGCCGCATTCACGGCAACGGGCATCCAGTCAAGAATGTCTTTCTTTGCGCTGGTCTTTAGTCTCTGTTCTGTGAGCTCTGCTCCACTTACAAGACGAGGACGAGAATGATTACGAACGCTGTTTGTATGCATGCTGTGCACAGGATAGCCCTCGTGGTGATACTGGCATCCGCAGTGGCCCTGACCGTGCTCTGCATCCTGTGCTGTCGGAGGCCGCGGCGCAAGTCTCCCACCTTGTGCGTACCCGCTGCAAGTTTGCCTGCAGCAGCGTTGAGGACCAGTGAGTTTCAACCTCAGTTTAGCATCACAGCGACCACGACTTTATGCCTTCCCTGGTTCAGAGAGCGGCGGACAGTCGCGGTTCCAGCCATCTTCTGAATAATACTTGCTTTCCCAAGACACTCTGTACTGCGATGAGAAACCTCATCTTCTGTATGGCCTGAAATGAAACTCAGGCAGTTCGCACGCCGTGAAAACCGTCGCACAGCGGAGTTGTAAGTGCGCGAGTGTATGCGTGGGTAGAATAAGGACAACTTATGGTCTCACTTCGAGTATCACCATGAAATAATTTAGCATCGCCAACATCACCATCCTGATCATCATTCGGCGTCATCATAATTTCGAGCCTCATCACTAATCAGTTTTATTTATTTATTTATTGATTTATTTGTTCACTTCCCCGTCTGGTCCCGTGATCTGAGTGACACTGGACAGACAAGCAGACGGCGCAGGCTCTGCATGTGCCAAGCAGCTCCTAGCATAGCGTTATCGTGCCATAGTATAGTATAGCAAAGTGGCGGGGATGGGAAGTAGGAGTGTGGAGTAAGGAAAACGGGTGGGGAATGGGTAAAGCATCACATAGCCTGATATGGTATAGTTTATGCGCCACAGTGTGTGACAGGTAGCTTTCAGCATAGCGTAGCCATACATAGTATAGTATATCAAAGAGTAGGGGAAAGGAAGAGGGAGAACGAGCGACGTAAGGGAGAACCGGAGGGAAAGAAGGAGAGAGGGCAATATAGAAAGATGGATGAAGTAAAAGAGAAAGATGATGGTTAAGAACTTTGTCTGCGTTTGCCATGCATGTGGTGGCGCTTGTTTGCCAGTTACGCTGTTTACACATATTTCACAGGCGTGTAATTGGTTGTAGTCTTTCTTTTTAAATATAATAATAGTATGTGGAGTTAACGTTCCAAAAGTACCACATGATTATGAGAGACGTTGTAGTGGAGGGCTCTGGAAATTTCGACCACCTAGTGTTCTTTAACGTGCACCCAAATCTGAGCACATGGGCCCATAGCATTTTGACCTCCATCGAAAATGCAGCCAGCACAGTTTCTTTTTTTTTTTTGTCCATGTGCTTACGGTTATGGTGTTAAACTTAGGTTGAAACTTCGAATGCACTTTAATTTTGGTATTTTCACTACACGATTCACCGCAACTTGGCAGCGTGACTCACTATGACGCGCTAAGTGACCTGTTTTCTTCCGTGGAGTGAATCGATAGTGCATGTGCCAACTGCAGCTAAATAGGAAGTGTTTTTGTTTTCTGCGCACGCTCTGTTTCAGCGCAAGACGCCGAGGGCATCATACACCCCGACGTGGCTTTCAGGACTGCAACCGAGGCCACCGGAGCACCCGCTCCACTGACGGAAATGCTGATGAAGGCAGATGACATGCTCCGAGTACCCGCCGACCCAGCGTCGGGCATAATCACACCTCTGCGGCCGCTTAGTCCCGCATACCAGCCGACACAGCCAGTGAGCATGAGAACCACACCGTGTCACCACAGGGCTTTGGAGCTTACGCTGCCTCCAGGATACATTGCGCAAAGAGACACCAAGCTGACCGCTTCGTTACGGTGACGAGTGCTAAGGCCAGCGCCACTAACCTGCTCCTGTGTGAGCGTCCTTGTATGGACGTCCCCGTGACAGTATTCTGCCTTGCGGTGGTTTCTGCGTGCACGTGCTTTTTCCTGTGGGAGTGTGCGATCCAGAGTGACTTTTCCTGTGTTATATACTGGTGAGTATATAGGAACCATCCCAAAGTGGGCCACTTGAAGATAAGATGTAATGCTCGAGAAGCCGATGCACCCATGGATGTCGTCTAAGCATATCCGGTAATAAGACAACTTCAGGTTGGTGGCGTTCGGGTTCAGTGAGGAACCCATGAGCGTGCTCGTACGACTGAATGCAGAGAAAAGCGATAGGCTGCGTAGGTATGTGGTGATGTCTCTTGTTGCAGCGTGCGACGCCAGTCTGCAGCGTTTCCCGATGTGTGAATTATTCCGGCTTTCGCACCATGTGTTCATACGCGGTTTGTGTAGCTGACTTCTCACATTAACACGTCAAAATCAGCACCAGGTACCGTCTAAAGGCTTGTATGAAACAAGGTTGAGGCACCTGCAGCGCAGCAGTATACGCGACAAGCAGGTATATGGCTGGCTCGATCGGGACGGCTTAGTATCGTTCAATGTTTCATCGTTCCGTCCTCAGCCAGATAAATGACTAATAGTAATGTGAAGCTCTGCGTTCTTGCTGGAGATATTTGGTAAAAGGGGACAAAAAGGCGGGATGATACTTTTACGGACGTCAGAGATTAGAGGAAACCTAATCCAGTATTCTTCGCATCACCCAATGAAAGTTGTTGGCGAGCACGCACGCTCTTCTTTTATGCGAGACATGGTCCCGAGTGCCATTCTCTATGGGCGAGGTTTTCAGATTGTAGGTGGAACTCATGCGCAAGTCGAGAGTATTGTAGGCAACCAGGGACCCCGTGTCTATACGAACTGGTGTCCTTCAGCCTCATCAACCACGGCACCTTACAATGAGTCCGACAAGCAAACTTACTAAAATTTTAACAAAATTTCAGATATCTAGTCAAGCCTGAAATTTGGCAGAAAAAGTATTATATTGAGCTTACATTTGGTGGAGAAGGTATAGAAAGTGGTATAAATAATTGTTGATGGACTGATAGCAAAAGAACATCAGATTGGACAGAAGAGAGACGAGATAACTGTTACTGAATCAAGCATGTTGTACCAACATGCTCAGTCTTATCCTGTCCTTAAAATGAGTTGTGCCGCGGTGTTTATTGTTGAAGCATTAAAAAAAATAACTATATCTTTCGGACTGAGCCTGCGTTCCGCAGCTGGATGCCTAATTCAGTCCTCCATGTATCATCCACAGTGAGGTCATGACGACTATGCGGGCTAAACGACTTAGATACGGCTGAAACCGTTCAATGAACATGTCTATGCTAAATTTAGATGACTCAGTATTTCACACAAAACGGGTTTTTCGCCGGACGCCAAATTGAACTGTCATATTCCTCGGTTCTTTCCAATTGTCGTGGATTAGTTGGTACTGTCAGCATATTGTGATTGGAAGACGATACCAGCCCTACGTATTAACATTTAGTAATAGTTTCAGAATGGGGCAAGTAATGTAAAATATATTCATGTCTTGGGTATATATAGTGATAGCATAGTATTATTAGAAAAGGAATTACCAGTCTATCACTTTATCCAATGCCATGCAGTGTGGATATCGGGCAGATATTCCCCATTTGCTAGTGCTATGATGTTCTGGGAGCTGATGCCTTGCGCTGTGATACGAAATGGCGATTGCCTATTGCGTGCCTGAAACGGAATACTCTACGTAATATGCGCACTCCGATATGCGTTGCACTTGTTCGATCCGGGAGGCTGTGTGCCCACGTCGGTATTAAATATTGAAGGGACACCGTATTTACCTTGACTTTAGCGCGACCATAATCATAACGTGACTATTCATTGTGTCTAGGAAGAAAAAAATAGTTATTCCGGTATTCGATTGTAACGCGAGGGTCCACTTTCGGTAGCAAAAACTGAAAAAAAAAAGCCCCGTGTTACATTAGAGTGGATACGGTAGTCACTTTAAGCCGACCGGTTCTTTCTTTGCAGGTCATCGCTGTAAAACCTAAGACGTGGCTGAATTTCGGTGGTTGTACTATTTTTAAATTTCACTGACGGCGGGACCTTAGGCGATTAGCATATAAACTTTATTTTTGCTGATTAACACACAGTTATATCGCATTTTTTGTTTTTACGGTGATTTTTGCCCAATATTTACAATAAACTGCTAACTTACACGTAGATTAAAGACCACGGATAACCGCGAATTCCCTGTTCCACAATTTTTTGCCTCACTTGAAATCTCCACGTTTCCTTGAACTTCTATCTTGTTTGAGAAAGTGTGAGAGAGAGAGAGAGAGAGAGATGAAAAGAGAGGGACATAGAGAGAAAAGACAGGGAGGTTACTATCTTGCTTGAATGGTCTTGAGGGACAATGTAGGTTTCATTGAAAAAGAAAGTATAGATCATAGAGTTTTCTGAAATTAACTAGAGGGGACTCTGGCGCTGCGGTCGTTCAGCGACCATAGGAATGATGAGTAGTGCACAAATTTGCCTAGTATTTGTACTTGCAAGCGACAAACCGCACTTGCGACTTCGTTTATTGCTGGTTTAGGTTCCGTTTTGAAAGAAAGAACAAATCCTTTTCAATTTCGTGACGCCATTTGACATGGTAAGCAAAAAAAAAAGTAAGGTGGTGAAGTGCAACCGTTGAACATTTGTTGATTTTTGTTTCGTGAGAAAACAGCTCCAAGCCACACGAATACACACGGAGCCAGAAGCAGATCAGAAGTACGAAGATTAGACAAATCCGTGTACTACCCATCATTCCCATGCTCGCCGAAGCGCCGTGCGTTGCAGCTTCCACAGACACCAGCGCCAGAGTTCCCTCTAGTGTACATAGATCCAGTATCAAAGTGTGTGGATCAAATGGCTGAAGCAGTATTAAGTTAGTGAATGATCCACGCTGGTGATAATTTCAGGCACCCTAAGTCGAGCGTATCCAGCAATAAGTGGCGTGGTCCGCATCAAGGTGTGCCAACCATGACGCAGGTTCTATTTCAAAATGTGACAGGAAGCTGGTGGCATGCCATGCCATTACATGCTTCTGCCCTGAAGAGAGCCGTGTCCTCCGTGATCAGCTCCGGCAGGGTGCGTTTTCAGATCTGATTACGGAGGCTACGAGAGAACATTCAGTACAAAATTGAGCACGCATGCAAGACTGACGAGAAGTAACAAAAACAGTAGTAATTGATGACGCGGTATAAACGATGCAAGTGATACCAACAGCATTTCTTCAGAGCGGGAACGCTACCATTATTTTATAACAGAGCTGAGCTAGTTAGTCAACATTCATTCTAAAAAAAACTGGGCACACAAACACGCTCTGAAATAAACAATAGTAAAGAGAACACAAATATGACATTAGTTTTGTCTTGGCTTCTTACTTGCTTCCGTATTGGCACACCCAGTCTTTTAGAAGGATCGCTACAACGCACAGCGAAAGTACATTTTGCTTAAGTTTAGATGTAAACTCAATAGAATATTTTGTACAAAGCTAGGTAAATTCCACTACAAATTTTTGCACAAAGCAGCCGGATAGCATCCTTAGAACACCTGGGCATTTAAAAAAAAAGCAAAGACAGTGATGATCTTTTAGGTTCGGGTTTTCGAAGCTTCGCACATGCAGCACACGTGTCTGTATTCCTATAGGGAATCAATGACGTATTCTTGCAGTGCTGCAAGCTATTACACATTTCTGTCACCGCGATGACGTGTCATTTACTGTCACGATACACTGTCGCCTTTTGATGGGAGAGAGAGCGACTGTAATCAGCTGCGCTGATGATACCATATTAGAAAGGAGAATGGGTGACGTGAATCTGTTCTCCAGCACTTTTTTAGTGAGGTTAATCATCGTGTGAAACTTTATTGAAAAATGATGGCCCACTGCGGAGGATCTTAGAGAAACGGCATATGAAGAAAAGGTGTTTTTTGTGAAGTGCGCACGTGCCGAATGCCTTCAAGGAATAACTGCAGGTCTGGTTAAGATGTGCTTGGACATAGTTTACCTCGATTTACCGAGGCCTGTACGGAAGATGGTTCAGACGCATGGGCGCTTCAGTAGTGTGCTTTGAAAGTTTTTGCCTCGCATAAATGAAGTATACTTTTACTAGGATAACAAAATGTCGTTGAAGTGTTTGCTTCTGTTGGTTCACGCTATAAACTTCCGTGAATTTTCCCTCTCTCCTTTGTTTAAGGAGACATAGATGCTGTAATATGTCTGTTATAAAATTTAAAGATGTTATTGTTCGCAAGTGTAAATGCTCTGTATTGTTACATGTATATTCAACACATTTTAAGTATAACTTAATGCGTTGAATAAACTTGTTTACGAATTGCCTAGCGCTCTTCATTAGCGCCTATAGCACTTTTGCGTAAATCGTCGAACAAGCGTTCTTAGGTGGGCTTTAGTTAGTTCACGGACATTGTGGCAAAACAGCACAGACGACGGGACGAAGAATATAGAAGACGCAGCGCCGTGTCCTCTGTATTCTCCGTGCCATCGTCTGTGCTGTTTCGCCACAAATCAAATAAATGTCAAAGCAGACTACTGAAGCTATATTTTCCACGTCATTACAAGTAGCTGTCCGAAAATTTAAAGCAACACTAAAGAAAAACAATTTTTCTCGTATTAGTATTATACTCTTTCACAATACCAAAATCACCGTGCACGTTTGCCGTGAAAAAGGCGGTTGATAAACGAGAAAATGGCAAAACGTAAATGCGAATGGCGACGCCACATGAAGTTTCGGCACCAAATGCCGTGACGGCATATATTTTGAGGGCGTCTAATATAGGTCCTTCACAGTTCATAACGAGTAAGAAATGAAATAAATTGTCCTCTGAGTCTACTATAGTAGTGTACCTATAACGGTGACTAATTTTCACCTCATTAGAGGTGAAAATGAAAGTCAGAACTTTGTTTTAAAGCTTCGTCTAAATCTTCGTGGATGATGTCACGGATTTCAAAACGTATTTTTCGTATTTTTGCGCTATTCACCCAACAAAATTTTCTGAAACATGGCATATCAAGTCCGTGGCCCCCTCAGAGGACAATTCGTTGAGCGAATAGCGCAAAAATACGAAAAATACGTTTTGAAATCCGTGACATCATCCACGGAGATTTAGACGAAGCTTTAAAACAAAGCTCTGACTTTAATTTTCATCTCTAATGAGGTGAAAATTAGTCACCGTTATAGGTACACTACTATATATAGTGCACCTATAACGGTGAAATTAATGCCATTAGAGCTATTAAAGTACAATTTGTTAATCTAAATTAATAACATCCCCGTTCAAGCGATCTGGCATTGTCATCACAAAGCCAGAGCGTTGCACTCACGCATTACTTCATTTTGTGTACTATAGTGTACAGCCTGGCTGTATACGTTATGTTTCGTCATACAAGTTTTTGCTTTTACAGTACGCTTTCATGAAAAAACATGAGACGAGACATGCGAGCGCGTGGCAAATGGCCTCGAACCACAATTTGACCAATGCTATAGGAGGGTGCTGTGAAATGGTGGCGCCCGCAGTTCCCGAAATGGCGTCACTCCTGCGACGCGTCGGTTATCACGACACGCAGAATGCATGACGCCGACAACTGCTGGACAGTGCAGCGCTTGTTGCAATGCTGTCGCCGCGAAACAACAGTTACTTCTTCGAAAAATTCTATTTTGTCGCATGTTTACTCTTTTTTTTTATGCGACAGGAACGTTGAAGCCAATGTAAATGTGGCATACCCGTTTTATCATGGCGTGCTGCCCGTGACACGTGGTCAGTTTTAGTTTTGTATCAACACCAAGGCCATGCAAATGCCCAATGATTAGCGGGACCGACGCTCCTTCTTCCCTCTTATTTCTGTCAGCGGCTGACACGAACTGCCCCACGTCGGGTTTGGTGCTTTTTGCGACGCGCTAGCGTGTTCCCGCTCGTATACGAAATGCGAAGCATTTCTTAGCGAACATCGGCGACTTTGAGCGCATCTATCTATCTATCTATCTATCTATCTATCTATCTATCTATCTATCTATCTATCTATCTATCTATCTATCTATCTATCTATCTATCTATCTATCTAATCTAGCTATCTATCTATCTATCTATCTATCTATCTATCTATCTATCTATCTATCTATCTATCTATCTATCTATCTATCTATCTATCTATCTATCTATCTATCTATCTATCTATCTATCTATCTATCTATCTATCTATCTATCTATCTATCTATCTATCTATCTATCTATCTATCTATCTATCTATCTATCTATCTATCTATCTATCTATCTATTATCTATCTATCTATCTATCTATCTATCTATCTATCTATCTATCTATCTATCTATCTATCTATCTATCTATCTATCTATCTATCTATCTATCTATCTATCTATCTATCTATCTATCTATCTATCTATCTATCTATCTATCTATCTATCTATCTATCTATCTATCTATCTATCTATCTATCTATCTATCTATCATCTATCTATCTATCTATCTATCTATCTATCTATCTATCTATCTATCTATCTATCTATCTATCTATCTATCCCCTTACGTTTGGGTGCTCTCGTGATCACCCCCTTAACTTGGCGTGAACCAAAAGTAGCATGGGAGTGTAAAATGGTTTGACGAATGTGATGAGCCTCTTGGATCAAGCTTGATCCAGAAGAGACTCTTGGATCAAGCTGAACCTACAGCAACGGTAGTCCTGGACACACTTACCACTTCCTCGTCTCGCATGTTTCTCGAATAATGTTTTTCAATCAATCCATCAATCACGATAGTACCCTCACACGCGCCTTCGACGACTCCAGTTTCACCAAGGGCACGATAGGGACCACCAGAATGCGTCCGCATAACCCGTTCACCTTTTTCATGCGGTTCATGGTCGTTCCGCTATAGTATAGAGTCGACGGGCTACAACGTACCAGCATCCGACACCTATGGAGCATCATACGCGATGAAAGGAAATTCCTCGTGTCATCCAAGCCACTGATACGGAACGACGTCACCAGCGCCGAGCGCTTCGTGACAGCGATAACCAATACTGAAGCTGGAATCAACGGCTCCCTGGTGGCAAAGTAGACATCGTGGCATATAAAAGGCGCATGCGAAGGACGCTCGACCAAAGGGCACGACGGGACCACCCGGATGCGTCCGCCTAGTTTGTTCACCTTTTTCGTGCTGGTGAGGAAAGGCTATGACGAGTGTTCTCGGTCAAATAATGCGTGTTTGGTTGTTATGGCGCACATACGCATGTCGGCCTGCGCACGCACAGACGCATTTTGGCATGTATATGCATATCGACATGCGCACGCGCATCTGTATTTTAGCATGCGCACATGCATTCTGACATGCACACGCGCATACGCATTTTGGCATGCGCACGCGCATCTGTGTTTCAGGAGGTCGAAATTTCCGGAGCCCTCCACCACGGCGTCTCTCATAATGACTGTGCCGCCGAACGGCTAACCACGCTACAAAAGAGTTAGTTAGCTGTCAGCTTTCGTATTTTCACGGGGTCGTAAAGTCGACGAAGGCAGCAGTCGCTGTTTAGGGCTAACCTGTGCCCGGAAAACGAGACGTCACTCTACAAGCAATACACGCTGCAGATTCATAGCAGCGAGCATACAGCGTCGGCCATCGATAATCTGCCACGCAGCAAAGTGCAGTGGCATTTATACGTGTGGTATCGAAGCCCCGCCGCAGTGGTCTAGTGGCTTAGGTAATCGGCTGCTGACCTGTAGGTCGCGGGATCAAATCCCGGCTGCGGCGGCTCGATTTACGATGGAAGCGGAAACGTTGTAGGCCCGTGTGCTCAGGTGGTCATAATTTCCGGAGCCCTCCACTACGGCGTCTCTCATAATTATATTGTGGTTTTGGGACTTTGAACCCCACATATCAATCAATCAACGAATTCTATATATGTCACAATGCCGCACGTGCTGACCATTGGGCTAACGCATCCATCTTTCGTTGCTTATTAAATGCGAAGCATTTTTAGCGAACTTCGCCGACTTTGAGCGTATCTATCTATATCTTATCTATCTATCTATCTATCTATCTATCTATCTATCTATCTATCTATCTATCTATCTATCTATCTATCTATCTATCTATCTATCTATCTATCTATCTATCCGCTTACGACTTTTAGCTCTCCTGGCCGTTTGTATAACGATATCAAACTTTGTATGGCATAACATGACTGAACGACAAGCATATTTGACTAGTCATAAGAAAATCATGACGTGTATGTAATGAATGTCATGATTTAGATTTTATGGTTTTGCTGCTTCGCCGTGGTTTTGTTCCCATGACATGATGCAGAACAGGTATGGTATGACATGACCGCATGGCGAACACAAGCGACAGACCCTAACATGAAAGTTATGACATGCGTGTCATGTAACAACATGGCTACATGCCACACTCATGATGTGCTCACGGCCGTTCCGCTAGCTTTGCATGTACCGAATATGGCATCACGGAACGTGAATGGATGACGAAGGTATGAGACTGCTGCAAACATGATAAAGATATGCATGTCATGTAACAACATGCCATGCTCATGATGCGCTCGCGGCCATTTCGTAAGTGTCAAATATACAAAACTTGTCATTACGGTATGTGAGTGGATGACGAAAGTATGAGACTGGTGCAAACATGAGATGCGTGTGATGTAACAACATGAGTACATGCTACGCACCTGATGCGTTCGGGGCCATTTCGCTAGCTTCACATGTACCAAATTTGGTATAACGTGACGCGAAAGGACGACATGGACGACACATCCAAACACGATAATCACGACATGCGTGTCACGTAACATGACTACGTCCGACACTTATGATGCGCTCTCGGCCGTTTCGCTCACTTCACATATGCCATATTTGGTATTGCGAAACGTCAATGGACGACTAAGGTATGTGACTGGTGCAAACATGGTAATTATGAGATGCGTGTCATGTGACAACATGACTACATGCCATAGTCAAGGCGCCAATACACTCCGACGGGACGAAGCGCACGTGCGCGCCGTCGTTCGTTTCGTCGCGTCACGCCGGCGTTGCCACGCCAGGCGCCGGTCGCATAGTAACGTTGCTCGCAGGCGCGCGCCGCGCTGGGCTGCTTTGACGCACGCGCGTTTCAGCGCATCCGGCGTCCCTCCGTCACGAAAAGAGGCAGACGCAGGGCTGTCTGGGTAACGCATCGGCGCGAAGTGCAGCATGTCGCGTTTCGCGCCGCATTTCGCGACCAGCGTCCATCGGCGCGGCCCGATGGACGCTGGTCGCGCCTGGCGTGAGACTATGTAGAGTGCTCGCGTTTTGCTAACGTATAGCGTCGCTGTGCTCAGCGTGTGCGCGCGTCAACGTCACGTTGGGGTATATTGGCTCCTTCATGATGCCCCCGTGGCCGTTTCACTAGAACCAAATATACCGAATTTGTTGTCACGTGACGTCAATGAATAACGAAGGTATACCACTGGTGAGAACATGATAATCATGACACGTGTGTCATGCAAGAACATGACAACATACCACGCTCATAGCGTGCTCACGTTCATTTCGCTAGCTCCAAATATACTAAATTAGATATCACGTCACGTGAATAGATGACGAAGGTTAACGACACATCCAAACATGATAATGATCACACGGTAGTCGTGTACGGCATAATTTACCTCCACCTCGTAACGTTGTGGTGATTTCAAAGTGTCATATCAACCTTCTTCATTCATGCTTCGCAAATCATCGATTCCCACTGTACGTGGGATCTGCCAATATTTTTTTTTATTGTTGGGGGCCTCGATGATTTCTCGGACAAGCTGCTTTGTATACCAGAAAGAAACCATGGTCAGTAAAGTGCGTGGTACACTCGCACTCACGACAATGATCTGCTAAATGATAATGCTGCTATTGTGTTAATGAACGTATTATCTTCACGTAAACGAACATTCAAACACCTACCACTCTGTCCTAAGCAAGAAGACCTACCACCCGACAACGACTCTTATGCACAATTCCTACGTCGCAGTCAACAAACTTGGACATGTGTCCAATGCCATGTTCGCACTTTGTTTCATTTGACCCACTCGGCTGTGTGCACCTGTTGACGAGGGTGCCCATTTCCGGACAACTTTTTTGGGAAGGAAAAGATGACATCAACCCTGTAACGCTTAGCAACGTTTTTTTTTTTAATTACGCCACGTGAAGGCTTGTGTGCGAAAAAGGCGCATCTTTTTCGCTTACGGCCGCTCTCAGTGCCGTCTCTTGCTGCATGGACTTCTCGGCCTTCAATTTTTCGCACGCCTTCAAGACTGCGATGCCTGCGAGTCCTAATATCCTAGCCATTTGTTCGTTGAAACTATGGCCGAGAGCATGTGCGCACATTCTTTTTATAGGCACAGCGGATGCACGAAAGTGTTATCCCCTGTTTGATAACCTTAATATGGCTAGAGCTGAAGTCAAGCAACGCTTTCATGGTTCTTCGAAAGTATCGCCAGTCAATATGAAGGGGTAATTTTTTTTACATGCTTTGAAACTCAATACACTGTTCTTTCTTCACATCAACGGTAAATTTAAGCCCAAGCCCACATTCTTTGACGTTTTGAGAAAGTCTGTTACGTCGGCTACAGACGAACACGCATATAAACATGCACAGATTACGTACGTACTACTTCACCGCATACAAGACCCCGTGGCATGGGAGCACACCGACGCTTGACCACACCTCGTGGGAACGCACAGCTCGCACCGATGAGCAGGAAGACGGCAGCAGATTGCAGGAAGACGGCAGCAGACGGCAGGCAATGCTGCCCAGCTCGACCATTGGGGTTCAACTGAGGCTAACCAAGAGGGCCGAAAGGATGGAGAGAGCAAGCGGTGCCTTGTAATAAAGGCCCCGAAACGCGGCGTTGCCATGTTTTAGCGGTAACGCAGGTTTTTTTGCCCGAATAAAGCTCCGTTATTCATATGCGCTGCTTCTTGCGTAAACTGGACTATCAAAGAAGACAAAAAATTATCAGCATACCGGTACACACGACCTATACCATGTACTCTAAGCGCTCAGCCAACCAGCTATCTACCCATGCTAAAAAAAAAATGGCTTCTGTCCTTTGCCCTTTTAGTGAGCGCTGCAGAATCCTACGCATGAATGATGACGCCATCGCGTGATTTTTTTTTTTGCACCACTCGCGTTGACACTCACGCCCCTGTCGGTCACCTTAATACTTACACTTAATTCGTGTGTTTAGAAAAAGTGGGTGACGATTTAGAGTACTACGTACTCTACTATGGGAGGGCTTAAAGCCGTCCCGTAGGCCTGTCTTATTTATGACATCTGGTTTCGTCTGCCGATGTGCCTCTGGGCTCCTAAAAGACGCAGAGCCGCTGCACTTGAAACAGACCCTGGAAGGCATCGATGCAGTCATCGCCACAAAGCCATGGATGTAAAACAGGTAGAGACAAACGTAGAGACAAATTCAGGCTTGCATCAGCGGCGAGATTTTTTTATTCTCTTGGATCATACATAAGTCTACCTGCTCGGCTTTCTTTTAAATATAATAATAATATATAATAATTCGTATATACAACAATGTGTTAAAAACGGGAAGCCTTTCGCGCCGGCACAAAACAAACGGCACTCCGAACCAACACCGCGACTGGGCGGTGTCGGTGCACAGTTTCGGCATTGGCACTGCGCGCAGTTTTTTCTTTCTTTTTAAATTCTTTATTCGGTTTTCACGGCCGAAAGCGAGATAGCAGTCTCACCGTAAGAGACGGAGCCTTCGCCGTTCGCGAAGTCACGCATAGAAAACTGTACAGCACAATAAGAAAAATATGTACAAAAATGTCGACTCTATGGCACAAGACACGCGATTGTGCCCGGCGCACAGCGTGGGCTGTGTGTTTCTTTCTTTTGTCAGCGGGCAGGAAGCCATGCGGGCGCCGGGCTTGGCACGTATACAGGATGCATAATGTAACGATGGCTGTGGCAGGTACGTGGACAGCTTTGGCGTTTTTTTTTTCTAGGGCGTCCATAGGGTGCACGACATAACTTTCACACATTGCTTTCGGAGGCTTCCTGGTTTTATCATATGCCCTGAAATCTAAACGTTGCAGAACAACCCTCCCCATTGACCCGAACACATTTTCTCAACTGGGACATTGTCAAACATAGATATAAAGGGGCCCGGCAACGCTTTTTCAGCATGGTCAGAAAGTGCTGCCAATCGGTAGCTGAGGCTTCTGAGAACAAACATCTGAGTCAGACATAGCACAGCACATGGCCTTTGAATTTACAAATTCTAAAAGTCGGCTAGAAATCATTCACTCTTAGCTCTACTAATTATGGCATAAGCACCAAAAACCGCGCCATTCACCAACGTTCACGGCGATTGACTGATTCGAGCATCGTCGACTGCATAGTCACCGTGGCCGCCGCGGGACGGCGCCACGTGCCTGCGCGCCCTCGCGATCGCACCGAAAGTAAGGCGCACGCTCAATGATGTTGGGAAAAAGGGTTATAGTCATGACACGCGCGTAACTTCTTCATCCACACGTAATTTTTTTCTCCCCTGCCATTCTTGCTTGCTTAGCTTCCAGAGCGCTCGTCATGCAAGAAGAAGAGAGAAAGCAATTACCACGTGCGATAAATTTGTAACTCCGCTCGTGCCCAACGCATTCTAATATTTTTGCGGCGGTCGATTCGTGAGGCAATAAACTGCTTTAATGAAGCCACTCGATGGTCGCCTGGCACAGCGTTGCAGGGCCCCTTTAAGGGAGGTCGAGTCACTTGTGGATGTAAATACAAAACATATGCGTGCCGCCAATCGCTGACGATGATACGTGGTGGTTTACCTTGCAAGGGCGTGATGGTTTACAACCTGTCTAAGAGGTCGGCACTTGGCTAAGGAAGCGAATCATTATTCATTCTGCATAAAAGCGACGCCGAAACTTTCTGCCTGGAAACAAAACACTGAAATTCTTCTCTGGAGATTCTGACCTGGCGTTAGGAAGACTTCTGCTCGGCTAACATTGATGCGCATTCAATTTCAACGCAGGCCGATGAGGGAGAGGCATTTACAGCCTCTATCTGGAAGCCGAGTCACTTTAGCTAATTTCTATGGAGAAGGACCGACAATCGCAGCTGACCTGCATGTATTAGACCTGTGGTGCTTTGGTCGCTGAAAACGTCACCATAAGCTTGCATTGCAGGCGAGAGAGAGAGAGACACTAAAGATGGAAGAAAGGCAGACAATTGTAGACGAGTAAACACTGATAATAGGAAGGAACGAATAGTCTGAATTCAAGGCGACGTCCGCAGAAATATGCGGCACCACAGCACACAGAAACTATGGTAAACTGTGGTTGTCCATTCTGCGCCTGATTTACTGAATAGCAGATTATCACGCATAATGCAACGAGTAAGCGGACATTCGGAAGCAATCTCGGGTAAAACCGATCCCCACATGCCGTACAAGCAAACATGGGATGTTTTTCCACGGCTCTGGCACTATGAAGTCGAAAATAACGCCGCCTCCCCGCCGCAAACTGTGGCGAGGAACACAGACGCGCGATGTCAACATGCAAACGACATTCTAACGGTCTTGTCGTCCGGAAGCGCTTCACATTCCATTAGTGTGAATTTGTTTTCTAGGCGTGACACCTCGGGTACAGCTCGACCAATTGCACCATCGCTGGTTCTATCTTTAGCGCGGCAGCACGAATCAAGGGTGTTTCGAACGTGTTGCGCACAGCGCGTGAAACGAACAGCTGCAGCCACCACCATCTCTGGTGGCAGCGCCACGCGGAGCCTCTTTTCTTGGCGCGGGGGACAACGAGGAACTGTGCGGCGGGTGTATTTTGCACTGGCACGGCGTGCTGTTTTTTTTTTAAAATCCTAATCATCCAACTGTCCTCGTTTTCAGCGCGAACGCGAAGGCATATGTCGCCGTCCCGCTTGCCAAGGCATGCTGAAAGTTTTCCTTCTGCGGTTGATAACCATATAAGACAACCAAGAACCCGCGGAGATCCCAAAAAGATCTCAGTTTTAAAAGAAACACGCAGCATTGAATTTCAAAAGAAAAAAAAAGGCAAATCGCTAATACCTTTCAGAATTCCGCAATAGACAATATTCTAAACGCTCCCCAATCTGATCATAAGTATCAAGTGCGCGGATGCCTATGAGATTACGCAAGCATTCGCTGTAACCAAAACTAATGCAACTAACTCGGCGCATGCTCAAACGCAAAAGAATGCAACTTTCGGTTCGCAAAAGCTTTTCATCGTGCGTTTCAATTTCATTATAATAAATTTACACCAGTGATATCATCAACGTTTGGCATTGACAGAGCTTGCCAAGGTTGGAAACACATATACAGTATTAGTGGGCTGCGCAATCAGTTTGAATTTTTATCACTCGGTGTTAACACCCAGCTATAAGTTGGCAACGTCCCTCGCTAGACGTTTGCGCTTGTGCGGAATGCGATTACGGCACGTGCACGGAGGTTTGCGGCAGCGGTTGTTGGGCTTAGGGCTGTTCCACGCGCTTCCCACACAGCCGCAACGCACGTGCCGGGACCCCTACCACACGCAAGCAGGGGACAAATAGGCTAAGGGTCTCTACGCGCGCTTCCCGCACAGCCGCAACGCACGTGCCGGGACCCCTACCACACGCAAACGGGGGACAAATAAGCCAATTGGCGACGCTGCGGAGGGTGAAAGAGCGTCGCCAATTGGCTTATTTGTCCCCCGCTTGCGTGTGGTAGGGGTCCTGGTCCCGGCACGTGCGTTGCGGCTGTGCGGGAAGCGCGTGGACCGGCCATTACGCAGTGCGTGGCACGCGAGTCCCAAGCTGAAGCACACTGCTCATTACCGGATTAACTGGCGCTTGCGCAGACCAGCTTGTCTATCGGTACAAACAATTCCTTCGCACAATAAGAGCTGAGAAAAAACGTAACAGTTCCCTGTTAAACTCGATAAAGACGGTCAAATGCGCTTATTCGTACGGCTACGCTTATCAAGCGGTTACGTGTACAGAGTCCAGATCATAACTATACCACTGCCAGTCTGCACCAGTATCCATTTTGTTGTTGTTGCCGCCAAAAGCAGTGCGTGAGAGTGGGCTGTCGTGCAAGGACGGGGTGCCCCCCATTCTTCAGACACCAACGTGACCATGGGGCTTGCCGTGCACTCGGCTCCTACATTCTCGGCTATACGGCCACTACTCAGCCATTGCTCTTTTACATGTAAGGCAGAAAAGCAATCAGGTAAGAGACGGTTGAGCTTGAAAGCGCGCGCGCACCCGTGCGTTATATATCTCGTATATATTATATGTACTCGTGTGGAGGGCACCCGAAACATTACATATACTTCTACTCACTACGTGCTCAGCCTTGATGCGACAAAGAGAGGCATAGTGTGTGAGTATAAAATATGAGTGTGCTTGCATAAACCGTGCGAAGCCGCTCCCGCTAGAAGCGACGTTACATGATATAAGGCTATAAGAGGCAAATGTGCAATGTGCGGCGCTGCCGTGATTGTCGCCCTACTTAGCTCTACGAAGCGATCTTTGGTGCATTGTGCGTGTAAGTTACGTGCGGCAAGCTTTCACGAGGCAGCCTTTGGTGGGCATCATTCGTTGTCGATGAGACAGCGCGGAGCAGTCGGCATAACTGGAGTTAATAATTACATGGCTTGTAGGAGGGGGTACCCCAGAAACAGATACACATATAGAATCTGGACCTTTTGTTTTTTTTTGCTTTGTTTGACGTGAGCTCATCGTTGGGAAAAGTTATCTCGTCATGTTTCTAGAAGTTCACTCGCTCTATCAGAATAGGCAGAAAGAAAATAACGAAATTAGAATGTTTGCTAGGCTATCGTTTGCACGAACCAAGCGCAAAATATTCGATTCACAAGTTAGGCTGAGCCTGCCTGACCAGACGCCATTTCGACATCAGCTCACTGTTACGGTGCCAGATAATAAAACGCAAATCCAGCGTGCCCCGCTATATACGAGTGACTTCGAACCAGGGGCTTCTGAGAATTAGCGCAAACGTGGCGAACAGAATCAGTTCCGATGATCTGGCACGGGTCTTCAATTCGACATCAGCTCAATCGAATCGGCTTGTATTTCCACGAGCAGGACAGGCAAATCTGGACTCGACACGCTCCTATTGAATTCACGTGGACGCCTTACACACATTTGAACTATAGACCGATGTCGTCAGACGAGGTTATCTCACCGACAAAGTGATAGTAAACGGAAACTCGTTCGATTAGTACCTTTCGGACATCCCATGTTTTTCTTCGCACTCAAAAATCTTGCGAAGAGCGTTAAGTCTAATATCAATTTCGACATACGGCTCTGTCATCACATCTACTCCCAATTTTTATTTTCTGCAGTGTACGCGCCTCGTGTGCATGCTCGTCTTAGACTATTTCCCGGGTGAACAAACTCAAACGCTTAACTAACATAACGGTGGTTCAATCATACTCCTTAATCCGGGTAAACTATTACAATCACGAGAAACAAAAAATAGAAAAAGCCGATGCAATGATTCTGTCCGACATTTATGATCCGCGTGATCTGAAGGCACCTGTTGACTAGCTCTCTTGTGACTGAGCGACATCCTAAATATACACTTTTTAAAATTCTTTTCGTACACCACGAACAACGATACAACGAATGAAAGGCTCCTCTTAAGCTAGCAAAAGTTCTGGCTCACTTTGGGCTAAGCGAACACTCTTTCAATAAAAAATGAAAGCTGCTACCTGCACTAGCATGTCCTACACTACAGCAGGTGCTAGCACGTCCTGCTTGGCACATTCCGAAAAAGAGGGACCCCTTGGACACTACATCTACAAGTGAGCTGATACAAGTCTCTCTAAACTGCATGGAAGCGGACGTACATACTTCAAGGGCAAATGGAACCGCAGTTCCGAAGTCCGCAAAGGACAAGGCTTCAAGTGTGGTGGCTATAGTAATACGCTCTTCCCCGCACGCGTTTAGTGTACAAGAAACTTCGGAGGCAAGCGGCGCTCTTACATAAATAGAGTGCTATACAACGCTAAATGTTTGTGGGCATAGTGGCACGAAGGCAATGCTGGAACAGAGATCTGTAGACACGCGTCTATATCAAACTGGCGGCGTGGCTTGCTATTCATGAAAAAAAGCTACCCTGGCGCTTTTTCTACCCGTTACGTAGTATTCAAGCAAGCGTACCTGTAATGCGGTACATGCAAGTAATTTAGGTACTCAGTGTAAGCACGGCAGGCAATCGGTTTTGCCAGCAAAATATGGCGCCATACTTCGCGGTAAGAGCATCGGGTGTGACCGAGCTACTATTGTTTTCGCTACATATGGGACTCTCTCATGTATACCTCCATTTCGGAAAGTTGTATGATGTACGAAACTCTTATCAAATGTTATTCCTCTACTAAAGAGGGACAACGTGTCTTTGTAAGGTAAGTTATCCACGTAAGAGTCACATACTATAATTATATGAATCTCTCTTCTTTTTGTTAGAATGCACGGTCTCTAAAGTAACCGCACGTAGGCGACAAACCGAAGGCCATAGCTGGCGTCGCTCGATACCGCATGCTCCCGGGAACGCAACGCTTGTTCTTTGCGGTTCGGGGCGTTCAAATGCAAGACACGGTGGAGGACGTGTTAAAAGTCAACAGTAACGACGGGCAGCACTGTGGTTAACCAAACAGGCACCGCGCTCGAAGCTAATAAATGCACCTTTTCCATGGCCAGGTGAGTACGACATAAAGGTCTGCCGCATAGCTGAACACCTTCAGTCGAAGGCTATTACAAAATCAGCGATGGAACCAATGAAACTTCGTTTGTGTGAAGAATTCGTGAAAAAACATCTCGTATAGTGTGTGGCTGAACCTCACAGATAGCCCGCAACATCTCAAAAATGCATTATGGAGGGACAAATCCCGGCACAAGAAAAGAACGAGCAAGATGATGAACACTGGGACAGCAAGGACACGATGACAACAATACACAAAGCAAAAAAAAAAAAAAACCTCACTAACACAATGACTAGGTTCCCGCCTATTCCCCAAAAGGCATCTCTGAACTGTCGTCGAAGGCCGTGCTCACGCTAGTCCGAAAACTAGCACGCGTGGATAAGTTTCGAAAGAAGTAAAAGAGACAAGTTTGGCACTGCGTGGTGTCACTGGGTTTTTTAGATAAAAAGTGCTTCTGTTATAGTAACTTTTTTTTTGCGGAGGCACTGCTGCCTTAACTTTAGATCCTATACGCGAAACATTCCTACATTTCAATACAAGTTTGTAAAAAGCTGTCCTGACGTACACAACAACGTCGGACAACAAGATGATGGTAGACATACTGCAAAATTGTGAACTACAAACGTGAGTGGCTGTTCACCTAACACGGCGGCTTCGGCGGCAGTTCAGTGCCAGACTCCAGTACGAGCTAACAAGCAACATCTCTCTTTGAAGCAAGCCCACTTTGGCACCACGGGGCGGAAACGTCTCTCAGCAACGTATAGAAGGCACAACGAAGGAATAAATAAAAGAAGAGGCGCGATAAAAGAGCACTAGTGACGAAGGTGGTGTGGTAACGATGCTGGAAGCCCTCCTGCTGACCGCGCGCGCATTCTTCTCGAATGCTGCACGGAACTGCACGCTAGACGAAGCACGACAGCACCCTTGTCCGTGGCGTTGGCGGCGCCGTCACCGCTTAGGCAGCAGCAGCATCGGCGCAGTAGACATGCGTGCAGCAGACCTCGGTGCCGGCCCTTGTGCAGCGCCTCGTGGAAGTTGGCGGAGGCCGTGGACGGAAGCTCGCTGTCCTTGCGCAGCAGACGGGCGGCCTAGCAGCACGAGCAGCACGAGCACCGAGCCGCCCGCGATGGGCACCGCGATTACCGCCGCCCGGAACCACACCAGGCGCGTCAGTGAGGCAGGAGTGCTGCTCGACGCCTCCCCTGGTCCGCGATTCTGCGCGCGAAGAAAAGACGCAACGTTCTTGTAGGAAGGTATGCTGAAAGCGTTGTCCCGATGCAACAAAGTTAGCCGCCGTGAAGAGCGAGCGAGTCAATGTCCAGCAATCTAGCAAAGAGTGTGTTCCTCCAGGACCGCCGAAGACGGAAGGCGATACACGAGACAGTGCTGTTTACACGTATGGTGGACGTTCAATTGCGACTGCGACTGTTTTCTAATCGCATTAGAATTGGGGGAATGTAGGTGTGGCGTACAGTAATATTTGGCGACAACCAGTCAGCAGCTATGGGAAAGAGGGAGAGATAGAAACGACATTAAGGCTCCCTGGCAGCTGCCAATCACAGCAGCCATCGAAAAATGCAAATCTTCAGCACTGACGCCTTAGCTGAAATAGTCGGGGGATGTGGCAAATGTTGTATTATCGCGAAGAGAACGCGTACGGGCACGAATATATTAGAGCTTGACCGCGAGAAACATGAGAAACGTAAACGATTCTGCGGCAAATTTTACAGTAAAAGAAAGTTCGAAGACGCAGCACGTGTACGATTGAAACAGCGTTATAATAACCTTAGTGAAAAATCTGTCGCAATGTACGAGTAAGGGAGCGAATTTTCCCGCGTCACAATTTACACTAAGCTCTTGTGTCCTGTGACGATCACAAAGTGGGGATACTGTAGCGACCCCTTCATTAGACATTAAGACTACGGCAAAATAGAAGTGGAGAACGGGGTCCGGACATGTACTTTGCTGAAGAGGTATTGGTAATAGAGGACGATTGCATTGGTACTGCATTGGTACTGGAGGACCATGGTATTAGTACTGAAGAGGCATTGCAGGTACGTTCTCGTAACGACAGCAAACTTCAATAACATGATCGAATGCTAATCGAAAAGGGCAACGCTCGTGTTTATTCCCTTTTTAAGCGTACACCAGGTCCCATTTGCACATGCTAAGACACGTCCATGCATGTGATTATGCTCGCTTATAGCAAGAGAACGAAGTCTACATTTTCTGCATCACAACGCAGGCAAACTTTGCTTGAACGCGCTCTTTGAAGTAACTGTCATTAGTTGGACGGATCACATCACAGGGAAGCTAGCTTTACCATTATTAATTTGCCATGATTATCATATTGTCACGTGCTTGCTCAAGAAAGACGATGACAGTTGTGCATGTGCCACGAAGGACTACGAAATGGACGAAGAAGAAGAACTCGCTTGCGCGTTCTAATTAAAAAGATCGACCTGCTTCTGGTGTCTCAATATCTACGGCAAGACCTCCGTTTTGACGTCGTGACAATATTACCCCCAAAGGTCTGTTGGAAAACACAAAATGCACGCTCTGTGACTTCGCATCCCTTACCGGAAGCACCAGGCTCCTGGAAATCCCTCTGGAAGTTGCACATGTCATCGCTGCAGCACTGCCGACCTTCAGGAGACAACCGAGTCTCCGAGATCGTCGAAGGCGCGCCGTCGGGTTCCTTGCAGCCGTAGTTGGCGGCGTCGTCTGCGACGTCGGCCACGAGATCGACGCAGCCGTGGCGCGGCGCCGTCGTCGCGGCGACGTTTAAGACCGACGACGTCATCTTGACGTTCTCCGAGAAGCAGAGCCCCAGCTCGGACTTGCACATGTAGCCCGTAGACACGCACGGCGCCAGGTTGCAGTGGCAGCGGATGTCAGCTGCGAAAGAGTGGACAAGCCGTGGTCGTCAGTGGACGTGCGCCAGGTATACAGTTCACAGCAGACACTGTTCTTTGGTTCCGCAACAAGCCATCAAACTCGCGTAGCAGCCCAGCATTACTCTTGAGGCAATAGTCAAGTTCTAGCTCCTTGCTTTACATGTAATCATAATCATCAGCCTGACTAATCCCACTATAGAGCAAATTTAGGCCACTATCATATTTCGTCCGATTAACTCGGTGCTGTGCTATCTGGGGGCCACGTTATCTCCTCAAACTTCTTAATCTCATCTGGACACCTAACTTTGTGCCCTACTCGCTCGTATTCTTTTGGAATCCAGCCTTGTACTCTTCATGACCAGCGGTTATCTTGACTTCGCGTACGCTGTCCGTGTCCCCCATTTCTTCTTGATTTCGACTAAGATGTCATAAACCCCCGTTTTTTCACCTTTGCGTGCATTATGGCGTTAATGGGTTACCGTGCGCTCTGTGTGAAGAAAGCACTTCTGCTCACTCTGGACACGCAGTACGGAAATTCAGAATAAGACAGCAGTAGTAGCATGTGTTGATTGTTTTGTTGTTTAATTTTTTGTTTAATGACGAATATACTTCTAGCGTCCGACCGCCACCGTTATTGTGAGGATTAGGCGCTGCTTACTAATTGCATGAGTATATGAATTCGTGTGTGTCCGCTAGTTTAGAGCAGCCAGGGAAAATTATAAACATAATCCAAGAATCGTCAGAAGAATCAATGCGAATTTTTTCAGTATAGGCTTGTTGGATTAACAAACTTACAGCTATAGTATGCCAAATATCTGGCACCTTTTCTTCCCGAAGACCATTTTTTATGCAATATAGCCAGACGCAACTACGTATCGAAATCGCTGTTATTCAGTGAGGCACTGCCGCCTGCAATGTCTTGTTGAACAGAGAATGCAGACTTGTTTTTCACGCCGTTTCAAATCTCAGACGTTTGTTCATTCAGTCGTTATTTACACACAAAAAATAATCGTATTGTCGCGAGAGCCATGTTTCGCGGAAAACCTTGTTCTTTTACGGCTCACAAGCGGAGCAGTCAAGGTCGCCCCCGTTCGGGATAAGGGGAAAGCTTACTCGGAAAAGCGTCTAGCGGGAGGCAGGTCCGGCGCCACCGTCTGAGTCTAAGCCATTGTTAACAGGCACGCGTGTCATTGAGAATGACATGGGGACGCGACCACTTAGCCTGACCGAGACATAGTGGCGACCATATTCTCTCGCGCTCTTGTTAGGATGTCGGGGCGCCTCGCTGTCGCATGTACACCTGGTAAGCAATGGTGTACCCATCGCTCTTAAGGACGCTTCTAGGAAGCAACAGTTAATGAAAGAACTGACGGGGCCCGAGCGTGGGAACGGCCGCCGACGGTAGTCGGCCGAAGGAGGCAGCACGGCCTGGTATGGGAGAGAGTGTCCCGTGCGGAGAACTTATCCCTTTGCGTGTTTCATTTGGTAAGGAGGTTTTTACAACTGTAGTGCCATTTATGAAAGTGTTTCTGTGATTGGTTGAGATGCTGCGAGTCCGAACATGTGATTGGTTTTTGTGAAGACTCTTTGTTCGACCAAGGGTTAAAAAGAGGATGTTTGAACTTGAAAAGTGAGCGGAGTCGGGGTAAACAGCGGATCTCATCACGGGAGACCAGGCCATGCAGGCCGAGGGGTATGTCACCATTTTCTATGTTTTGTCTTTGTGACCCAGTGCATTTTGTAAATTGAAGTTGTGTTAGCTAAATAAACCCCCAATGAGTGCTCCCCGAAATCATCGTGTTGACTTCTCATCGATTGCCTCCGCGGAGTTTCACCCACACTTATTCGTCTCCCTGGTCGTCCGATGCGCCTAACTTTGAACAGCCCCGACGTTTCGCTACAGTATTTCGAAAAAAAAAAAGGCTGTATCGTACAATAAGAGTGCAGGCAGCGCCCTCTATAGTGACATCATACCACATCAATACAATAATACAACGGTCCAACACACAGATCCCATTTGAAGTCGCAAAGATGCTTCATTAACTTCGAAACTGTAAGCTTCCCCACGATTATTTCGAAACACTAATGCGAGATGCTGCTCTCAGATTTTTTTTCTTTTACCTAATAGGAACGGGTAATGCCTCTTCGTTTGATGGCGAGCGAATGATGTGGAAACGACGTAAGATTATCCTTAATCTTTTATCTGCTCAGCAAACGAGGGCAATGCGAATCCAACTGCATCTCCGTCTATACCAAGGACAGCGGGCACCGTAGGGGTCCCGGATGAAACCGGGGGGTCCCGGCTCGTTTTCAGTCGCCGATATCGTCGCGCATCTCTGCGTCCCTTATGAAACCCCTCCTTCACTCTCCACCCGATGTATCTACTGCTACAGCTTCCGAACCGGAGGCGCGGGGACCGGAGTTCCTACTGTCCACAACGTTCTAGAAAGGAGGAAGGGGGGTCGCCTTCTGCCACCCCCAGGCCTACGTCCCTAGGTTTTGGACATGTGTGTGTGTGTGTGCCCCGGGTTGGAATAATGACGTCGGCCATCAGACGCGCCGCCGCCAACGTCGACGACGCTGGCCCGAATCCGCCGCCGCGGTGTGTGCATGGATGCGTGAAGGCCCGACTCAGCGGCGTCGTCGTCACCGCCTCCCCGGCGCACACTCAACGTGGCCCATCGCGCTCTCCTTGTGACACCCTTCCTCATCGCTCCTTTTTCCCTTCTTGGGCGTCTTCAGCGACGACAGCGCGCACTTGGCGTATACTGCCGACGGCGCCGATGCGCTCCTCCCTTCCTCTCTCTCTCTCCATATTTCTCTTTTCCTTCTTGACAAGTCCTGGCGCCTCGATCCCCACCCCACCCTTCAACTTTCTGCTCCGTCCTTGTTTATTTTCTACGTATCGCTTCCTTATATTTTGGTTCGCCCGTCTGTCTTGTCGCTCATTTTGCTTTACTTTGCAAAACTTTTTTTTTTTTCTAATCTTAATGAGAGGCGAGCGGGGCGGGCGTCGGTGAGCGAGTATCGGTGGTCCAGTGCCAAAACAAACTCACGAGACCCCCCCTCATCTCACTTCTCATTTTTACTTGGGTGTAAGGGGGATAGGCTGGTTCTTTCTGACCCTTGCCTGATGAGTGATGGAAAGCGTGTGCAAGCTAGCGATACGAAAATAAAAAAAAGAGAAGAGAGAGGGAGGGAGGGAGAAGCAGCCGCAACAGATTCGATCTGGCCGCGGGTATTTAGCCCCGTTTCCGAGTAATTGCGATAGCGACCGACGGGGCTTAATTCACTCGGCCTCGCGGGGGCGGGGCGCGTTCGCCCTGATTAAGGCTCGCTGCGCCTGCGCGCATTACGGATATTGTTGCTCGACCTCCCCCTCGTCCTCTAAACCTTGCAAGTTTCTCTCGGGCTACTTCATCTTGTTTGCTTCTACGGGCAAGCTAGCTTCGTTCTCAGAAGTTGCGAAGCTAGAAGGTATGCAGGGCTACTAATATAACGAACTTTCTTTTGCATTTGTGCCTCTTGACAAGCGCACAGTAACGATCACAATATGATGACACACGTAAACAAGACGGGTGCTGTTGCTGTTCATTCACGCCCGTCCTGTTTGGGTGTCTCTTCATCTTATGTTTGTTCCTGCGCACATGTCAGGGTGCGTAGGTTCAGTTACCGCCAACTAGCCGAAACTGCTGCGTCGAATGGTCTTACTTTGATTGATTGATATGTGGGGTTTAACGCCCCAAAACCACCATATTGTCGCGAGAGCAAGGTTTCCAGCTCCAGTATCTTCTCAGGAAATTTGTGCAAAACCAACTCCTGCTTCTTTTTTAAGTCTTTCTTTGTACTCTTCTACCTTTGGGTTTGTTTCTCTGGCCATTACAGAGCTTCGACTTTCGACTTTAATGGAATGTGGGATAAATCGTGTTTTCCAGCCTGGGACAGGCGCCTACACGCTGCATTTTACGGCTCACAAACCGAGCAGTCAAGGTCGCCCCGTTCGGGATTAGAAGGGGAAAGCTTACTAGGAAAAGCGTCTAGCAAGAGGCAGGTCCGGCGCCACCGTCTGAGTTTAAGCCATTGTCGGCAGGCACACGTGTCATTGAGAATGACATGGGGACGCGACCACTTAGCCTGACCGAGACATAGTGGCGGCAGGTAAACGACCATATTCTCTCGCGCTGTTGTTAGGATGTCGGGGCGCCTCGCTGTCGCATGTACACCTGGTAAGCAATGGTGTACCCATCGCTCTTAAGGACGCTTCTAGAAAGCAACAGTTAATGAAAGAACTTACGGGGCCCGAGCGTGGGAACGGCCGCCGACGGTAGTCGGCCGAAGGAGGCAGCACGGCCTGGTATGGGAGAGAGTGTCCCGTGCGGAGGACCTTTCCCTTTGCGTGTTTCATTTTGGTAAGGAGGTTTTTACAAATGTAGTGCCTTTTATGAAAGCGTTTCTGTGATTGGTTGTGATGCTGCGAGTCCCAACATGTGATTGGTTTTTGTAAAGACTCTTTGTTCGACCAAGGGTTAAAAAGAGGATGTTTGAACTTGAAAAGCAGAGGGAGTCGGGGTAAACAGCGGATCTCACCACGGGAGACCAGGCCATGCAGGCCGTGGGGTATGTCACCATTTTCTATGTTTTGTCTTTGTGACCCAGTGCATTTTGTAAATTGAAGTTGTGTTAGCTAAATAAACCCCCAATGAGTGCTCCCCGAAATCATCGTGTTGACGTCTCATCGATTGCCTCCGCGGAGTTTCACCCACACTTATTCGTCTCCCTGGTCGTCCGATGCGCCTAACTTTGAACAACCCCGACGTTTCGCTACAATATGATTATGAGAGACGCCGTAGTAAAGGGCTCCGAAAATCGCGACCACCTGGGGTTTTTTAACGTGCACCCAAATCTGAGCACACGCGCCTACAACATTTCCGCCTCCATCGGAAATGCAGCCGCCGCAGCCGGGATTCGAACCCGCGACCTGCGGGTCAGCAGCCGAGTACCTTAGCCACTAGACCACCGCGACGGGGCGAATGGTCTTACTTTGCGTACAAAATTCTACAAGCCTCCAAATAGCGAATAGAACTTCATAGCAGATTTTGAAATTGCGTTTTTTTTCATTTTTTCTGTTTTTTGTTTCTTTTACATTTTCTTTTCTTAGTTCTTGACACGTGTTTGTTTCCGGTTGTGGGCGCGTGCATATTTTGTTATATCACGTTGTTGGTGACAGAAGAAGTCGGGAATGACGTACATGCGTGTAATGTATTTATTAGTGTTCGCTTCGAAATAAAATTTTCAGTTGCTAGTAAGCGCTTGTATGTGTCCTCTCTGAGTGTGCGTATTTTTGCGCTTGTTTCGTCATGAAAATGCGGCTTTTACGAACCACTTCCCAATTCTCACACGGGGAGTGGAGTTACGGAATTTGATATAATTTGCTCCTAATGCCCTATGCACAATAATTCTAGCCTGCAAGAACATATCTTTGTTAGGTGAGGTAGCATTAAATAACTCGTCCTTCGAACAAATTGCACTGACAAAAAAATGAACTCATCCGGCACAATAGAGGAGTGTTCGCCTAAAGATGATCGTAATGAACGACGAAACCATTCGACGCCCACGTCCTTCGGTTATTTCACGAAACAACGGTTACCCACAAAATGTTTGTGCCACTTACAAAAAGAGTAAAGAAATCAGATAACGTTGTATTGGCTACAAGTCAGAGTGTTCTTAACTCAAATCGTTTCGCTGAGACTAAAAATGTGCGACATACCTACGAGTCGACATGGTACGCGAGTCAACAAAGCACATCAGTAGTCTGCTTCAGTCACCGTCCTAGCTATACTCCACTTAAATATCAAAAGCAGGATAAGGCACTGAACTTACACTAGGCCCAATGAGGTTCCTGGCAAAGATAAGATAAAATACCATTACATGGCATCTAATAAAAGTCACACTCAGTTGATCCTCTAATGATCATCTTAATAATTAATACGCGTCATAATAATTGCTTGGTCTGTAGTAACGTTGCAGCTCCGGCGGCCAACTGTTCGCCTATTGCTAAAACTTGCACTGCAAGTTGATGTTTTAAAGAAAGCCTTCCACCTTGCGTGCCTCGAGGTTTTCTGCCGCGTACTTCATCGATGCAAAAATCAGAACTAGTGCAGACGGTACATTCATACTTGCAACGGTAGCTACCCGCTTTTTCCAGTCATTTTTGTGTTCGCATATTTTGATTGATTAATGTATACGCATGAGTTCTGCAGTGTAGGCCGCCTTTGTCGTAAACTTCTCCAGAACGTAAGGATATTTCTGTACATCAATCATGAGAAATTTCTGTACAGCCCGCATCAGGACGGGCTTGCTGCTGACTGCTTGTGTTACATATACGCGAGCTTGATGATTATACTGCGATCGTAATAGCAAAGATTCAGCTAAAGGGTTCGTGGTCCCTCACAGAACGAAATAGTAATGGGCGCGCACTGGCACCTTTCGTACAGGAATATTTTACTATAACCGACCACAGTAGCAGTGAGCGAGTGGTAAAATATAGGGCCGTATTCAACACACATACGAATAAAATACTATTCTAATAGCGGGCAACCTCTTTCAAGGCAGGCATAGAGTACTATGATTTTCTTTATTTCGAGTATTCCCAACCTTTGACGAAGCAACAGAACCGTTACACTTAATTAACCGACAAAATATAGATCAATTATGTAAAGTGATGTGATCTCATATACAGTACTGACTGCAGCCATCGAAGAATGTTTGATGCATATAGCAATTACTTCAGTAGTGCTTGAGGTGGTACTTTGTCACCAGCTTTTGAATAGTACCAAGGCCAAAAAGTTTAATAGTCTTTCGTGAAGGAACATCAAGAATCTCATGATCATAGACTGAGGGCACATTCGCTTTGGTGACACTGCAGTTTTTGCTTAGGCGAAAATTCCTTTATTTAGCGATCAGTAAAGCTTCGATACACCAGTAAAAGCTTGAACTGCGTGGAGTTTTTACTATTCACTCAAAAAAAAAAAGTAAAGACAATGATTCTTCGCTCTTCCGACGCGTTGTTGCTTTGAAGTTTTCACATCGAGGCGAATTATTCGAAAAGTATTCGATTCCAGCACCCAATTGAATACACTGCTATTCGAAATTTTCGAATATTCGCACAACCCACCAGACCAGAGAGTCCCCCGTCTCAGAAACCCTTAGCAGAAGAACTATAGGCCACCTGAAGACAACCCATTTCACCACATGTACGACTGGCAGCCAGAACTCGAAGTGTGCTCAAGCAATCTTTTCGAGTGCAAGCGAATGACGGATGCCCAACGCATTTTACGATTAGCCTGCGCCGAGAACGTCTCCACAACACTTATAAATAACTTCCGAGTTTTTGCGACGACTATGCAGTCGACAGCCGCCAGTGTCTCACAGACAAGTCAGCAAGCAGCAAGAAGTCAGCAGTTTGATTCTCCTAGCCAGATAAACAGGCAGAGTTGAAGATTTATTTCAAAGTTGACAGTAGCGCATACACTAGGAGCCACGGGACGGCCTGTCCCAAAAGCGAAATCTCCTCCGCCACGACGGCTCTTAAAAGATTGAACGAGCTTGCGCAAAAGTACACAGCTTCAGCGTCTCATTGCCTTGCTTCAAGTTGAACGCACTGCTAAGTGCTGGTCGTATGTTTGTTGACTTGCACGACGTTTCTTCCAGCGAGTCCATCTTGAGACAGCGAATACACAGGCCCCGCGCTTTCTACACTACACAGGACGACGCTCAGTGAACTCATCGCGGCGTGCCTTTCCACGTACGATGCATATCTAGGTTCCCCGACCCCCGCGAAATATCTGCTGCCAAGGTAGAAAGCGCTGCGCATATTCTCTCCGACCGACTGTCTGCGCTGCGGCTTGAAGGAACGGGGAGGACGAAGACCTGCGTCCAGAAAAGAACGGAGGCGGCAACGGTGTCGTGCCACGTACGCGGCGAAACCCTCCTCAGGTGCACGCACGCGGGGTCCCGAGAGAGTGCCTTGAACCTCCCTCCCGACCCTGTGGGCCGTGCTTTTCATATTCGCCGCGCTATGCCGACGCCGAAGCGAAACGGCGGCGGTCGCTTCGTTGTCGCAAGTCGCCCAAGCGGCGCGCCCGTTTCGGGTCTATTCGTGGCCGCGCATCGCAGCGGGTCGCGAGTATATAGCGCACCTCGACGAATACGACCGCAGGGGGGCACGGCAAGCCCCTTCCCGCTTTTTTGTCCGGGGATGGCACAGCGCGGCGATGCTATCGAGAACGCGCGTCAGGGTTGGAAGGAAAAAAAAAAAAGAAATGAAAAGAAAAAAAGTGTCGTCTCCGAAGAAAAAGTGGGTGAATACACTGTAGAGAGAAAGGCGTGGCGTGACTGGTGCGTCCGTCCAGCCGCCGTCTAGATAAGGGCGATGCCAATCTACGCAGGATTTCCGTGGACCGCGGCTTTCCAGTCGCATCTCGAGTTCCCATCGGCGCGGCTTGTGCACCCGCCGTCCGGACAGCGGCAAAGGATATAAAGGCTGGCCTAAGGGGCGATATCTCTTTCTCAGTCTGAGTGCGGACTAGAGCAAAGTAAAGGAACGGGTTTCGGAGGCCCACGAAACACACACACACACACACACACACACACACACACACACACACACACACACACACACACACACACACACACACACACACACACACACACACACACACAAACAGCGGCGTATAGGAAGCAGGAGCAGAACTTAAGTTGACCAATACGAACAATTTTTTCCAGCTGTCCAAATGACGTGTTTTCGTCATTACTCATCGCTCTCGCATTATATGTAAGAATGGACATTGCGGGCACCATTCGTTATTAAACGCGTCCAGGCAAACAATCACAATCACAATCTTTCTTGCCTTTTTCGAGGCCGCCCATGCGACGTTATGGAATAACTAAAGTATCAAAGAGGGCTCCAGCCGAACGACAAAGGGTTCTGGATGGCTCGTCCGGCCCATCCGCGGTGGCCGCTCGCCAGGACAAGGACTTGCCCTGTCTCTTGCCGATCCATTACACGGCCACTTGATGGATGATGGTCGACCGACAGCACGATGGTGGAAATGGGTCATAGGCGCCGCTACAACCCTTCCGCATCGAAATGTGTCACCGGGGGAAACATCGCGCCTAACACACGCGGGAATAAGGAGTAACGCGTCAAATGCTTCCATCCTAAGATTTACACAACAACGACATCAACTTGGCTTTGGTTAAGCTCGTCCAAATGTACGAGCAACTACGCACTCGCATTGGAAACGCCGAGGAAAGCTTATCAAATAAATCTTGCAAGTGCCACCCTAAACAACTTTACTGACGCATGCGCTTATACGACGACGAACTTAGTGTTGCTGCTTCCTTGGGGCACTGCACTGGCAATTCTTGTTTCAGATTTTCAACCATGTGGTGTCTCATATCACGTTTGGCTTTCCCTCCTCCTCCTCCTCCTCTCAATCTTCTCTGCAGAGCAGTAACTACGGCTCAGTCCTTGTTACTGCCTCTTTCATTTTACTTACCTTTTCTCGTTATCTGCAGTTTTCCTGCGTTCTTTCATATCCGGATTTACATAAGTTTACCCTTTAATCAAGAGATCCCCGATTTTACAAGCTTCCGAATTTGACGGAAGAATTCGAGCGGGTTCATCACTTTGTCAAGTCGAGTTTTATGTGTACTCTCTTTCGGTGTTCGATAAGCGGCACTGCTTGAAGCGATCTCTGGTATGTGTCTATGTAATGGCAATGAAGAGTCCAAAATTTACGAGCTTGAATTAAGCGCCGCACTTTTGAATGTCACCTCGGATAAGCTCGTGACCGAAGATGTCGTCTCCCTGAGCAGAGTGGGTGGAAAGGGCGAAAGAAGAAAGAGCGCGCGCGAACGCCAGCTTTAATCGCCGGAGGTCGCGTTTGATGTTCCGTCAAGGGTACCAATCATGTTAATTAAGATACCCGCCCGGCTAATTGGAAAATTGCCATCCACTTTTTTATTCTCTTTGAACCACACAAGGCGCGCGCCTTTTTTTTCCCTCCTTCTTTGAATATACTGCACGTATAGTGTGCGAAGCGAGGTATGTCCTTTGTGCCAGTATACTGCAGCATGCTGTCGCACGCGTCAATTGTTCGTGCTATTCGGGAGCACACATCTATAAAACTATAAATGTCTATTACGAAACACGCCCCAGGTGAAACACGGACAGTATATAGCTACACATTAGATGGACGAGCCTTCATAAAATACGACGTGAATAGACATTCCTATTAAATCCCGAAGACGCAACGCTTTTACGATGGTGCAGGTTTCTTAGATGCGCCTTTTGTTGTTACCAAAGTTCATGGGAACTGATGCATGCCCACTGAAATTTGGTCACTTTTTTTTTCTTTGACATGGTTCAATCATGTTATCGGAAGAAATTAAAGCTAATTACATACCGAGGCGGACGGTAATCTCTGTTTTAACTGGCTTGCTATGGAGAGTTTGGTGCTTATATTACCTCAGCTACACCGTTTCAATCAGTTCTGGGGCGACAAAAAAAAAGTGTGGTTACCCAAAAACACGAGCGAACTACTAAAGAAAGAAAATTAGCGCAACCTGCACTGAGTCGCACAAGGGCGGGTCACAGCAAAGATAGTGGGCACCTAGAGCTGCTCCTGGCTTGACTAGGCTTCTGCTCTCTCACTTCGATTTCCCTCTTCCTATCCTATATACTATTCTATAGTCCACAACACTATACTATAATAAATATGCGGGACTATTAGAGGCCACACGTGTCAGCGTTTCTAGATAAGCATCTGTTCATAGTGATAGGGCGGTGATTTGAGTGTGCGCCGGTCCATGATGACAATTTGCTATCTACGACACGTGGCCGACCTCCAGAGTTACAGCTGAAGGTTGGCCGAAGACACGGTCATGTACGAAGACACGGTTGGCCGAAGACACGGTAATTACAACGAATACACGGTAATGTACAGTTCGCTTGTTCCAAAGCATCCACGCGCAAACATCTCTACAGTTCTGCCCACAGTGTATCGGTTAGCCCATCATTCCGTATATAACAACACACGGCTACTCTATACAAGCACTTCTCTACATACCACTGTTCACTAAGAAGACTTCCAGGAAGCTTACCTTTTTCTGAACATGCATTTCAGGCCACGGCCCAACTTATTTCTGTGGTCCGACATCTGTCCCAACTTGCTAGTTTCTTGTCTAATTTGTCTCTTTCTCATAAGTAAGCCATCCGTTGTCCTGTGGGGCCCTGAACCGTGTTTGTGGTTCTTTGAACGACAGGGCCACTTCACAAATCGTTTTAGCATAGCACTAAGCCCACATTTTATGTACTATAGCGGCACTAACATTTTATGTACTATAGCGGCACTAAAACGTACTGGGAGGGACGGAGCCGTTCGTGCCCCGTTCAAGAAACGCCACGGAGTCCTGGCGACCTTCTGTGACGACTATGAGTGAAATTACTGTAGATATCCTAATTCATCAATGGTGGCGCGACCGTCTCACAGAAGTCGAGGGCGCGCGCGAAGCGGAGGTTCCAGTGGAAAAACAACGAGACCAATTACAGATATATTTTCGTCTTCCTTGCACTCATATATTTTTCTTTTATATTTTTTTCTTGTACATTGAAAAGCAAAGACAGCGTTGCTGAAACTGCTGCTGAAGGCCACCGGCCCGACTGCGGCTTCCGGGACAGCAGGCAGCTCGTGTTGGCCTGAGATAAGCATAGGCTCGACGTTTTAAGGATTCCTGCACTTAAAATATGACAGGGTAAATCGGCCTAGACGGAAGTCACGCACCCCACAGGCGCATTAGCCTGAACGCATTGTATTCTAGACGTTAGCGCGTTGACTGCTCCCCCCCCCCCCCCCACACACACACAAAATATCTAAAAAAATATCTAAATCCGAATTACAAGACTTCGAAAAAAAAAGAGCTATAGAAGTGACAACTTATGCGCCGGATGCTGCTGCAACACGTTTACCTAAAACGTTGGTCGAACGATTATGTATTAAATGTTTTCACATCGCTTTTATGTCTCCAGTTTTCAGAGTTAACTAAAGTGTTTTCGTATATAGTAATGATGTGATTGGTTTCACCACGTAGACGCTTCGTAAGCCAAAATGACGCAAGAAAAAAAAAAAACTGGTGACGACACTATATCGAAGTTTTAGCCACTCGACGACGCCACGACGTTTCTCGTCTTTCATTAATAGCGTCTACTATCGTACGTCTATCAATACCGAAGTAGAACATAGCATAATTAACAAAACGAGCTTCGACCTAGCGTTGTCGGGTAACTTGTGCGTTAAAACGGCGCAAATAAACAAACACATTGACATCTGTGACGTCACACTACATTATGCAGAAACACGTCTGCATGGGAAAAATATGATAATTTTTGGGGTTTAACGTCTCAAAATCATCATACAATTATGAGAGACGCCGTAGTTAAGGGCCTCGGAAATTTCGACCACCTGGGGTTATTTAACGTGCACCCAAATCTGAGCACACGGGCCTACAGCATTTCCGCCTCCGTCGGAAATGCAGCCGCCGCAGCCGAGATTTGATTCCGCGACATGCGGGTCAGCAACCGAGTGTCTTAGTAACCGTGGCGGATTTGGGCAGAACATTAGCGAATGAAAAAAGTCAGATTCACATTTTTATGCATTAATCATCGATGTGGTAACGCATAAACATTGTGGATGAAGTAAAAAAAAATATCTGCTAGATTGATGACTTGTTACTCCTCTGTCTTCCTCTAAGTTTTAGCGTTGAATTAATGGGTATCATACGAGGCGTTCATGTGGCACTTTACCTGATTTTACGTTGAAAGGTTAGCCGAACTGATATGCTGGACTTCAACCACACGTCAGAGAGCATCACGTTATTTTAACCATGCTATAGTGTGCACCGTAGTTGCTGATATAGGTGTTCTTACACGTTCGTTATACGCTGCCCCACGATTTTCGTGATATAGCGACTACCACATAATGCTTTTTTTTTTCATAGCTCATACCACATATAATGCGTACCACATAACCCAACAGCTACTTATTTAATTGTTATATTATATACAACAAAAATTTAGCAGATGGAGATTAGACATACCACATGCAAGGTCCGAACTCGGAAACAAGCTATTTACAAGCAAACGCTAAACAAAGCGATATTTCTGGGCACGTTAAAGCCCCCATTTCCACTGTAAATGCAGAGATGGAAAGCGGACTGCATTAGAAAAGAAACCATCCGGAAGGTCATACTTCTTTGTTTGTTTCTCTATTTCTCAAAATCAGCAACGACACTTTGCCCACGTTTACGCGTTTAAAAAAAACACACATGACCTCTCGTAACTGCTCGCAGTTCGAAAAGGAAGCCGGGATCATTGCACAGACAAATATATTCAAAAGCAAAAAAAAATTATGACGAAAAGTGCATACACGAAATGAACTTTCTTGGTTAACGACCGGTTGCCAGTTAAAATATGATGCGTTACGGTGATAGCCGCAAAAAAAGAAAGGTAAGAAAAAGGAAGCTTCAACGAAAATGAGTTGCAATCTCCACAGTCATGATAAAAGTCATAAAAAGGCCGAGATCGCGTGAAACGCCGAAGACTTCTCACTAAGACAGTGATGGCGAGAGAACTAGAGTTTACGGTTTCTAGTTTTCAAGGCGCTAGCAGCCAGTTAGCGCTTCTTTCGCGCTCAACAAGAACGAACTCTCACGATTCGCATGAAGTTCGCCTAAGACATGGCCGCGTGCGCTACATTTTATCCGACCCTGCGCAACGAGACACTTCGCTTTTCTTTCGAGGAGTTGAGAAGAACGTATTGCCGTAGAGGGAAGGTCGCATGAAAGGAAAGAAAGAAGACGACCATGAATAGAAAAGACGAAGCAAAGTGAACTGTTAAAAATAAATAAAACGACGACGCAGAGCACTCTGCTCCCCACAGTTCTCACCGGGAGAAATTAAGGCTTCTCGAATTTCCACTCCTTCCCGACTGTGATGAGACGCACACATGTGTACACGTACACGTTGACGTGAAATGTATACGCACGTGCAGCTGCAGATGGCGTAATAGTGGCTTGACACTCCTGCTGGAGGTCCTTATTAAAATGTGTCAGAAGCGTATTTACTTCCCGACTTTAAGTGAAGTAGACGACAACTAATACAGATGCGAAAAAAAGAAAAAGAAATACACTTCCAGTGGCGCAAGCTACAAGATGATCCAGTAAACTTAAATGTTGATGCCGACTGCTATAGCTTGCTGTTAGCTTTCTCGTCAGCACAGAAAGCCGAACAGGCCATTCTGCAGTGGTTGAAGCTGATAACTACGCTCGTAGAGCTGCGCACGTGTATCGTAAATAGACCACACTCCCCCGTCCCACTTCCCTTTTAACTGCGTCGTTCCCCTTCACTAGAGTGCGATGCAGACAAGTTAAGATCTCTGCCTCTGCAGCACTTTCTCTCTCCTTCTCACCTATCCCCTTTAACGTTGCCCAAAGTCGTCAGACTCATCAGACGGAAATCGTGACGCGAGTGACAAGCGCCAGACTACACTGCGAACGAGACTAACTCGAGCTCTAAACATGTCATGACCCGTGTTACAAGCCAGCGGCCTGTATGAAACTGAGTTGAACACTTTCCGAGGCACATGGCGCTGCCGAGTGCGGCCAGCGCCCTGATACTGCGGCTGAAACTATCCTGCACTCTCACATATCTTTCACCTCAATTGTCTCCACATTTCCAGCGAATCGTCTAAAAGCAAAACCAATAAGCCAAAGGCAGCTAATGAACCCAGAGTAGCGCTCAGAGATGATATGTGCAACATATCTTATAGGGTCGAATATTTTCTGCCTGCTTCGACGTACGTCGAACATACGTAGGTTTTGACAGCCGAACACAGCCTCGTTGCACTGGTATCCGCGAATTTCAGTGAGCGAAACACCCGCAGTTCACGGGGAAGCACTAAAAACGACGCGCGAACACACGTTAATCGTTCTTGCGGAACGGCGCACCACAAACCTAAGTCGGAGCCGAAAGCGCTCACCGTGATTGTCTCGAGTTCATGAAGCTCTACAAACCATTCGGTGATCAAATGCATGTGCAAAGAAATGTATATGGCACGAAAAAACGATCAAAATTCCGCCAAAGGTTTGCAAAAAACCTTTTTGTAGAGATATACCCCGCAAAAAGACACGACTTCACGCGGTGGCGCTGTGGTGCAATGGGTAATACATCTGCTTCACGTGCATGAGGTCCTGAGTTCGACTCCAGTGCTGAATGAGGTTCGCAGATGTAGATAATTGTGACTCTAACAGTTTTGTAATTCCCTATAGACATAATATAGACCACATTATCGGCGAGAAACCACCCTCAAGTGTGTGAAAATAATTTTTTTTCCGCATTGACGAACCATTGATGGCTTTCAATTGAAAGTCATGGGCCAATTTTTTATCTTTGTCAACAATTGCCTTAGTGATAATTCAATTGATCCACAACAAATTTTCCATCGCCATTTTATTTTCTTTCAGTGATAAATCTATATCGAGTTCATTGATGGCTTTCAAATGAAAGTCGTGGGCCAATTTTCAATCCTGGTCAACAATTTTCTCAACGGTATTTTAATTGAACCATCGTGTATTTTTGATGCCATCTGTTGTTATTGTTCAATAACTTTTCTGTTGTTTTTTTTCAATAGAGCTTTTGTAAGGGTGGTGGCAATTGAACTTAAGATGTTTGACGATAAGGGCCTAACGCCTCCATATATGCGGCGAAAAAACTGAATGAACTCGGGTTCTGCGGCACGTACTGGTAAATAATGATAAAAAGAACAACTTTTCTAATGATTAAACTAGGCACCAGCAAACGACGCCCACAGAGCAAGCAGGACTGCCGCTTAGGTATACCGTTCCACTTTCTCTGTGCCACGTATCGTTGCGATATCGTTAGCAAAAAAAAAAAAAAAAGAAGTGCTGCTGCTTTTCAAAGAGAGCCAACCCCTGGGTTATACTCCTAGTTTTTTCTTCCATACATGCGAAGGGAAAGCGGCCTTTTTTTTTTGCGGAACACGTGACGTGGCGTGATTGCCCACGCCTTGATTTTCGTGTGCATTCAAGTGTCAGCCGTCTATATCACCGAATTCACACTCGAGCTGTACATAAACACGCCATGAAACCACAAAGGCCGCCAGGAAATTGCTCTAGGCATATAGACGTCCCGTAAAAAAGAAACAAGAGAAACAAAATTCAATTTGTGTTAGGAGCTGTCAAGCCGCGGTGTATTTACGGCAGTGACACAGTTAGTACCTTCGCGAACGAGTCGCTGAGGAAATTATAAGACTGAGAAAGAAAAAAAAAAGCACAGAAAGCGAGTTAAATGATGGGGCCTCTCCGAGGTTTCCGAGTGCAACGATTCGTCCGCATTCACCGGAATTCAGAGTCGTAAATTTCAAAGAAACTGCGGTGCTGCTGTTTGGAGCAGCCGTACATTATCAGCACCACGAAGACGTGATCCGGGTACGCAACAATTCCTCGCTCGATTGCGGCATTGTTTCTCAGTGAATTTCAGAAAGGAAAAGATTGCAAGGATCCTTGAAATATCACGCAACGGTATACTGCCTCTCGCCACTTCTTGAAAGAGAAGCTGCGTTGAGGCGGAAGAGAGAGAACAGCGCTGATCAGCGCCCTGTCATTCACCATCCTGGGCCCAGCGCTGCTTCCTCCCCGTCCTATAATTACACCAACAAGCTCAGTCATGTGCAATCTTGCAGCTGTGTTGGTTGTTTCGACAGGAAGCTGAACAGATTAGCCAGAGTTCAGGCTGTGAAACCACCGACATCAGACCGACTCTAGAACGAAAAGAGAATCGCGAGGAATTTCAGAAATAAAGGAGTAAGCGTACACACGAAAGTCTTTCTAAGAAATGCGAATATCACCAAAAGCGCAAAACACTCTAAACTGCTGGAGCCGGCTTGTATGAGATTTTCAAAGAATGCACCGCAGCTGCTCATGATGAGCTGCACTGAACACTAAAGGCATCCCGGTTCAAGACACCCGTTGATCGTTCAGTAGGCCTCTGCCTGTTTGAAAACAGTGTAACGTTACTGCGAGCACCACGCACAGCCGTTACTTTCCTCGGCGGCAGGGGCTGGTTGGCAAGAAAGGTGCGCCGACGTGATCCTTCTGGATAGCAGGGCTACGTGTGTCTGCATTCCGCAGAAATTTCGGCTAATTGTTGCTTTCTAAGGCCACCAAAATGAAAGGTCACTGCCTATAATGCACGATTATGTTAGGTTAACAAGCGGCGATTTGGTGGTCGCAGATAGCAGTCATTAAAAAAAAAAAAAAATCTCTTCTTCGAAAGCGAACGTTCTGCATGTTGACGGTCACGCGTGCTTTCAATTTTCGTCTAGGCATGTGCACTGCAGTTTTAAACGAGTAATAATAGCGTTCACGGCAGCACGGTTTTGAGCTGCCGTGCGAGAGGCCACGGACAATTTTCTCACTCACTGAGCGAAATTTTCATCGAAGATCAATGGCGGGGAGGGGGGGGGGGATAAGAAAAAAAAACAATTGTCGTGCGTTGGGCTGAAGTTAACAAATCCTCGTGAAAATTAAAGCAAAGTTGTCAGTGACGTTCCTCATAGCCCACTGAAAATTTGTGCGATTCTAAACTCAATATCTGTGAAATCACCGACATCAGACCGGCTCTAGAACGAAAAAAGAATCGCGAGAAATTTAAAAAATAAAATACAGAGTGGTTCAAAAAAATGTGTCCAATATTCTTTAAGAATCACAGAAAGAGGCCTCTGTGCGCTACTTGTGGCGTTGCGTTTCCTGTGGCAGAGGGCATCTTCAGATGCGTACAAACATTAATTACGGAAGCAATTATAGAAATTAACACAAGTAACTTTTTAACCAGTGGCAATAGCCCGTCGAGTCAAATTAGCGCATTCAAGCCCTTCGTATACGAATAGTCCATAGCCACATGGAAATTTTGCAAAAGCGGCCACTGGTAATCACCGCGGAGCGATGCAATGAGCCTAATCTAGCTGGAGAAATCAAAACAGACGTACCAAAAGTTTCGCTGGCTAGATTGGCCAGATATATGCGCAAGACTGTCGACCAATGACAAATAGTTCCCGCATACTTAGAAAAAAAAAAACGAAACACAGAAGGTCTTGCCGATTTAGTACCCGATTATTGCTGCTTGGAGCATTATCCCAAGTATAGCACATACTGGAATACTTTGTTTTGAAAGACACGTGTTTTGATAGCCCTTTGAACTAGACAGGACAATCTGAAAACACCGCAATATTGGCCGATTCAATTGAGATGAACAGAGTGAATATGAACGAATATGCGAAACGAATAGGAAGCATTCAACCCTTCTTCGTTTGAGAACTACCACACTTACCGAGATTAAACTTGCTACAGAATGCGGCATGTTTTACGAGTTATCTCACACTACGAAACACGTGATTATATGTTTATTCTAACTGGAATGCTCAGTGCTTGACGGAGTAATGAAAAGTGGGGCACCTTAGCGAACTACGAGAGTGTATCACGATAATGTTGTTTCCTAAGGAGAAAAGTTTAAGCGGAAGGACAGGGAGGTTAGCCAGTTCTTAGACCGGCTGGCTACCCTGGGCTGGGGAAAGGGCTGAGGGGAATAATTGATGATAAAAAGAAATGTTGCAAATAGAGAAGAAAAAATACAAAAAAAGCGACAGAGGAAAGGAAACATCAAGGAGCATGTCCTTAAAATTTTGCACACAAACGTGAAGCTAAGCTGCATTAGCGCCCTATATTTCAATATACAAAAGTTCCACCTGCCCCATAAGTACATACGCTGATTTCACGAATAAACCCACGGAATCTTTAAAAAATGTACAACTGGTAGAGCTTCTTAACAAGGAAACACGACAACGACGTTTCGGAGTAGTTGGCTAACTGAAAACGCCGTAGAAAATTTTCAGATGGGCATTGGCGCCTTTCGGACGCTTCATCGAATGGTTCACTATTCATTCATTCATATACGCGCGAACTTCCGAATATTCTGCTTGATGCCTTGTATGCGCATACGGAAGAATTAAGAGCACACAGCGACACTTGGCGTAAACGATTAAACGTGTCTCTGGAGTTGTACAGCTATTAATTCCAGCTGGTTGACTGCAAGCGGCCGTAGATTTATCGCCGGCGTTACAGCCGAGGCGCTGCCCGCGGAGGCGATAAGGAAGGCGCGAAAGCTTCGTGGAGGAGATGCGCAGAAACTAGAGAGGGATCTTTACTGAGAAAAGCGTTTTCTTGTCTGGAACCTTGGGGTTGTGATAGTTCAAGGCTACAAAGTATGCCAGTGTCCTTCATCAAAGCTCAAGTATTCTTATCACTAAAGAAAGTAAAAAAGGAGGAAGAAAAAATATATGTAAAGCGTTGATCTCATTCGTGAGCATGTTCTTCCGCATAATTCATTTGCTGAATTCGGCAGAACATACAGACGACATGAAAAGAGTAATTTATCGCAAATGACTCACAGAGCTTGAAGGTATCGTATTCCCAGCTGGAACTACACGCGAACATGTGGCGCCCCTGTCGGTAACCTATGAAGACTTAAGTTTATACAGCTACTACCCCACCAGGGTTCAGCGCTGTGTTTGTTGCGCTGTTCTCCCTGGAAAGTTATTCGCGGTCCATCGCTAGAGGGACTCGTAAGTGCGCTGCTCTTGCGGTCGTGACTTCCATAAAACGGTGCACATGCGTGTTTCGTCTTTCATTCAGTTGTATACATGTATGTGTTTTGGTTGGCAAGCTCGCAAAGCTTGCCGAAGTCACGTAAACACGCGCGAGCACCCCCCTTCCCTTTTTCTCTCTCTCTTTCCCTCATCGTCTCGAATGCACTGCAAGAGCTTCGGCCCCTGCCTTGGTACTTCCGCGCCACAGCTATAAAAATGCGCTCTAAATGGATGGATTTATATGGCTGTACCCGTTAGATCGGGCGGTGGATAACGCCACCAAGCCGTAATACTTAGTGAACCAAAAACTACATTTATTTTTCCCCTTTAAATAGTGAGGTTGAGGACTCGTACTTTGCAGTGAAAGGTTTAATTTTCCCTCGTGCATCGATTTTAGCCACCAATCAGATAACCTCCTTCTTGTTAATTCTACCCGCTTAAAGTCTATTTTGCCCTCCCTGTCCCTAAACCCCAGTGCTTTGAAAAACTCCGCGCCATCATCCTGAACTATAGGGTGAAGCCCTTTACAGAACATTATCAAGTGTTCGGAAGTTTTCTCCTCCTCTCCACAAAGCACTGCATACCGTGTCTACCCCTTCGTATTTTGCCCGATATGTTTTGGTTCGCAATACTCCCGTCCTCGCCTCAAACAGTACAGAACTACCCCGAGTATTATCATAGAGTCTTTCCTTGGCAATTTCCTGCTTAAAAGTTCTATAGATCTCAATAGTTCGAACTTCTTAATCATGCCGATTCTCCACATATCGGTCTCAGCTTCCTTCACCCTTTTCTTAACCGATAATTCTTTTTTGTTTGACCCCCTGCTGTTTTCAAAGTCTTTACCAGTCAATTTTCTGGTTCGCTTCCTCCATTTCGTATCGACATTCTTCATGCACAAGTAGCTGAAAACCTTCCTAGCCCAATGTTCCTCCCCCGTTTCTCTCAATCGCTTCTCAAATTTTATCTTGCTGCTAGCTTCCCTTCCCTCAAATGATGTCCATCCCATATCACCTTGTACTCTTCATTTGGTGTATTCCCGTGAGCTCCTAAGGCAAGCCTGCCTATTCCACGTTGCTTAATTTCTAATCTTGCTTGAACTTCTGATCTCATGCACAAGAACGCATAGCCGAACGTCAGACCAGGAACCATGACCCCTTTCATATTCCTCTCACAACATCATGCCTATTGTAATTCCACAGTGCCCTATTTTTCATCACTGCTGCATTCCGGTTACCTTTAGTCGTCACGTATATTTCATGTTCCCTATAGGAACACGAAATATTTCATCACCTCCTGTATTCTAGGCTCACTACTTTCATTGTCATTAAAAATCATGACTGCTGGTTTTTCCTCACTGAATCTGAAATCTAAACTTTCTCACTCATTACCGCAGATGTCCATAAATTTCTGAAAATCTTCCTTATTGTCGGCCATTAGCGCTATATCATCTGCGTACATCAATGCTGGTAGTGCCCGTTCAATTAGTTTTCCTTGTTTGACAAAAGAGAGGTTGAAGCCCAGCCCACTTCCCTCTACTTTGGCCTCTAATCCTTGTAGGTAAATCATGAATAATACCCGTGGCACACGGGCAGAAAAAATGGCATTTACCCCCGAATGCCTTCAGATTTATTGCCATTTGCGCGGTGCCACACGGGCGAACAAAATGGCATTCATCCGAATGCCATTCGAATGCCATTCGCCACCAACTGCCTTCGCCAGAACTCAGTTGACTGAGAAATGCCTACTCTCGACGACACAGCTCGCGAAGTGCGATTTACCTGAAAGTATATAAAACAAATCATATTGAGCTAAAAATGAAATTTCCCGTCTTTTATTTGCACTAAAGTCTTCAAAAGATGCTTTGAACGTTATACGAAGAAAATAAAGTATTGATAATGAAACGCTTGTCAATTTTAGTGTCTATTTACGCTGTGGATCTGACTGGTGTTGGCTTAGGTTGCTACGGTCGGCTGCAACGTTGTAAAACAAAGCAAGAAACTAAAACTTAGGACAGCGTAATACGCTTATTTCTACATTTGATGATTATATGATGTGTATGAAGCTTGTAAATGCTTCTTAATTTTTTTTATTGCTATTCACTGAATGCTCACTTGGAAGGTGCTGTGATCGACATCATCAAGTCAAATGTCATTCGCTTTGGACGTGTAGCAGCGCCGGCGAAACGAATGTCATTCGGGATCTGAAGGCCTTCGCCACCAAATGTCATTTTCTATGCCCGTGTGGCACGGGTATAACAATGGTGACAGAGGACACCCCTGCCTAAGCCTCCGTTTTACCTCTGTGGGCTTGGATACCTGTTTTTCTCACTTTATAACTACCCTGTTACTTTTATAGATATCCTTTAAAAGATAAGTGACTCCATCTCCCACACCTAGTGTGTCCAGTATTCCCCACAAGTCCTCTTGAACCACGTTATCGTACGCTCCGTTGATATCCAAAAATGCTAGCCACAGGGGCCTGTGTTCCTTTTCTGCTATTTCGATGTACTGCGTTGGTGAGAACAGATTGTCTTCCAACCTCCTGTGTTTCAAAAACCCATTCTGCAGTTCCCCCAGCACCTCCTCATCCTCTAAGTATCCTGCTAAGTTTCCATGCATCGGGGACTTCACCATCGATTATTATTTTGCTCACTACCTCTCTCAAAGCCTGCTTAGACTTCGGACCTAATGTCTCTATCAGCATAATTGGAATGCCATCTGGGCCTGTTGATGTACTACTAGGAACCCTCTTCTCAGCCCTATAACCGTTGTCAGCTCTATAACCGTGTTACGGCTTTCGGGGAAGTTATTACATTACTTTGTACATCTTGATTGGTAGTTTTTAATATTTGAACGGTTCGCCCTTTGAGTGTCTCGGACCCTTCCGTATATTTCCTCTCTATCTCTTTCCTTTCTATTATTCCCTTTTCCCCCACCCCAAGTGAAGGGTAGCCTACTGAGCCAAGCTTTGTTATCATTAGGGCAGTATGCTGTTAACTTAGGGCAGTATGCTGTTTGCAGTGTAGAAACAATTGTTATGGTTCTCTATCTTTATTGGTTGACGCTTCTCGAGCCACTACAACTATACAGTGTAAGCAGTTTGTGAGGCTGAGTACTACCCATCAGTATTGTTGGGTTACCCTGCCTAATATGGCACTATTGCGCTTTGCCCCAAAGCGAATGATTTCGGGAATATTAAAAAAAAAAAGGGCAAACTTCAAGATGGAATTGTGCAGCTGTGTTACGACAGACCGATGAACCGTACGCACATAAAACACCCGACGAACCTGGCCTCACTGAGCAGAGAGAATCAATAAATCACGCCACCGCAGCATTTGTGTTTTAGAACGAAAATAAAGAGTCGAGAGGCGGGCACCACGAACGTTTGATGCGCGCAGCACGCTCGCCGTGTTGTGTTGATTCACGTCCGGCGATGACGACTGAGTTGCCGCGCGCGGCTCTGTGAAATGTTTATCGTCCGCAACGTGACTTGTTCGCGAGCTGCTCCCGAGAGCAGCCACTTTGACTGGCGAGACGCCGCCGCCAGAGAGATTAACGACGTCGTACCAGTGTTTGTATTCATTTCTCTCACGTGTCATTCACTACAGATACCACTCTAGCAAGCATTCAAAGCGGCCAGGAGGAAGAAAAGAAGTGCAGACAAAAGAGAAATGCAGACAGATTTTGCAACTATACCCACCCGATCCGACGGAAACAGAAAATTTAAGCACTCTCCGGCGGCCGCTTCAACAATAGAAGTAATTTCCTCGCCTATAGGAATGACCTATGCGACTGGAGGCGTTCGTAACGCGGGGCGGTGGCTGTCAGCGTTCGTTAGCGATCGAAGAAGCACGAAAGAAAGCTCCGGAGGCGAGAATATTTATGGCGAAGTGAGAATTAACTGTCTTCCAGCTGGCACACCGAGTGGCAAGCGCTGAGGTAAGAGACTATTCATTTCGTGGAAAATCAACCGAACGTGTCAATAAGCAGTCGCCGCTCGAACAGTCACCTGCTACTGCTCACGTTGTGGACACCGGAAATGTCGTCACCCTTCGCACGCACTCCGTCTTTGCACTTCCGTGCAGTGCGTCGATTTTATAGGGATCGTGGAAGTAAACCAACAAGCTACGGGAGCTGGCTGCAGCGTATTGCGGAGAATTAGAGAGTGTTCGACTATTGTATGGTACTATTTTTTTGTGACGCTTGCATTCAAATAACTACGCATAATTTAACCTGGAGTATAACGATGATCTATTGAGGTACTTGGAATAGCGTTCCCCGTGGTGCACTCAGACATAGATATTCCGCATTCGCTGAAAAAATTACCGTGGAGGAGAGCATCCGGTGACTACTAATGCATATTGCCACGCTATAAATAGATCGTACCTTTCAACCCCCTATTCCACAACCCCAGTGTAGGGCAGCATACCGGATACTAGCGTCTGGTTAACCTCCCTGCCTTCCTTTTTTTCTCGTTTCTGTCTTTGAGTAAACAACCAAAGCTAACAACCAAACCTGGTACACACCGAATTCAAGTGTTTCCCGACCAAATATGAACAGCTGTCTTATCGAAGAGAAAAAGGGGGCAGACCTAACAACTGGAAGCGGGTCTCCGAGGGCGGCATTCATTTGGAGTGGCGACCATATACCCAGGGTTCCACCATCAGATTAACATATCGGGACGATATGTTAATCGAATCGCGTGCTGGCAACGGCACTGCACTGCGCAAAATAATTACAAAAACTGAGAACTCTCTTCGCCTCGCGTGAAGGGTCACGAACCGACGCAGAGGCCTCAAGGAAGGCAGCCTGCTTCCGCTGATCAACGTTTTTGTGCTATGTCACTTCTCCTACACAATGGCCATGCACAACTGGCTCAAAGCAGAGAGGGACAAATTCATTGCCCTCATTAGAAAAATCATCAAGCGAGCACGTGGGCTACCAGTAAGAACACACATCGAAGACATCATCCGGTTTGGCATACACAACATCATGGAGCAGATTGCCGAGGCTCAGGAACGGGCCCAGCTAACTTGGCTTTCCACCACATCGGCTGGTAGGCGGATTCTAGAAGAAATCGGACTCGCTCCAACCAAAGACTTCGTCAGCAACACCCGAATGCCCAGAAAAAAAAAGGAGAAGCTCGTCGTCACTCCGCTGCCACGCAACGTGCATCCCGTACACAACACAGGCCGTCGCAAGGCAAGAGCTTCGAAGCTACTAAATGACATCACTGAGGATAAGAGAAACACAAGCTTTGTGGATGCCGCCGCGTACAACGACGGCAAGGCTTTTGCGGTTTCCATCATATTCGCTGGGCCAAGCCGTCAACTGCGCCTCGATTTGGACGACAGATCCCAAGGTGGCCGAGCAAGAGGCCATTGCACTCGCCATGCAAGATGGTCGGAGAGACAGGGTGTTTAACATCTCAAAGGTGGCTGTTAGGTTACTCCAGAGAGGCCGGGTAGTCTGGCAGGTAGTTCTGAAAGGCGCCAAAAACAGTGGCCGCTTCACACACGCTATATTTTGGTTCCCTGCCCACGTCGGGGCAATCGGGGGTGTTCCTCTTAACCTCAACGAGCCGGCCCACGAGTCTGCGCGTGGCTTTACCGAAGGCGCTATCCTTGGATCAGACGACTTTACACCCGGATACAGGGATGCACCTAGCACTCACAATAAAATTACGATTTATTTTTTTTTTACTTAAAAAAAAGAGTCTTCCCGTCATTTCATTCAAGCTCAGCAGGGCGCAGGAGGTCATGCTCACACTCCTGCAAACTAACTCATATCCCAATCCGGTGAGCCTCAACAGCGTATATCCAGGCATTTACCCAACTAGCTCTTGCGTAGCCTGCTACTTTGTTTCACATGCTCTGCGAGTGCAGGTCGTTGGGCCCTATAGGTTCACCAAAGAACAGTGGGACGCGCTCCCTCGAAGTCCCGCCCATGAAGACCAAATTCAGGCCGTCCAGCGTGCCCGTGACCGCCTAGACTTGCCAATCCCGTCGTGGGATTAGCCAGGTGCGCGTTTTATCGCGTTTCACTGGACCGAATAAAAGTTTATTTGCCCACTCACTCACTCACTAACTCTCCCTCACTACAGTCATGAGGCGTTTCATACGCGTTAGCAGCAAATATGACGGTTACTTAGGTGCGCTGATACTTGAGAAAGCCGGTCAAAATGTGCTTCACTGTTTAGGAAATGTTACGTTATATGTTATGAAAGGACGTTTCCAGTTGATGCGACCATACGGAAGGTTCAAAACGGGTTAAGTGCGACGATAAAAAAGAACACAGCACTCCACAGATCCACTGGTTTCATATCTCGAAAAACTAAAAGCAAAACGTCTGTTGGCAGACCCATGGCGAGAAGTGCGCTGCGATGCAAACAGCGGTACAGTGGCCGTAATGAAAGAAAGAAAGAAAAAAGAAAGAAAGAAGAAAGAAAGAAAGAAAGAAAGGAAGAAAGTGAGGGGTTGTCAGAGAGAATAACTAAAAGTGGTAAGATAAGAAAAAAAAGAAAACAAGAAACGAAAAGCGAGTAGAAAACGGCACGGAATGTACCACATAAAAGGCTCAGATTGCTGAGCGGAGCATTAGCTACTCATTAGTTAATCGGTATTGCAGCACAGAAAAATGAATGTCAATTGAAATGAAGTGTGAAGAGCTCTCCGATAGTCCGAGCGACCGCCACACAAAACAGTCAGATATAAAATCTCTCAAACACACTGCACTCAAAGAAAAAAAAATGAAACATTGCCAATGACTCTTTCGGTAAGTCCTGACTTGGTGTATACATAACCCTTTTTGAAAACGCTTGATAACTCCATTTTGGAGATCGCTAATTACGCTCTGTTCGGAGAGTCGCGGGAGGCACGATTTGGCGATCGAGAGTTGACATTTATCCTTAGAAAGAGACAAGTCTGTACTCACCCCAATTAGCTACAGGTAATATTTTTTTATTCTTCTTTATTAACAACTGAGCTGTCCGAGCCGACCGTTAGACCGTGCACAAGGCACCAACACTATCGTCGCCATGAACCGGCACGCTCCCTCCTCCTCATCGGTTTCGCTCCCAGAACACGAGCGCCGATTGGTCCGGCGTGGGATGCAATAACTCTCACACCTGTCCGTCCTTCTGTCTTTCTGTGACGGACAGACGGACGGACGCTTCGCCCACGCTCATCATTCACTTCGTAGATATGCTGTGAATAAAGCCACTAACGCCATCTAGTGATATTTCCAAGGACACACACACAACGCCATCTAGTGAGCAATTCTTAGAACTAACTAGAAGTGGCTACTACTACAACATACTACTACTACGCGAGAACGACCCACACCCTAAGGAGCTTCGCCTCTAAAAATATCAGCGACAATTACAATATTGCCGAATGGGAGTTCTGAGCGTACCTTCGTGTTGGGGCAAAGCCAACTGTGCCTGAAGTTCCAGCAGAGCAACATTCGTTACATAGTGTGGCAGAAACTGTCAGCGCTCGAGTGCTGCGCCCACCACTCTGTGCATTGCAGGCGTCGCGAACCAAGCGGAACGCCGACAGCCCGTTACGACAAACGAAGCCAGCCGTAGTGCACGTGCCAACCCTTCAAGAACACGAGCTCCGGCCGAAGACCGAGCGCGCGTGACGGATCAAGAAAGCGAGTGGCTCGTGATATCATCAAGAATCCGCTCAAAAGCAGTTCGCTCTATCGGTTACGCCAAGGGTTACGCCGCTTAGTCCAGAAACGGACAGCAAAGAGCTGTGCTCTAAAGGAACTGAAGTCTGGGTGCGACCCAATCTAGAATTTTTATGCGCAAGGTGGTTTTACGGCAATACTTTGCTGCAATGGAAGGTAGGTGACAGTGAAGGGGACGGCTGAAACTAATTGTTGGTGAGGACGTTGGTGAGGTAAATTGAGTGAGAAAAAAGTTTTTTTTTTTTCAGTATTGGAGCATCATATGTGAAGAAACTTCTATCAAGGTGTGGGATAACATTTCTCAGTTAATGTGACCACAATGTGCAGGTAATACGCGGGGATCTGTTTCTCCTTAGTTTGACCACCAGTTGGAGGTGACTCTTTGATGTGGTGGCGCGTTACACGCAATAAAATGCGGAAATAACACGTATTTGAAACAGAATTAGTATTCTTATCTGCAGCTTTCACAGTGTTTACCATTTTGCAGTCACAGATTCAGCTTTGTTGCGGCAGGAGGGGTGGTAATTTAACAAATGCTTAAGATCGATACTCCACTCGTTCAAGGCAAACATTTTCGTTAAAATGAACACGTGCGTTTAGTGGATCTTCCAAGCACGTGCTTACACGCGTTCAAGCATAAAACAGGCGAGTGATGTCAGAAGGGCAGCAGTGTTCATTGGTTGGTCATTCGGTGTGGTGCACTCCGTAAGGAGCAGCGGGATGCCTGCCTTGTGCTACCTTCTTCTACTTCACCACCCCCTCTTCATCTACCCTGCTTCATTCCTTCTCATTCATAGAAAGCCACCATCAATCATCGCTACATTTCCTGATCGCCAAAGTAAGGCGTCGGCTCAATATACAGGCTAGCAGATGGGCAGTAGTGCCGAGTTCGATATCCGTATCGGCTTTCCGTACGGAGAGTTTTCTTTCTTTTTTTTACGTGATGGCAAGTTCCCCGCAATAATCAATGAACATTCAAGGCAAGATAGAACGCTTCAGAAATAAAAATAAACCTTGTGAAATGGTGACTTGGAGAAACAGCGATAGCACATATATTAGTTCTACAGCGAACGCAAGTCCAGAGTAATAATGGAAGAAAATGTGGCGGCGGTAGCCAATTTTATTAATTCGTTCTCGCGCGCACTTATATCACGAAAACAATTACTGTTGATGTGTTTTTGAGTCGCAAACAACTTGCTAACAACCCGCGTCTTAATAATCAATCACCACCTCACGCAGCCGCGCGCGTGATCGAGTAGCAAATTTGGCGAAAGTATCGGGGCCACATGGATGAGTCATCATCCACGCGGCTTTTCGAAAAGCTCAACAGCCATTCCGAGATGTCTATGACGCCATCAGGAATAAAGCATAACATTTATCCAGAAAAGAATGACAACGGAATAAGGTGTAGTCACGGATGTATTGGAAATTCACACAACATTCATATCTAACCAGGCTTGCTTGGCCCGGCGCGCCGCTCTCGTTCGTAACCGCGTCCCACAAACAACCGATTATTTCCGCCACGGAGAGTTGAAAGCTCCGCTCACCTTCCGCGACGGGCCACTGGCCGAGAAGACAGAGCAGCAGCACCAGGAGCGGCCAGCTGGCAATCGTTGTCGCGGCTTGCACGACGCTGCCCGCGGTGCCAAGGCCGAGCATGTCCGCCAGCCGCCGCGACTGCTTCCAGCGGCGCGTTGCCGTCGTCGTGGAGAGCGCCGTGAGCCGGCGCACACGCCAGCGCCGGCGCTCGCCCGACGCCGCGACGCCGAAGTGCCGCGCCGCGCTGTCGGTCTCCACTCCCCGCCGCCCGACAACAAGCGGCGTGGCGCGCCGAACAGGCGGCTTCGCTTCACCACCAGCGCCGCTGCCGCCGACGCGCTGTCCGGCGCCGGGATCGCGGTCGCCCCTCCCCTTCCGCTTCCTTCCGAGCTTGCTTGGCTTACTTCCGCGCGCGCTCCGGTTCGCTGGCCCTTCGGAGGCTGCTTTGCTTGCTCGCTAGTATCCGCCAACAACACCACCCAGTCGAAAATTCGCTTGATGTATGGTGGTCGCCGACGCCCCCGCACGGCTCTGCGGTTTCTTTTTGATTGCTTTCACTGATCCGGCTTGTCGTCGCCGCTGGTCTCCCCGTACTCCTTCCTTTTTATCCCCTTTTCCCCATGGGCTGAGGGAAACAGTGACGCGCTTGCCGGGGAGCTCGGATGAAAAAACTGGCCCCGTTTCTTCGCGCCGCGAGAGTACGAAAATGGGGAGCAATGACAGATTGTTATTGTTCCACTCTCGGCAACTGTCGCCGCACCAATTGCTGTGTCGCGGATACGAAACCGCACAAGTAGCTATAGATCACCCCCGCGCACAAACACGCACAAAGAAGTGGATATCCTTAATCTTCCGAAGTACGTCCCCGTTCATCCGCCGGTGTGTCTCTCAAGTGCGCCCTTTGTCAGCTGCCTGGAAGCCGAAAATCTGCTTCCGTGCCATCAGCAGCAGAAGCAGGGGCCACGAGGGAACATGCGACTTGCTCTCTGATGCGCCACACGGAACGGACAGGTGAAGGGAAGGAGCGTCATCGTCGCATCGGCGACTGTCAGTTGATGAGGACCTTCCTTCCTCTCCGGCGTCGTCGCCTCCTCCTCGGCACTGTCATCGGGCACAGGCGAACCCGGCCGGTGGCGTTGAAGCGAGACGGGCATGCAAATGGCAATATACGTCTCGTCAGGGCACCGTGGCGTCAGGGCCGACGACTCTGTGACGACGACGATGGGTCGAAGCTCCGAGGAAGCGGGTGGGGGGGCCCGGGCGCGACACCACGACGCCTGGGTTCTCCGATGCTGCTGCCGGCGGCGTCCCGTCTGGGAATGGATGCAGAGAAGAGGGAGGGCTCGCGCCGAACCCCAGCGGGCCGAAGGAGTGCTGCACGCGGCCGCTCGTTTCAGCGCGGAGTAGTGGTGCGCGTGCGACAGCTTCGGCTGTTTTGGCTTTGGGAGGTCGAGCGGAGGAGAGACCTCACTCTCCCGCGCCGTGGCGGCGGCTCCTCGGCACACAGCGCGACCGGCTTTCGAGGAACACAAAAACACGCGCCGTTTTTGGACCGCTGGATCGGCTCCCCTGCAGAGCATGCGGAGAAAAGGCAACGGCGATGAAGCCGCGCTACTTCAAGGGGGGGGGGGGGGGGTGACGAGCGTGATGTATGTGCACGTCACATAAGGGCAGAACAACGTCGAATTTCACAATCGCAATCCCCCGAATGTTTGCTCAGTTTTTCAGAATTTCAAGGGTTTCCATCCGGCGCTTTGTCACCGCAGTATGGACGAAAAAAAAAAACAACTACCAAGCTGTCTGGTATAAATATATAGCGATAATCGCTACGTAACCACCGTACCTGATAGTTCTGGCATGATGGATGGATCAAAAACTTTATTGAGGTCCTGAACGAAAAAGAAAAGCACACAAGCAAACAGGAGAACGAGGGTAAAACAAAGGGAAAGTTTGTAGCACTGAAGCGCACTCCGCTGGAAACGGTCGTGCTTCCGCTCCTTTCGGGCAAGAGCATGCATCCCTGCCGCGGAGACGAACACGATGGATGGTTGGCTTCCCTATTTCTCTTTTCTTCATTTTGCATTCACTTCTGCTCCTTTGCGCGTTGTTGTTGGGACAGCTTTTCCAATGTGCGAGAAAAACGGGAAGGAAAAAGCGGGACTGGGTACGGCATATCCAAAGGAGGACCACAGGCTCCGAGCTTATCTCTTCTGTATGTTCCCACCCCCACCTTTTTTTTTCCTCTTCAAAAGCTGCGTGTGACTGCGAACAGTGTTGGGACAAAGAAGTTAGAAGGAGAAAGAAAAAGAAGGAATGCACTTTCGCGGGTGAGTGGGGCTGGGGAGAGATCCCGGAAAGGGAGATTATAAGAGCTCGCTGCTAGGGCGCACGATTTCCGCAAGAGATCGAACAGAGGGACAAAAAGGAACGAGGCGAAAACTTTTTCCCGATAACGACGACAAGTGAAATGCGGTGCTTCAGCGCCAAACTGTGCGGCTAGCGGACAACAAACCAGCGGGGGGGTGCCAGCGGGAAAGCGAAGGAGGGCAAGATGCCTTGGCGCCAGAGTGATCACCCCCCCTCCTCCCCCCTTCCTCTCTTCGAGTGGCTCCGAACGTATTCCGGTTTCACTGCGTTTCAGTTTTCGCGCTACGATTGCTTGTTTGCTCGCTTTTCCACAGTGGTCATCCCCTCCGCACTGGTCGTCGTCACAACCCCTCCCCTGCCCCCTTTCCCAACGCTTTTGAATTTATTTGTTTCTTCATTTGCCTCTCTTTTCTCCTTAGTTTTCTCCGCTTGAATGCTCCGCGAAGGGCGGCAACATTTTGTATCTCCCCTCTTTGCCGAAACGGTGGCCGGACGGACAACTTCTCGGAATCGTTTTTCGGACCGTCCCCTTTTCTTCCTGGTCCGCTTGTTAGGTTTAACTTGTACGAGCGCTCCGCTTTGCCAACACGTGCAAACATGCTTGTCGCAGCAAATGGAGTGCTCTCTTCACTTTTTGTAACATTGGGGTACTTCTTTTTTTCATTTTGGCTCCTCACAGAGCTCGTTTCTTGTAGCGCTGAGTGATCTGTACATTGGTTGGCTTGTCACTCATTATAATTGTCATTGCTTCGGCGTCTTCAAGGTGTTGTGCATGTGCTGTTCTGTGACTTGGTGACTAGGAACGAACCATTTTTGTGTGTTGTATTGTTGTTCTGTAGGTACCCAGCGTCTAAAGAACACGGTCGGGGCGACATTTAAAGAACAGGATGGTGAGATTGAGATAACACGATGAGCGTCTAAAGAACACGATGGTGAGATATTTAGAAAAATATCTCACCATAGTGCCTCCCTGTTCTTATTGCGTCGGTTGCTCTGATCCCTGTTTGCTGCTAGAGCGCTTGTCAGCTAGAAAGGGGTCGTTCGGTACGTCAGAGAATGTTAACACAGGAGCCAGAATGATGGATTATTATTATTATTATTATGGGAAATAAGATACACGTGTGGCGTGCAGTGGTTTAGCACTTAATTTACCCGTGGTCTCGTGGGGCTTCTTGGACCGATAAAGACAATGAAAGCGTGGCATCCTCACATGGATGGACGTCTTCAGAGGGCGAATTTAAGAGCAACCTCTTCAACTACCTTTATGTGATATTTATGCAAGAACTGTTACCTCAAAGCAATGTAATAACAAACTATGACGACCATGCAGGAAACGGGGAGAGAAAAGAGAGAGAGAGAGAGAGAGAGTCATTTCAGTTGACTGGAAATCCTTAATAAACAGAGCTCGTCAGTAATTTCCCGTTTAGCTTGCTAAGAGGAGAAAAAAGTAAAACAAAACTGAAAGCGTTGGGAGGATGGAGGGGTGAGGATGTTGGCGAAGTAAAACACGTTAAGTACGGCTGGTGCATTATCAGACATGAACGCAGAACGAGCAAGCCATCCCTATCGGAAAAAAACGAATGGTGGGCATGGTGGAAACCACCACCCACCATTATAGTGGATTAATGTAGTGGGTGAATGGTGGGAAACACCCACCATGGCGCATGGTGGGTATGGTGGGTGCTGCAGTGCCGGCAACACTTGAGCGCAAAATGACGTCAGAATCACCGTGACGAGCTGCCACAAAAATAAAAAAGAATTCTATAAAAACGGTATAAAAAAACACCCGTCCCGTAAAAAAAAAAAGCAAGGCGCCACGGAGGATCGAACGTGCAACCTGCGGATTCCCATGCGAAGACGCTAACCACTGCGCCACACCAACATGACGGTGGTTGCGTGTTAAATACTTAGTTGGCATACAAACTTAAGGTTCAACTTAAGTTATGTTTGTCGTGTACACAACATAGACAAGATCTACACCTGCTACTAAAATTGCACATTTATTAAACACAAGCAACTGCGCCCTGTAACGATTGCCACTATGTTATTGGCACTAGTGCTATTTTTTTTTACAATTCACAACTTAAAGGAAAAAAAAAACCAAGTGGACTGGGGAGCAGCAACAGTTTACCGGCGGGGTCTGCCAAGTTTAACATCCGTTTCGCGCTCGTTCTAAAGGGCGACATCTGCTCACGCTTTATGACGCTTCTAGGCTCATTTCATAGATACGCCCGCCTAATTTATTTGAGTGAGTATTGGGATGCTTTTCGCGCAATGTAGAGGGCGGTCGCGCCAGCGCAATGCTGTTGCTCTTTCGCTAAAGCAACAACTACATAACGGCTTGGCCAAAACGAATGCAGTGTACCGGAAACATTACGCTATCATAATGGTTCACCAAGCACACGAATTGCCACGTCTGAGTTCTCGTACAAAAGCTAGAGAAGTGCCGGCGAGTGCGACCGGCGGCTGTCGGTGAGAAGACACTAAATTACGTTCTCTGGGAGTGCTTTAATCGCGTCGCATCGATGTTTGTTGCTTCTTGAGCGAACAGCATACACAATGAAAAATGCTTCATTTAGGTTAATTGATGCCATATGGCTGCGCTGTATTGTCATACTTAATCGTCGTAATCGTGTATTCTGAAACCCGGAAGCACGGATAACACAATTGTACGGGCTCGGTCAGTAGGCCTAACCTTTGGTGGAAATCATGATGGTAGAACATGTAGTGCACAGATCCCAGCTTGGTACACTATATAATTTGCCCGCCATTATAAGCCCACCCATCATCTGCTTACTGCTTCCCAGCATTATCGCGATGGTGGGTAGAGCTTCTCAGCTTGGTACACCATGTGGCCCACCATAACAAGCAGCACCCATCATCTGCTTAGTGCTTCCCAGAATTATCGCAATGGTGGGAAGAGTTTCTCAGCTTGGTACACTATGTAGCCCACCATAATAAGCACCACCCACCATATGCTTAGGGCTTCCCAGCATTATCGCAATGGTGGGCAGAGTGTCCCATTATTGCCCACTATCTAGCCTCTGCTTTCCACCATCATTTCCACTTTACCCATCATCTGTACACCATACCACCCAGTATGTCCCGGCATAACCACCATTTTTTCCACTACGTCCCACCATAGCCATCATAATTTCCACCATGCCCACTATTATTTCCACCATGCCCACTATTATTTCCACTACGCCCACCATGTTTTCCAGTATCCACCATGGCAATTTTTCCAATAGGGATGTACGTGTCACACTTCAACGCTTCATTTTTTTTTTTTTCCACTCGAGCTCGACATACGCGTGGAACGCCGGCCGTATACCACGTCATACGGGGCGCGGGGAAATTGAAAATTCGTGTTATTGCTGGGCTGAGTGCCACTTCCCGCCGCCGCAGCCTGTGTGAGTGGCTGCGTCGAATGGGTTTGGGTGTAGTACTCGCCGATCCCAACAGACAACAAAAACCCCGCGGAGCTGAAAAGGGGTGAGCAAACAGCAAACAGGTGGGCATTATCTGCTCCCCCTCTTCTCACCGCCCCTCTCCCCATCTGCCGCAACTCCACATGAGCTCCGCGTGCTGCTTGTTGTTGGTCTTGTCAATCGAAGTCCAGTAAAGCCTTTTTTTTTTCCTCTCGTTCGCGTAGCGTCGGTACGCGGAGATTGGAGGCTGGCTTTTCTGGGAGTGCCTTCACGTATACGCTCGTCGAAACGCTTCTCTTGCGGTGCAGCCACGCTGAACCACCACCCGTCGTCCATTGTACAATGTGCACACCCTTCCACGCATAGCAAAGTAGTAGATGGTGCCGCTCGGGCTGGCCTTTGCGGTGCCGCTAGCTTGCAACAACAAGCACAGCCTCCCGCTGTGCGGGGTTTGCTTTTGAAAGCGAGAAGATAGACTCCGGTGCTATACGCTCACCCCCTTCCAGTACAGTACTTCAAGTGCGCAAAGAAGGAACGAATCAGAGAGAAAAAAATAAACAGATAAAACACGAATGTGCTCTTTTGAGCTATACAGGAGCCGATACTCAAAGTTCAAGCGGTTACGGCGAGCTTCTCTCGCGAATACAGAGGTTTGGGGGTGAAATGAAAGTGACTTGAAATCCTCGGAGGGCGCACTAGAGTCGCGTTGAATCGAGTAGCGAGGCATGGTTTGTTGCTTTTTTTCTTTCGAGGTATTTTGTGTAGACAACTGTTTAGTACGTTACACTAGACACAGATGTTATAATGAGTTAGGGTTAGGGAACAGAAGGATGAGATAGCGGTGCCGGAAACATGCTTTTTCGGCTACTTCGCACCGTTTGTATGTAGAGACGCACCAGTGTGGCCTCTAGAGTCACGGTACACCAGGGCCGCGATACAACAGCATATGGATATTATGACACAGGAACATCTCGGATGGTGACGCAGCCGTACGAAGCACACACGTAAGTGCCAGGCAAAAATCAGAGAGCAGTAAGAATGAAGTTACTATCGTGGAAACCAGTGCATCACCCTGCAGTCATACGGCATGACGATATATGCATGATCATTAGATCTGTTATACTGCGGAGGCACTAACCCTATATCTGCATTGGTTATGCGGGGCGTCCTTACGAAATAAGAAGAACTTATCGACCGACTTGAGGCACGTCACAAGGTCTTCATTACGTGAGTCGATAAGATATTTTGCACGCGGGCACTACAAGGATGCTGATAAAAAGCAGTGCGTTTGAAATTTCTCGCATCAGAAAGCTTGAATGTAGTGCCCATGTATACCTGTGAGTGCCATGTACTTTGTCTTTCTTTGTTTTTCTGCACCACTACTGACAGCGTATAAGCTTTGGAGACACTAATAATGTTCTGAATGAGTTTCAAAAACAGTTCTGTGAACGGCATTTTCGCTTCGAAGTAAGATGCGAGAGGGACGTGGAACAAATATTTTGCCACTTGTATTGTCTCCGATGTAATTCATCATATCGGAAGAAAGACGTGGTGGAACAATAATAATATGCCAAGCAGCACAGCTGCCGGATAAAAATGAAGCGTGTAGACGGTTTGCATCCAGCGGAGCGACATTTTCGTTCGAGGCAGGGGTGTATCCAGGGGGTGGTACACTGGACCCGTGCCATCTTTCCCCTCTCGAATATTTTCCGCCGGAGCAGAGATCGAAAAATGACCAGTTCAAGGTGTGCCTATTACGCCTTGTCGCGTCATTGTCACGGGTATAAATATACACATCATAGCTTAGCGCAAGGTTCGACGAAAGATGATCGGGCGAGGGTGGTTTAATGAAGAAGTAGTACAGGCGCTCACCTTGTAGATAGTAAAACAAACATACATCGACGCTTCGGGGCCACTACAAGAGCCCTGTTTGCAATCACAAGGTTGTGATCAAAATACCCGTGGTGGGTAGAGTAGCGTAGAGCCTATAGTATCTGTGCCACACGCCCACGCTGAGGGGATTGACCAATAACCAGTAAAAAAGAAAAGAGAAAAAACTTAAAGTTTGATAGCTTACGTGTGTTATACTGATGAGAGTGATTAAAGAAAAAAAATAAGTATTAGAACTTAATAGATAGAGTCTACGGATATGAAAAATGAAGTTTGTCACACTTCAACGCCATATACTCGAGGACATTAGTGCGGAACGCTGGCCGTACGGGCCCTGGGGAAATTGAAAATTCGCATTATTGTGCGCTGAGTGCCACTTAATCCTCGCGGGGTCGTGGTGCCTTGCTCTCGTTATGATCATTGTTTCCCGTAATAATAATAATAATAATAATAATAATAATAATAATAATAATAATAATAATAATAATAATAATAATAATAATAATAATAATAATAATAATAATAATAATAATAATATAATAATAATAATAATCAAATCAACTTTATTTCAGGAATGCATACATTTACATGAATAAAGTTCTACAGTTCAGTACAGAATAATAATGTTTAAGTAATTGCGTACTAGCTATCCACAGAAATAAGCGTTTGTTAATGTCATTAGCGACATATAGATGGCGTGTTACGAGAAAGCAAACGCTCTGAACTTGTTCTATCGATATAACTCTCGGGAAAACAATTTTTGTACGCTACACACACGGTCGGCGCCGTTGCGATGGCCAACAGCAATGGTCGATCGGCGCCGAGATTTGAGTGACGCATCGTTTCTTTCTTGCGCGCATCTTTTGGAAACGCGAACCAGGATAGCGCTGCGGAGCCTGCACTCGAGTTTCCACCTCGCCGCCGAGTTTTGATAAAACGTGACACATAAACGCGCCATCGAGAAGTTGTTGTTGTTTGGCGTATAACACTGGCGCCGCTGTGTGTATATCTGTGTGGCACATGTTTTCGGCGTTGGAGATGGCTCACGGCGAAAGCACGGTGGTTTCCCCTCTCTTGTTTGAGGCAAGCGTGATAAATGAGGGACAACGAAGAAACCCAGCTGTGCTCGTATAGCGGCATGTTGAAACGGGTATGTATACGCGTGTTCAGACCTTGTTGGTCTCGTTTTGCACGGCGTCTCGTGCATTGAAGCTCGATGCGCCTTGCCCGTAAACATAGACGCACGTTAAAAGAATTACAATAGCCAACGGTTCTCCATGCCTGTCTCTTTTTTTTTTTAAATTTTTGTCAGAGACCTCACTGTGACGTATACAAGTGCTGATACCTGTTTTTGAGCCAGGAGTGCAGGTGTGCAGTTGCGAAATGATATACCAGAAAAAGAATAGACTTGTTCATGCATTCAAGCATGCGCCAAGCAAGGAAGCCTCCCCCCCCCCTTTTTTTTTGACGATGGGAAGCCATGAAGTCAACGGTAAGTAAGGGTTAGCGCATTTCAATAACCAGCTTGTCTAGCTTGATTGCAATTCAAAGCTACAAGGTGTTTAATGTGTATAGTCTGTACAGAACCCCCAAACCCATCGTACTCATGAATGGAATGCAATTGATTATAAGGCCCGAAAACACACAACCACAAGGGAAGACTCCGAGTGCCACTAACATATAATTTATTTCGCGGGCTCAATAAACTTTTATCCGCATTTATACAGTACGGAAATGTCACTAACGCAGCTCACCTTTTCTCCCGATATAAAACGCTTCTTATCAATTCTCTATTTGTTATCACCAGATGTAAAGGTAGAACAGCCGGAGTATTAATGGATGCGTTTTACATTAGCAAAAAAAGATGACATGTGGGTTAGTGACACTTCCTTAGTGTCGTATAAATCCGGAAAAAGTTTGAAAATGCGTTATGTAACTACCATTGATGTGAAAATTTTTTTCAGTACTCGCGCTGACAAGCACATATATGTAAGCGTATTTCTACAAATAAACCAGTTAGTGGCACTCTGTCCCGTGAGTCTTCTCTTGTGGAGGTCTTTTTTCGCGCCTTAATTTAAGATCAATCATGAATGTGGAAATGATCTAAGGTCTACCCACCTGCCTTCCCCACCCTTTTTTTTCCTTCTCTTTTTTTCACCACTCAGCGTGCAGTAGCCTGTTGTTCCTAAGCCTGCAGGCAGAACACTCGAAATGATACGGGAGCTACAAATGAACACAAAGGACTCAAGCTGGCGCATTCAAGCTAATCGATAAAGTAAGGTATACAGTCTCGATAAGGTCACGCACTGGGCTAGGCTAGCCTATAGGCGCTGTTGTGAGAAATGAGAAGACAGGTGTAATAGCGCGCCATCTATGCATACGTCCAACGATCAATTTGCTTTTTTTTTACATGAAATTTTTAGATAGTTGACAAGACCAGATTTGATGTCACGCAGATGGTTGCTTTCTTGTGGTGGGCAGTGCGCAGTTTTACGCTCTCTTTATTGTCTTTTCCCTCTCACCCTGTACAGATTTGTTCACGTTTCCATCGAACAAACAGTTCGCGCTCGTGTGCGTCCTATACCGGTGCCTCCATGTGTTTTTTTCCGAGTGCAATTTAGCGCGTCGCGAGTGCCAATCATGTACAACACACTATAGCCTCCCCACAATGGCCGTTCAGATACAGGCTTGGAAAAACTTCCAAAAGGACATTTCAGTTGCGTAGCCAAGTGTACGGGGAGTCACACGCAGCATATTTATTTTTTCAAATATACATTACAATGACTTCTGCCTCCCCTATACTTTCCTTAGCATGATTCTCTGTTAGGTCCCAATAATATTGTGCCTAACAAAAAAAAAAAGAGGAACAAGTGGTCAGCTGCCAGCTCGTTATAAGATCATGTACTACGTGACCCCAAACAGACAGAAAAAGAGGGTTTCACACTCGCCACTATAGCTATAGTGGTGGCGCTGACTGCCGCTCCCACGAGTAATGGACATATAAACACAATAAAAGTGGGTGAGGGGATAGCCGTCGCGGTAGATCAGTTGGTAAAACATCGGACGTGTTATTCGATTTGTCGCAGGTTCGGACACTGCCCATGGCAAGTCATCTTTTCATCCACTTTTATTTCTTCACAAGTACATTACAAATTATTTCTAATAACGTCCCCTATATTTTTCTTGGCATGATTCTCTGTTCTATGTCATTAATATTGGGTCTAACAAATGAAACGAGCCCTTAGGTCTACATTTCTTTCCTTCACGCAGTACTGAGTGGTCCAAGCGTTTAAAACACGGTAGAATGTCGGTCGGGGACAGTCCCAAAGCCTGGACGACATTCCACAACAACAGATGTTGACCACGTCGAGAATTCATGCCGTAATTTGAGGAAATCTTCGTTAGACTGTTCCAAAGGTTGCTGAGGAAGTGGGTGTTATAGCGTAGGTTAATAACGTGAAAATTCTTACTATTTCCTCTATCCTGAACGTAAAACCACATTGAAAGAACGCCATTTTTAAACCATAGAGGAGATTCAGGACAATGCGAGAAGATACCTGTGGACCATTCTAGAAATGGCGTTACAGGAAGCTTTTTAAAAATGAAAGAAACTATGGGAACAGTGTATTGGTAGTAGAGTGGAGTAGTTTGAAGAAGGAAATGCTTAAAGGGTTGTACCACAAGCAGTAAAGGTGTTATAAAAAAAGTTTGGTTTCTTTTTGGAAACCTTGTATTTCGACACCTGCCTTGTGGGGCCGTGCTAAAGAATTATGTGCCAGCGGGGTGATAACATAATTCGTGACGGCATTCAAGAAAGACCGCCTTAAAAAGGCACATTCATTTCTCCACATGAGCTCACTCAACCCTAGCACACACTTTATGATTGTGCGTTCTATTGCAGAGGTCTCGAAGGCTGGCGGTACTGAGAGTGAGAAGCGCGATCCCAGCACGTGTTGTCAGCAAGCGAGTAAGGGCCCCTGTGGCATCTGCTCTTAATAACAGACAATACAAGGGCCGACGCCCCGCACTGACGCGTTGTAGTGCGTACATGTGGTTAGGGTTTTAGTTTTCGCCTCCGTGTCTTCGAGTAAGTATTCCCAATATGGCAGATACTGCACGTGCAAGAAAAAAGGCGCACTTTTCTTTCCTCCCTCGTATTTCCTATCCAACGGCTGGACATACGGGAACTCTGCCGGCCTGTCCTCGGAAAAACGTTTTAGCCATATAGAAGCACGTCCATAAAAAAAGATGTTCTTTGTCGCGCGAGATTTGCAACGTTTTTTTTTTTGTTGCTCGTTTAGTGCATTTCCATATCTTGATCTTCCCAGTATCCATTTTTTTTTCTTCAGCGAAGATAAAGCATTCAGCTGGACGCCCGACGCTGTCACGCCAAGTTGCCGTTGTGCCGATTCGCTGGCCCGTCTCGCACGTCCGGCGAGCAAATTCTATAGTGCTTCAGCAAGAACCTATTCAGTCCTCCTTCGAGTTTCGCACGTCGTATACTTCTCGCGCCGCTTTTAATGACGGCGTTTAAATTTGGCCTCCCTTTTTGACGAATGAGTGCCGAGTGCGCCTCAAGCGAGGCTCCCTTTCAATCTCAGTCAATGACAGGCGCAGATGTTGCCCTCGCGAAGCGAGCAGCGTGTGTGCGTCCGGCATCCTCTTCATTCACTGTCAGCCCGTCGCTTTCTTCCGATCCTTCCCGTCTGTGAAACAGTGTGTGACGACCCGACTAACGCTATACGCTCGCTCATAGCGTTGATGAGCACCGTCTTCATGCTTCAGAGGCCGTTTTTAGATACCTCACGACTTCTTTCAGCCGTTGTTCAGATTCGAGTGTGGTATAGCCTCTCGTATAGGGCGTGTAATTGAATTTCCCTTCGAACATATCGGTGCCTGCATAGGGGCCCACATGCGCTTTGTAGACGCCATTGAGAATCGTGCACGTGATAGCGAAACAGAGAAGAAGGCTGCACGAACCGTTAATTAAAGAATACGAGTAAAGCTGCTATATCACTTAGAGATGCACAATGCGCTAGGCTTTCGTTGCATTTATTGATTGCTTGGTGCCACGATCCCAAAGGCGTATCCTGAAACGTTCATGAAAGACGATCCTGGCAGGCGTCGCATTTAGAACCCCCTCCCGTCTTTCATCGTTAATTTCGTGCGAAAGTTTAGCGCCAGAGTGATGCGACTGGCGCCTTGAAACTTTGTCCAAAATCACGGCGGACAAGAACTCGCTGATGTCGAAACTTTTGCAGCCTGCATTTCTTGTTTATTTCAGTAACGTATAGAACACGTGGAATACGCGCGTGTATCTTTCTGAAGCAATCAGTATGCGGACGGTCGATTCCTCGAAAATGTTATAGTGATGACGAGCTTTTCGCGCGCGTGTTCCTCGGAATTGGAACAAAGGTTAGTCTGATTGTTTCAAAGCCATATTTTAGTGATACGCTCTTCTTTTTCATTTTAGTTCTTTGTCACAGCTGCGTGCAGCAGAAAGAAAAAACGGAAGGCAAAATCCGCATGAGGTCGCATAATACGTTCGTGGTAAAATGTCAGCTGGACGCACAACAAAACAAAACAAAGGTGGGGGAAGCAAACGAAAAGCGATGAAATCATGCTTAGATTTTTTTTTAGTCTAACCCTCAAATTTCCAGTGTGTCAGAGATGATTTACGCACTTTCAAGGAAACTGTCAACCATTTCTTGATGCCAAGACAACTTCAGAATAAGACAGGCTTGACGGAACGAAACTATTGTTAAAGAGATACAGGGCCCCAGATCTGTATTGATAATATTTATTTATTTATTTATCACAGTACCCACAGCACCCAATGTTATTACTCTTGGGGGGACGAACACACTACTGCAGTGAACTTGAAGATACTTCACGCGAAACAATTTCCGCTACTTCAGAAGACAACCTATTCCACCGACTTAATGTCCTAGAAAAAAAAATGACATTGCACATGCATCAGTCCGGCAGCTTATTTCATTCAGCTTATTAGCATGGTCCAGTCCCGGGGAAACGTAATCCAGGGTATTCTCTCATGAAGACAAATCATCATCATCATCATCATCGTCGTCGTCGTCGTCGTCGTCGTCGTCATCATCATCATCCTAACTACGTCCACTGCAGGACAAAGGCCTCTCCCATGTTCCACCAGTCAACTCGGTCCTGTGCTTGCTGCGGCCAATTTATACCCGCAAACTTCTTAATCTCATCTGCCCACCTAACCTTCTGTCTCCCCCTAACCCGCTTGCCTTCTCTGGGAATCCAGTTAGTTACCCTTAATGACCAGCGATTATCCTGTCTACGCACTGCATGCCCGGCCCATGTCCATTTCCTCTTCTTGATTTCAACTATGATAACCTTAACCCCCGTTTGTTCCCTAATTCACTCTGCTCTCTTCTTGTCTCTTAAGGTTACACCTACCATTTCTCTTTCCATTGCTCGCTGCGTCATCCTCAATTTAAGCTGAACCCTCTTTGTAAGTCTCCAGGTTTCTGCTCCATAGCTAAGTACCGGCAAGATACAGCTGTTATATACCTTCCTCTTGAGGGATAGTGGCAATCTACCTGTCATGATTTGAGAGTGCTTGCCAAATGTGCTCCACCCCATTCTTATTCTTCTAGTTACTTCAATCTCATGCTTCGGCTCCGCGGTTATTACCTGCCCTATAAGTAGACATAGTCTTTTACAACTTGAAGTGCACTATTACCTATCTCGAAGCGCTGCTCTCTTCCGAGGTTGTTGTACATTACTTTCGTTTTCAGCAGATTAATTTCAAGACCCACCTTTCTGCTCTCCTTGTCTAACTCCGTAATCATGAGTTGCAATTCGTCCCCTGAGTTACTCAGCAATGCAATGTCTTCGGTGAAGCGCAGGTTACTAAGGTACTCTCTATTAACTCTTATCCCTAACTGTTCCCATTCTAGGCCTCTGAAAACCTCCGGTAAGCGCGTGGTAAATAGCATTGGGGAGATTGTGTCCCCCTGCCTTACACCCTTCTTGATTGGTATTCTGTTACTTTCTTTATGAAGCAATATCGTAGCAGTTGATCCGCTGTACATTTCTTCCAGGATGTTTATATACACTTCATCGACACCCTGATTCTCCAGTGTCTGAATGTCTGCTGATATTTCTACTGAATCAAACACCTTGTCGTAATCTTTAAAGGCTATGTATAGTGGTTGGCTTATTCTGAGCATTTCTCTATTACCTGATTGACAGTATGAATGTGGTCGATTGTTGAGCAGCCTGTTCGAAATCCTGCTTGTTCCTTTGGTTGATTGAATTCTAATGTTTTCTTAACTCTGTTAGCAATTACTTTTGTAAATAGCTTGTATACTACGGAGAGCAAGCTGATCGGCCTGTGATTCTTCAAGTCCTTGTCATCTACTTTCTTATGTATTAAGATAATGTTAGCGTTCTTCCTGGACTCTGGTACTCTTCCCGTCAGGAGGCACCTCATAAACAGGATGGCTAGTTTTTCTAACACGAAGACGAAGTGATTCGTTTACGGAACACATCTTGCTCGTCTTTGTGCTTTTCTGGTTTTTTTCGCCGCAGTTGTGGGGTCTATCGCCCCATATATCGTGGTGATGGATGTTCAACCTCACGGGGCACCGTCCGAGTCCGGTTCGACCGCTGGGACTGCTTCGAGGAAGCGAGGAAACGCGTCCAGTGAGAGTGAGGACACTGAGCTATACTCCGCATCAAGCGACGAGTCCTCGGACGACGGCTTCCAACCCGTCCTGTACCGCAAGGCTAAACGACGGATCGTCAATGCATCTTCGGCATCAAGCACGACTACCGTGAAAACTGCCCCTCAGCGATGGCCTCACTCTATCCTGTTTGTGCCACTGAAGGCTACCGACAGTCTACGCGGGCTGAACAGGCAAGCGCTCTCTGTGTATCTCGAGAATATTACGCCAAATCAGATCAAAGAAATACGTCTAAACGCAAGAAAGAACATCTTGGCAATCGATGTGCTGAACCCACGTGCGCTAAACGCACTTCAGAAAGTAACGCAACTGGGTAACATCAATGTCAAGTCTATAATACCAGCTGATAGCACCACGTCAACAGGAGTAATTTATGACATCGCCACTGAAATTCCAGAATCGGATCTTTCAGTGCTAATAAAACCGGCAAATGAAGATAACGTCATTGTGAATGTCAGTCGCCTTGGTAACACACATTGTGTGAGAATTACGTTCAAAGGGGACTGTCTCCCCTCTCATGTGAAGGTTGGCCACTTTCGTCACCAGGTCCGACCATTTATTCCAAAACCTATGCGATGTCATAAGTGCCAGAAGATCGGCCATGTGCAGGGAGCGTGCAGGAACTCCGAAGTGTGCCCCCGATGCTCAGAACCACATACCGAGGACAAATGCAGCGCAACCATACTAAAGTGCCCTAATTGTCAAGGTGCCCACAGTGCATCTTCCAAAGACTGTCCACGCATAAAGAAGGAATTTACTATTCTTAGACAAATGGTGCGAGACAGCTCTACCCACAAAGAGGCCGCGGAAAAAGTCCGGCGAAGACGACGACATCACCGTCAAAGATCTTCGCGAAGAACGCAGTCAACTACAAGAAGTAAGCCAACGCATCTGGGAACGGCGCCCACTGCAGGGTACACCGCGGCGAACGCAGACGATGGAAAACAGAAAACAAGTAGGTCTCTCTCTACTGAAGATTGGCCGCCACTTACGCGCACGCAACTTGTGGAAGAACCACATCAGAAGCCGCATTCATCAGAGCAAGCTGCGACAACAGAGGAGCAGCGGAACTTGGATAAGCAAGTGATTGCTCTTCTACGACCCATAATTAATGCCATTCGCACTGTGTTAAACAACATGCGCACAACGTCAGCCAAAAGTGCACTTCAAGTACTGGACGCTCTGAGTCCAGTACTGGCGGCTCTTGAGTAGATAATGGCCACCAGCCACTGTCTTTCAGGGAAGAGGTCAAAAAAGCAACAATTTTTCAGTGGAATGCACGGGGACTGAAATCACGCATTGCAGATTTCCGTCGGTTCGTTTTCACTAATATGTTTCCCATCATCGTCATCTGCGAGCCAAATTTATCGAGCGCTATTAGACTCTCTGGATACGAATCCTTTATGTCGGCTTGTTATAGTGGAAACAGCAAGGTCCTGCTGTTCATTCGACGTGACCTGACCTACATTATTCGGCCTGTACCACCTGACAACGATAACCAATATATATGCTTAACAGTGAAGAAAAGGGGTCTTACTGTCACTGTTGTCGGTGCATACCTGTCGCCATCAAGTAGATTTGACCACAGAAGACTAGGACACATCCTATCATCCACTCCTGGCCCATGGGTGATCATCGGAGACTTCAACGCCCACCATACGCTATGGGGGAGCCCGAAGATCAGCGCAAAGGGTAGAAGTCTGATAACGTTTGCTTCAGACAACGAGCTGTGCTTGTTAAATGATGGCAGCCCAACATTTTTACGTGGCCCTGGATACAGCAGTTGCCTTGACTTGACTTTTGTTTCTCGAGGTCTTGTCAGATGTGCCGGATGGTTTGCGGACATAAAAACACATGGGAGCGACCACATTCCCACATATGTCAAGATCAGAGGATTATCACCTTGCAAGGTACGCGAAACTATCCAAAGAGTAGACTGGACCAAGTTTGAATCCCTCATGGAAGAACGCTGTCAAGAGAACACCTCATTTGACTTAGAAGAGGTGATCAAGTCCACAGTGCAAGACACAGTGTGCACCCTCAAATGCTCTTCGAGAGTAACCGAATTTGATGTGGAATTAGAACGACTTCGGGCTCTCCGACGGCGTGCGGAACGAAGGTACCGACGCACGAAAGCAATCGACGATTTACGAATCGCTAGACGTCTTCAGAAGAAGATACAACGCCGCATAGACAAGCTAGAGTCACAACGTTGGGCAGCCTTCTGCGCTTCGTTAGATCCTCGCAAGCCTTTATCACACTTGTGGAGGACAATAAGAGGGCTCCGGACATCTCCCATTCAGCGGTCTCCATTCAAGGCTCTAGCCCTCTCTCAACAGAGATCGGAGGTCGACGTGGCAGAAGAGTTCTGTGCCAACTTATCTGGTCAACTCGCAGATCCCAACATCTCCACGCTCTCACGCGGTGGCACGACATCCCACGATCACCCCATGGACCAATTTTTTTCTATTCATGAGCTTCAAGCAGCACTGGCTTTGTGTAGACGGACATCAGCACCCGGGCCTGATGGAATATCATACAGAGCACTGTGTCACCTTGGTGAGTGTGCGAGGAGTGCCCTCCTCGAGATATACAACGACTCGTGGCGAGAGGGCACCCTCCCAGTTAACTGGAAGACCAGCCGTTTGGTTCCATTACTGAAGCCTGGCAAGTCACCATTGGTGCTCACATCATACCGCCCGATTGCACTGGCTAGTTGCTTGGGAAAAGTGATGGAGAGGATGGTACTTGGACGGCTAGAATGGTTCCTGGAGCATCACAACATCTACCCGGACGCTATGACGGGATTTCGCCGTGGCCGGTCATCAATTGATAGCGTCATAGACCTGGTCACCTACGTGCAGCACGAAAAAGGCCGTAAGCGTCTCTGCGCTTCTTTATTTCTTGATGTTAAAGGGGCGTACGATAACGTCACACATGAAGCTGTCCTCACCGCTCTCAAGGAGGTAGGAGTGGGTGGTCGGATGTTTCAGTGGATACGCAGCTATCTCTCTGAGCGATCCTTTTTCGTGAGAACCGAGGATGGTGACACTTCGCTACACTACAGCCACCGTGGTGTTCCCCAGGGTGGCGTACTTAGCCCTGTACTATTCAACCTGACGCTAATAGCTCTAAATGAGCATCTGCCAAGTACTGTCAGATTGTCAATGTACGCGGACGACATCTGCGTTTGGACGTCTGCAGTAACACGTCTACAGCTGCGAGCGCGAATTCAGAGAGCTGCCACTCAAGTTGCTATTTACCTCCGTCAACGAGGTCTGGAAATTTCCTCTGAGAAATGTGCACTAGTGGCGTTTACGCGCAAACCAATGCATAACTACAGCGTTCTGATAAACAACGAAAGAATACGTCACCTCAGATCATACAAGTTCCTAGGTGTTATAATTGACAGAGACCTCTCATGGAGCTCACATGTATCATACATGAAAAGGCGATTGACAGGCATCTGTCATTTGTTCAAGTTCTTCGCTGGAAAGAACTGGGGAATGTCCACAACTGCTATGTTGCGACTATACAGGTTTCTTTTCCTTGGATTCCTTCGGTACAGCCTACCTGTGTTAACCAACGCAAGTAAAACAAGCATACGAATGCTTCAAAGTGTCCAGGCTCAAGCACTCCGTATGTGTTTAGGCTTGCCCCAAAGTGCATCAACAGCGGCGACTATCGCCATCACAAGGGACAACCTCATCAAGACCCACATTAACGTGGAAGTGCTAAGGACACATATACGACACCTTGCTCGAACCCCTCGACATCACCTAGCCTCTCTACCAGTGGTCCGACCATGCACATCTTACTGCAAAACAGTGACCGCACATGGTGAGTCGATCCCAACTTCGTTCTCTCCTGCCGCTAGACCTGTGACTCCGCCATGGTGCCTCGCTCAACCAATCATTAATATTAACATACCTGGCGTCGAGAAAAAGGCCAATTTGTCGTCACCGGCTCTTAAACAGCTCACACTACTTCTCTTGTATAAGAAATATCAAGACTCCACACATATCTACACTGACGGATCGGTTCAGCCGGACAGCTCTACAGGAGCAGTAGTGATACCAAGGTTGGCCACGACAATTAAATTCAAGACATCTCACGCAACAACATCAACGGCAGCAGAATTGGCAGCACTTCGTGCCGCGTTGCAATTTGTAGTTGATCAGCCGACGCGCAAGTGGACTATTTTCTGCGACTCGAAGGCGGCACTGCAGTCTCTACTATCAGCCTTACGCCGTGGACCACACGAGCAGCTGGTACTAGAGATAGCAGAGATTATACACCACCTGACTGAGAAAGGGCACCATATTACATTTCAGTGGTTGCCCAGTCACTGCGGAATCATCGGCAATGAACGGGCCGATCAAGCTGCCCGCTCAGCCCACACAGAAAATCATAAACTACGACTACCACTTTCTAGGACGGATGCTGCACGAGAGCTCCGCAGACTTGCTCGCCGGAAAACCACATCGCAATGGAATCAGCCGCACTTCAAGCATGCCCGACTGTACTCGCTTGACCCTACGCTAAGTTTTCAAGTCCCGTCGAGGCTTCGCCGAGCAGACCAGACCCTGTTATGTAGGCTGTGGTTGGGCGTTGCATTTACCAACGCCTACGCTTTCCGCATTGGGATGGCCGACACCGCAGCCTGTGGCCACTGTGGCAAGGAGGAAACCATTCAACATGTTCTTTGTGAGTGCCTAGCGTATAGTAGGTGGCGACTATGCCTTCGCAGGGAACTCAACAAATTAGATGATCAGCCTCTGTCGGAGCAGGAAATTCTGCAGTATCGTCAGGATGCGACTTCACAGAAGAGGGCCCTGAAAGCGCTGCTGAACTTTTTGCGATTGACCGGCCTTGCTGAACGGTTGTAGCTGGGACGCCCTTCCAGTGTGTGTTTTCGTTTTTTTTTATGAGTGCGCGTGCGTTTTTTTTCCCTCTCTCTAACCCCTCTTTCTTGCCCCTACTTCCCCACCCCCAGCGCTGGGTAGCAAACCAGATGCAAATATCTGGTTAACCTCCCGGCCTTTCCTTTCTCACTCACTCTCTCTCTCTCTTTTCTAACACGATCTGTCCTCCATCTTTCAGCAGATCTGATGTTACCTGGTCCTCACCAGCAGCTTTACATCTTTGCATGCTCTCCAAGGCTTTTCTGACTTCTATCATTACTGGTGGGGTGTCATCTGGGTTACTGCTAGTTTTTAAAGGTTGGGGTTGTCCAGGCTACTGTACAGGTCTCCGTAAAACTGCTCCGCTGAAGACAAATGCTCTTGTCCGAATGCTCGAGGGTTTCCGTTAAAGTGTTCAGGTGAGAACCCTGTGTTTAACATCACACGGTTGCGAACGCATGTACTCTTGGTTTGAACTGACTCGAAAGTCATCCCCGTGGAGACCATGTCACAAGATCCACCTTCGCAGGCTAGGTTTGCCTTCGAAACTGGATTTTGCCTCGACGGGCTTAGCGGGGTTTGCGTGGCCTCTCTCAAGCGCACAGTGTTCTGACATAGCTAAAAAGAGTTTGCATTTCTCATTCGCCCAGAACTTGGGAGAGTGGCATAAAATTAAATTAGTACGTGGTGGCCAGCGGTCGTGAAAAGGCCACGTGTCCAATCCTTACCGACCGGGTTAGGCTGCCTCTCTTTGTATGAGGTTGTCAATGCAGAAGCACTGTGTCCTGTTATTCGGACGCACACGGAAAAGAAAAAAAGAAAACTCAAGCATTTTGAATCAAGCAACTCCAGAACAATATGAGCATTACCTGCGATGCCCTAGAAGAAGCAGAGAAGAAGAAGAAGAAAAGAAGAAGAAGAGAAGAAGAAGAAGAAGAGAAAGAAGAAGAAGAAGAAGAAGAAGAAGAAGAAGAAGAAGAAGAAGAAGAAGAAGAAGAAGAAGAAGAAGAAGGAGGAGGAGGAGGAGGAGGAGGAGGTCTATTTCTCTTTTGTGTCCCGACTTACCACTTATGTCAAACTTTTAGAGCAACTCGAACTTTTCTTGGAAGGGCATTGTATTATTTTTCGATCTTTGCGGGACCCAAAATTGAATTGACGTGTCTCTTGAAATTGAGTCAGTACTCGGCGAAACGAGTAACACATACTTTTTTTAATGTGGGATATAAACCATACGCTAAATGATCACGAATAGTTGGTATATATATGTGCACGCTCATCGACTACGACAGCACCATCTCGTTCAATACTTCCGACAGATCACGGTCGTTGTGTTTCTGACTCAGTCGTTCGTATATATATAGTTAACCGGAAAGCGCGGGAAAGCGCAGCTGCGCGTTGACTCGTTGCGGCGCCTCGCGAACAGATCGCAGACGCGATCGTGCATGGCGTCCGAGACTCTTCGCACTTCCGTGTCTCCCGACTCTGACTGGCTTTTTCGTGGGGCCTGCCTGTTTCCTCTGTCTCTTCCCTCCTCCCGAAAGAGTGAGCAGGCGTTGTGCCCCTCCAGGTGGCAGTTGCTAGCTTGCTCTCTCCCTCTTTCCTCTAATTGTGTATCTGTGTATGCAAACAACAACAACAACAACAACAACAACAACAACAACAACAACAACAACAACAACAACAACAACAACAACAACAACAACAACAACAACAATAATAATAATAATAATAATAATAATAATAATAATAATAATAATAATAATAATAATATCGCATGAGTGCAACTCGAGAGAATATCCCGCCTGCCGTGTCTTGAGCAAGGAATAAAGGTGAATTTCAAACGCATTCAAGATCTTTTCGTGTGTTGTCTGTGTTTCATTTTACCGTTAAGCGAGCAATGACCTATCACCGATGGGGTGAAGGTCAACGCCGCATCGTTTATATCCGCGTGCATAATGAAGGGCGGGAGTTGGGGTAGCTTTAGGGACGAGACCCCTTGGGGCCGTTGTCATCGAGGCTCGCCTCGCCGTGGTCCCTAGTCGAAACGCAGGTGCGAAACATCTGAGCCCAAATACCGCCTACAAAGCGCATACACAGCTTGCACATGGTTTAAAAAATAAAAGACCGCAACACTGTAAAACCACCGACATTAAACCACCCACAAATCAAATCATATGATAGAGCAAAATGTTAACAAGAACCAAATGTGATGACGTTTATTGAACCAGAGAAGTCGCAACGAGGTCGCAACGGAAAAGGGCTGTACGGTAAGGCTGGCAACGGTGGCACAGATGGCAACGGTTGGCAACAGATGGCAACGGCTGGCAACGGTGGCACAACGGTGGCACAGAACGCGGGGCTTTTCGTCCTCTTCTATAAAGGTGCATACGCGTTGGTGCATATGCTGCACTACAATACCCCCTAGGTGAAGCATAGCCATCCTGGTGACTCAAGGAGTTGGCATGATGAGGGGGTCGTAGTAGGGCTTGAGACGGTCGACGTGTACGGTCTCGCGTACTCAACGGCGCAAATCTGGCGATTGTGTAGGGTCGCAAACGGAACTTGGTCTAGTTAACCTCCCTACCTTTCGTATATCCTTGCCATCTCTCAACGAGAACCAATTAAAGACTTAACCAGAACCAAATAGATGGGCACGATTCATGATCCTATGCCCACTGGCTCGCCCCATAAGCATTCACTTCGTGAATCTGGCCTATATATACCCCTGTCACACGGCATGTGTAATGTCATTCGCTGTGATTGGCATTACATATGCCGTGTTACAGGGGTATAACTCGGCGACGCTGCACCAAAACAACTGCGAGCGTTTCTAAACATGGCTGAGAGTAGGCGATATTCGTCAAGTCGGAGTCTGGGAAACAGAAGATTGCTGCATAAGGTGCTTCCACTATCGCACTGTACGTTAAAAATTACCGGATATTTAACATCAACCTTCAATAAACATCTGAACATCGTTTACACTTGCTTCTAGATGTCGGTTTTGTAATATTTTTTCCCAGCGCCTGTTGACGAGATTAGTCATGTCGCGCTACCATGAGCTCGGTGAACACATTCAACGTGCGAATGACTACTAATTAGGTGTGAATGTCATTCACTATGTCCATGTAGTACCAACAAAAATAAGATTAACACCTAGTGTAATTCGCAGCAAATGTCATTGCAGGTGTCGTGTGACAGGGGCATTTTACGGGCGAAGCTCCTAAAGCCGGGGGTTGGTCCACGCATGTCTGTGACTGGTTCTTAACCACCTAGTTGTACTCAGCAGGTGGCGCTAGTGTGAGTGGCGGAGAGATGGACGGACGGATGGATGGACAGAAGCACGGACGCACGGAAGGACGGATGGATTCTTCGCCCCCCGCATCATCATTCATTCCGGGGAAATGTGAAGATTTGTTTTATTTGAAGATACCTTTTCAGTATGTTTCTGCCAATTTTCTGTGTCTAGGTATATATGATCGGGCGTGATGACGATCAAGGGCTTATCCCGAAAATTCAATGCTGCAAGTTGGTGGTGGATGAAATTATCTTAAAGACCTAATAACACTTTCCTAAGTAGTCATCGAGTGGCTTCATTAAATGAGCTTATTGTCTTACGAAGAGACTGTGCCAAATTTTTTAGATGCTAAGAAGCTATATGACTAGCCGGTGTCATGCTTTCCTTCCGTACACCCCACTGCGCATGCTCGCGTCTCGCGTCGATTGTCGCATGCTCGCATCTCGAGCGGGCACAGGAGGACACCCGCAAAAATGTCGCTCCCCTCCCCTTCTCTCACCTTGCAAGGCCGAGGCAGGCAGCGTTTGCTAGTGAAAAACCGACAGTTCGCGCTGCACAACCATTCACTGGCCATCCCCTACAAGTAGGCATTGAATCACGTGTTCGGAATTCAGTCATGGGCGTCTTTATTCCATGGCTTTCGCTTGGTGAGCGCCAGCGTCAACGTCACCGCCAGTGTAAGCGTTAGCGTCCGCTGCTTCTCATTTACACATGGTTGTCTTTAGCGGGAGATGGTCCAAGCTTTCTTTAGCATTGGTTCATAGTTGGAAAATTGTCGCATGCTCGTCGAACAGAGTTGGAAATCTGTCGCAAGCGCTTTCTATCTCCTTTACTATACGTACTGTGTACTTTCCCTCAATACGTTGTGTCCATATGTGTATTGGATGTGTGCCGTAAATCTGCAGGGTTTTGTGTACCAAATGAAGCAGCATCACGGGGAACTTCCTGCCAACATATATCCAGTTGCCAACGTTGGCCGTGTCAATGGTGCGAAGGCCGGCTTGATAGTGGTTGGTGGTAGTGGTTAGAAGAAGAAGGCGCCTAATTTCTGCAGCCCGGTTGGGAGCACTGCGCGGCGCCGTGATAGTAGTATATACGGGAGCGTTCAGATTGTAAACTTCGGCACGTTTATATAGGTTGGTATGCACATGCTCGTCTTACTGGAACAGGGCAGTGTGGACACGTAGCACCCATGGTAACTGCGATCAGTTCCGTGTCGAGATGACAGGCGATCTAATTAAGGGCCTCCCTCAGCTGAAGCCTCCTAAACACCGCTGTCTCCTCTCTGGCGAGGGGAAGAGGGCATACACACGGTGGCATAAGAGCTCCCTTGAGTCAGCGGGTACAATTTTTATGGGCGCGGAGTTCGTTGCGGGGCTGAGGTGGAAATGAAATGGCTGAAATATATTTATTAGGAGGATCCTGCTTGATCACCAGTTCCCAAGATTCATTTCTCGAAAAACTAACGTTGCCTGCATAACAAGTCTTTTTTTTATAATAGAAGATCCACTAAAGAGGGCACTGATTTACTTTTAAAGCGACTGCCTTACCGCAGTGCATAAATGTAGCTAGCGATTTCACAGATTTGAATGAATTGTGTACGTCACATAGGTTACGACATGCAAACAAACATCGAGAACTCATGCCGTTAGCATGCTTTCTTACACTACACTACAGCCATGCAGCTAAGCGCTATAAAAAGAAAAGAGGGGGGGGGGGGGGAGCGGGGAGGAACGGAAACAAAGTTAAAGAACGAAAAAAAAAAAGGTACTAAATGTAATTGCGCGCCATATTCTTCCAGTTTTTTTGTGACTGTTATCGGTTATTGTTGGAGGTATCGCTTCCTGCAGGTGAGTGATAATAATAAAAAAATACTGACTAAAAAGCATGAGAAGTACGGTTTTTGATTAGCACATTTAAAAAAAGTTATACACGTTTATCGAAGTCAAATAAAGTGCAGTTATATAACTTGAAGTTGACATGTTTCCAGTTTAAAAGCTTGTATTTCTTGAAATAATACCCGAAATTATATTTTAGTTTTCCAGTTCCGAGCATTGCCGAGCTAGAAAACTTGGAATTACCCTCAATTTTTCTGCCCCCTTATAAACTTCGAAAATACAATTAGGTTTTTATTTCGTGGATTAATGTTCCTTCCGGCAATCTTCGTCTTGTATGAATAGTAGGGTCATCAAAAAATCATGATTGATCACCATAACGACTGGCTGCCATTAAAATAATTAGGTATTGAAACATGATTACTTGAACTGTAATTAAGAATGTCCTGACATGTATTTGAAATAATAAAAACAAAAGTAGAAACGTTGCGTTTGCCTTCCTTGCTGGTGAATAATTAGGTGCTGCCATCTAGCACTGTCAAACGTAACCTTTTGCGAGTTTTATTCAGTTAATACCCGGATAGATGTCACTACATAAAAATAATTTCTCGTTTCCCACGCAAGTTGTTTTGAAGCTACCACTTCCAGGTGAAATTTGTAGAGCCACTGTCGTACCCACGTTAATATCTGACGTTAGGCGACGGTGGCAGTAAGCCAACCGAATTCTCTTTTAAATGCGAGGCATTTCTAAGTGAACTTCGGCGACTTTGAGCGTATCTATCTATCTAGCCGCCTACGACATTTAGCTCTCGTGGCCGTTTCAATAATTGTATCGATACCAAACTTGGTATGGTATAACATGACTGCACGATGAGCATATTTGACTAGTCATCACATGGAAATCATGACATGTATGTCATGAATGTCATGGTTTACATTTCATGGTCTTGCAGCTCTTGCGGTGGTTTCGTTCACATGGCATATTGCAAAACTGGTATGGTATGACATGATTGCATGGCAAACCCAAGCGACAGACCCTAACATAAAAATCATGACATGCGTGTCATGTAACAACATCACTACATGACACGCTCATTATGCGCTCGCGGCCGTTTCGCTAGCGTCACATAAACCAAATTTGGTATTTCGGTACGTGAATGGATGACGAAGGTATGTGACTGGTGCAAACATGATAATCATTAGATGCGTGTCATGTAACAACATGACTACATGCTACGCTCATGATGCGCTGGCGGCCGCTTCGCTAGCTCCACATGTACCAAACTGGGTATTACGCGACGCGAACGGACAACAAAATTAAATAACACATCCAAACATGATAATCACGACATATGCGCCACTTAGCAACATGACTACATGCCACACTCATGATGCGCTCGCGGCTATTTCGCTAGCCTCAGATATGCCAAATTTGGTATTGCGTGACGTCAATGGATGACGAAGGTACGTGACTGGTGCAAACATGATAAGCAAGAGATGCGTGTCATGTGAGAACATGACTACATGCCTCAGTCAAGGCGCCAATACATTACGACGTGATGCGGTGCGCGTGCTCACCGGCGTTCATTTTGTCGCGTCACGCCGGCGTTGCCACGCCAGACACCGGTCCTGCAATATACTCGCTGGCGCGTGCCGCGATCCTTTGACGCATGCGCGCTTCAGCGCATCCGGCGTTCCTCCGTCACATAAAGAGGAAGACGCAGTGTTGTCTGGTTAAGGGCCAAACCTCATAAGCGCGAAAATGCACGCGACAGCGACGAGCGACGAAACAGGGCTTTCGCGCGACGTGTCGCGTGCTCGTTTTCGCGCGATCGGTCAGTTCTCCAGATTTGAAACCGTCACTCATCGCCCGGAAGTGCTGGGCTCAAGCAGCCAATAGCGAAATACCGGAAAAGACAAAGACTACATAGGTGCACGTGACCCTGCCCGAGTCACGTATGCGCAACAAGAAATAACACAATGTCTATTACGCATGTGCACATAAAAAAGTGCTGCATGGCAATAATAAACACTTTCCGTTTCATTACACAACAATATATCTTATTTTTAAATTGCATACCGCTCGCTACGCGGTTTTCTTGGTGCGAGTAGACGGCCTCATGCCAACAACAGTGGAATTCGCTCGCCGAAGCCGTCGCGTGAATAACCCTTACAAAAATCCTATATATGGACTTATATAAAAATCCCCATATATGGCTACATCAGGAATTGGGCATATCTGGCCCATATACGGAATCCCCATATATGGGCCGTATATAAACTGATATGTTCAAATCCTGATATATCCATATATGGGCCTTATATCCCCATATATGGATGCTGCTGTATATGGCCATATATGGCTATATATAGAGGCATCCATATAAGGTCTTATATGAATGCTTTCATATATGGCCTTATATGGATACCTTTATATAAAGCCATTCAAATGATTCATCTATATTAGTTCAGCCTGTGTCACCGGCAAAAAATATAGCTGCTCAAATCATTCTTCAGATAGAAATATACCTGTTTGTTGAAAGGTCTGCATGCAGTCACTATCATTTCCAAAACAAAGGCAGTACATACCCCAGAACATTCTTGTTCAATTAAGTTATCCTCAATATATCTCAAGTTATTCTCAACAACAATTTGCGAAAATGTAACTTGGCATCATATTTAAAGTTTGTGGTGGGCACATGTCACTGTTAGTCCACTTTTCCTGAAGAGATACATTCTTTGTGCTTAAATTTATTGCTTACTTATCGACACTTTTTTATTTATCTATTTATTTCATTACCCACAGCACCAACTGGCATTACATTGGGGGAGCATTTACGAAAAGTAGAACACAAAAAATACATAGTCAGCCAAACAAATAATCAAAGTCACCTGAATCACAATCTGCAAGAGAAATTCATATATAAATCGGAACATGTTCTAACATATAAATCGGAACATGTTCTAACATATAAATCGGAACAATTCTAACATGAAATAAAACAAATATTTGGGAGTGTAGAGGCAATGCTAGAAGGCAGCTGGTTCCATCTTGTAATTTTTTTTGGTAACAAATCATTTTGAAACACGTCAGTCTTGCATGCGATTATTCTTATCTTGAACCTATGGTCAACACGGTCTGAGACATAGTACGGTGCAAGTAAATATTCCGCTTTATCGATTCCGACTTGACAAAAATAAATAGCATAAAAGAACCCAATTTGAGTTTCGTAAAGATATCTTTCACAGTGTGTTATGTTTAAAACTTTTCTCGTGTGTCAATGGAGCGTCAGTCAAAACGAAATATGACTTGCTATTGACCGTATGAACTGCGTGTGCATTGAATAACTTAAATAAGTTGATAATCAACTTTCAAGAAGTTTGGTCGAAAGTGATTGGTATGCAAGCTTGTTATGTACAAGTATTGTGACTAATGATCTATAGAACGACTGCTAAAACTGGTGTCTATAGGTCTCTGTGCGCGTGGGAACGGAGGCATTTAACAATATTTCTTGCCAACGGGACACTAAAAATGTACTTTGTAAACGTAATCCGCTTTCCATTTTGCCAATAATGCATCATTAACGTAACAGTTGTAAAGAGCTCATTCTGCAGAAATTCCGGTGTAGGCATCGGTGGCTCTCCATGAAAAATCATCTTGTCAATGATCGAAAATTGAGAGAATGCAAATAAAACAAATATTATAAATTTTCGGGTTTGAGTGATGATCGAAATCATGCAGGCAATTTGCATGGCATGCAAGTGCTCTACAACACAGCTATGCATCTGCTTGGAAATAAAGCATGAATAACTTCCTCTTGTTGTAAATGCAAGGAAAATAACTGCCATGCTTAATAAATACATGTATCCTGCATGCAGGTTTCACAACACCTTTAATATCGCAGCTATATTGCATGATACAAGCGTGCATTGTCATCAAGCATCACAACACGTTATTACCAACGTGACTTCGCGGTCTAAAGACAGCCAACCATTACAAAAGGCACACTGGTTACTGCACGTATTTCCTCACGACTGCGTAGTGGGTGCATAAAGTTCTAAAACATTTTACACACATTATATTGAGAAGCACGTTCTGCTGGGCGAGTTGGTACTTCATCTTAACTTAGTTGCGCGAAAAAATTTAAGTGTGAAAGGAAGACACCTGGACACAGCGCACACTAACAACTGAAACTTTATTGAAGAAAACAGACATATGTATGCGGTTACGACAACACGTGAGGTGGAAAAAAATGATTAGATGAGCAGACATCTGATCATTTTCTTTCACAGTGTGGACATCGTGTGGTGGACGGCACTGCGCTGTCGTGTGGGAAGTATTATTTAGAATTTATGTATATAATTGTAGATCACAAAGCTTCTTTAAAGAAATTAACAACCATTCTTTAACCAATCATCGTATTGTAGAGAGTGTGGCTGCGCGCCCTTGTTTGGAATACGGTAGTTAAAGCTAAATTCAGTGGCACGGTATAGCGCGGGAAATCGGAAAGGCGTATTTCATAAACAAAGCTGGGGATTCATGTGTCACGTAACTCTCACTTATGTTGCTTGCTACTGAGGTAGCTTTCCTGGAAGCGCATCATTTATACAATCTGTCTGCTCATCTAATCCTTTTCTTTCACCGCACGTGTTCTCGTAACCGCATATATACGTATGTCTGTTTTCTCCAACAATGTTTCAGTTGTCAGTGGGTGCCGCGTCTAGGTGTCCTCCTTTTGTATTTCAATTTTTTGGCGCAACTCAGTAATTACATAATATTTCTTGTTCTTTAAGCTATGTTACCCCTTTTTTACACAAAATGCAGCCATGTGCGAAACCTTCATTGAGACACTTTCAACCTTCTCAATTACACAGTACTATTCCACAATTAAATTTGTTCAAGTAGCATCATGCAATAAAGAGTACACACTAAGTGATTGAATTACGCACAAGAAACAGGATCGATACTGCTATCACGTTCAACTGTGAAAAACGGAGCTTAACGGTCCCCCAGTTTTTTCACACATTGCAAGCCCTAATGCATCATACCAGTTTATTTGTCGGCTTGCGTAAAACTATCTACAGTGCTCGCGGATTAAAACGTGACATCACATTATTTTGTGTAACTATGTATGCGGGTATGCGCAGTTCCTCAAGGTAACCACGCGATTTTGCGACATCAGTAACGATAATGTCGCCTGTGATATACGCATTGCAGTCAAATTTACACTTATATCACCCTGGTTGTAGATGGCGGAAACTAAATTACGGGCTATTCTTAAGTTTTTTCATTTGGATCCGTGACATAGCACCCTGCTTTGAAGAATCAAACTAGCAACAAAATTTTAACTGCGTGTCCTTATCAAAACACACGTAAATATAAAAACAAGTAGAACGTAGACGAAGAAAGATAAATTCAAACGCAAGACAAATACAAACGTGGGCTCATAAATCTCATGACATCCTTGGAGTTTGAGATATGCAACTCTTTTTTATTTGTAATTGCGCAAGTTGTAATTTATCCTTGGTTTTTCCTCAAGTGTTAAAATGAGAAAAATAAGACACAAGTATATTTACATCAATATATTTATAAAAAGTACAATGGCACAAAACCAACATTTTCCTGGCTTAGATTTTTTGATTAAATAGAGCACTGTCTGGATCAAGTGAAAAAAAAAAGAAAGTGGTGTCGTATCGCTTAAACAAAACAGCCTAATGACGTAACCACGATTAGCATAAAGTTATTTACTCAGCAAGCATGCAATGTGGTATGTTTTCGAGTTATCATAATATTTATGAACAACGTGCGAAGTTAATGAAAATGATGAACTTACCTTAACATTTAACCGAGACTTGTCTTTCAAGGAGCCTGTTAATCCTGATAACCTATTCACAACCTAAAACCACCACGTGCATTCGTACTGCTTTAGGAAGAAGTTTTGAAGCAACGCTTGCCCGCAAGCGTGGGATCCATTTTCTTCTCGCACGAAAAGTTGACGATCGCCAATCCAGCAGCGTACAGACGCACACGCACACAAAAACACTTCAACGTCCGTCCACAATTTCGCCACGTACAGCGAAGTAGATTCCTGAGAGCTGCGCGATTATCTTGTGTAAATTGGAGCAGTAGTTGAACACGAAATAAGAGCAAAAGGAATGTAAATTAACAAACTCGATCAGCACAGCACCCATGACTCCGGCGAGCAAAAAAAAAAAAACAACAATGACGCGGACGGATACAGTGCACGCAGGCTTGACAATGGATATTGCAATGGACGCTACATTACTCCTTGAGATCAATGATTTACGCACTTTTCACTAGAACTAAATTTTCCTGAGCTTATTGGTGAACGACGTTTCATTTTTTAACTATTATTGACGCAATATTATTACCATACGACTGAATGTTTGTGCAAACTATTTTCTTCGTCGTTACTTGAAATGGGCCGCGGCACTCTCTTTCCTGCTGTGTCGACTGTCCACAGACTGTTGTATGCCACGTACGGCAGGGCTACATGGTGCCTACGCGCCACGCTTCTTCGAACAACTTTCTCCGAAGTGTCCACTCATCCGACGGGCGCCCTTTTTTGTATTTTTTTTTACTGTGCGCACCCCTTGCAACCAATGCAGTCAGGCGAGTTTTTTCGAACAATGGATTTCAACTTCCTCCCGCGGGCCCAGAAAACTGCACGTGCAAGACCTTTGAGACAGGCATTCCGTGGAGCTGAAATCGCTGCTTCGTGTACGCTGGCTACGAAGACGCGTTTCAGCGGAATTTTCATCTTATTTCGCAAGCATTTAAAATGATAATAATAATATTCAATCAACCAATAATCAATCAATCATTTTTTAACCTACCCAAGAACAACCATAGGGTCTTTCATGCTGGCGCGCGCGAAAAGAAAACAAAAACAAACAATACAATACAGACTGTCCACAGAAATGAAAAAAAAAGAGCAAAAACGAGCAGTCGAAAAGAAATCAACGCACAATGGAAACAACAAATAAAAGAGTAGATATTCATGGAATGGGACTGAAAAATAATGTAGAATATACATAACCGTGGCGAAGGCTTCCTGAAAGACGGAAAAGGGAAGAATCTGTGCATGTGCAAAGCTACGTTAGGACAGGGCAGCCCTCACTGACAAAAAAAAATGACTGTAGACTATGAAAAACATAACGAATTGAGAAAGTTGACGTTAGATAGACTCGGTATTCTGTAAAGGATAGAGTGTTGAAAGAAGCTAGCAGGTACATGCAGCGGTCGATTCTCTCTCGATAACTTACGCGGAGTTTCAAAATTATTACAACCGAGAAGGGCAGAATATCTCACCCTGAACTAGCTTGTAAAGAAATAACAGCTCAGCGCGATTTTGCCGGCCGTTAACTGATGGCAAATATAATATTCTAGCAGCGTTGAAAGGATTCTAGTGAAATGATGAGGGTAAATACTTATGAAATTTTTCTGGACTCACTCAGTGGCGCTACTGCTGGATTTAGCAAGGCCATTCCAAATCAAATATGCATATGTACTCAAGTTGACCACGACATATCGTGGTGTACAATTTGTAGAAGGCTGTAAAAGAACCGGATTCTCGCGAGATGTTGAGCCAACAGCAAGAGAATGAAGGCCTCGCATGGCAGCACATTTAATGCAAGTAGAAAAAATTCAGCATGCTATCAAAAAGAACACCAAGATAACTGATCTCAAAAAACTTACATAACGACGCAGTATGACAGCATATGGATTTGCTGTTGGACGTTTTGCGAAATACAGCAACAACAACAACAATAATAATAATAATAATAATAATAATAATAATAATAATAATAATAATAATAATAATAATAATAATAATAATACACTAATATCATTCTGACATGGCCGAAAATATCTAGCCACATTGAATGAAATGCCAGTGTCCGGGTGCCCATGAATCTCTATACGTGAGTGTGCACTTGCGCAGTTTGGTGGGTATGTACCGGCATACATCTTATAAGTAAGTGCACTACTGTGTTGGTGTTGAAAGGATATGTTCGCAAGCAGTTGAATCGTTACGCGCCTGCACAACAAGGGGCTGTTTACATAATGTAGAGTTTGGCTTAGGTATCACGCCAGCCCACAAAAAATGTGTCATACTAATTGTATTCACAAGGCAATGTTTAGGCTAATCCTGATGATGGCACGTGCGCTTTAGTGACCTCGACTAAGTAATGACACACCGACACAAAATAGAAGTTTTGTGAATTCGGCAGCCTACGTTAAATGTTGCTATAAAGCTTCAGCATTTCATTACATGGTCCATTAAATATGTATCACGTGTGAGTCAGTTGCACCTTTCTTAACGTACATGTCTATGACGTGAGATTTATTTGACGCTTGCAAACATTACACTAAATTATTTGTTCACTTGCGCAATCATAAAATTTTCGATAACTTTACTATGTGCACAGCCAGGAACATTATACGTAGCCAAAGGAAACGCAAGATGTAATTTTGCAATAAATTAGTACAACTTCCATCTTGAATGTTCTCATAATAGTGCCTGCAAGTTGCATTCACGTAAGTTCTTTTTGTTTTTGAAAATACTCCCTTAAACATTGCACTGCGCATGCAATTATAGTAAATGGCTGCTGAAAGCAATCGCAGATGAGGGGTCAACAGGATTAAGAGAAATCTTGTTATATGAAGGAAGCATATAGCCATCAAAACTTTCAAATAATCAGAAATTTTGTCCATCGATGTGGAAGCTAAAAGTGCATTGAAATTACTCTTTGTTGCTGCCACTTTAAACAATGCATTAATGTGAACAATATAAGTTGCATGCATTTTGTCTTTACATAGTACTATATAGGATTGCTCTATAATAATAGCGAGGTTCGGAAGCTTCAATACGTTTTGTGACTTGACACGATTCCTTCCTCGTAAAACATGTCTGCTCTTGTATACATTATTTACGTCGTATTAATTGCAACTTTTTGTTTCAAACCTAAATGCTATGAAAAATGTACGAGTTAAATTACACGAATGCATGCATATATGCATTCAACTGAGTTGCAACTATCACGTACACAAAGCTGACCTGAAATTTCTGTTTTTTTGCATGGCAGAAACAACATATATATTTAATACTCCTATTGTTATGAAAAACAAGCAGGTCAGCTTTGTGTACAAATTGTTATATATTACAATTCGCATAAAAGTGTGATCACGTTGCTAAATATATACGTGGTTCATCCCAAATAAGAGAGCACTTCCACATATAAGGATCCACTTGATATGTTATATATGGTGTGGCCGTGCCTTATTTGGCCAGATTTGACTCCTTATATGGGCCAACCGCGTCATATATGGCCGTATATAACCCCATACATGAACCGACTCCGCCAGATATACATCCATATATGCTTATATGTGGCCACATTTGCTACCATATATGCCTATATATGGCCACATATGCTGCAATATATGCTTATATATGGCCAGATATAACTTATATATGGGCCATGTATGGCGTTTCCGTAAGGGAAGGTTTGCCTGCGCTAACGACTGATCGCGCGAAGCCGATCTACGTCGCGTCGCTTGTCGCGTGCATTTTCGTGCTTATGAGGTTTGGCCCTAACGCATCGGCGCGAATTTCGCGCCGATTGCCGGACGCTGGTCGCGCCTGACTATGGAGAGCTCGCGTTTTGCTAACGTAGCGGCGCTGTGCCCATCGTGCGCGTGCGTCAACGCTGCATCGGAGTATATAATTCGGCCCTTCATGATGTGCTCGCGGCCATTTTGCTAGCTCCACATATACCCAATTTGGTGTTACGTGACGTCAATGAATGACGAAATATATGAGTGGTGCAAACATGATAATCCTGACGCGCGTGTCATGTAAGAACATGACAACATACCACTCTCATAGCGTGCTCGCGGCCATTTCGCTAGCTCCAGATATACTAAATATGGTATCAAGTGACGTGAATAGATCACGAAAATAAACGACACATCCAAGCATGATAATCACGACACGGAAGTCATGTACGACATGATTTACCCTCACCTCGTAACGTTGTGCTGTTTGTAAAGTGAATGGATGGATGGAACAAACTTTATTTTGTATCCGGCGTGTTAGTAAACTGGGCTCAAGCAACTCTTAAAATGCAGCAACTGCAACAGAAACCATGAGACCTCATCCAAATGCTCCTCTCCTTCTCGAGTACGTCCAGTACTCAAGAAGGAGAGGAGCATTCTGAGACAAATAATGAAAGACGGATCCTCACGAAAGGAAGAGGATACGGTAGTCATGTACGGCATCATTTACCTCCACCTCATAACGTTGTGCCGATTTTAAAGTGGCATATCAACATTTCTCATTCGTTCTTCGCATATCATCGATTCCCACTGTACGTGGGATCTGCCAATTTTTTATGTTTTTGACTGCGGTAGCAATGAACGTAATCACAGGGAAGTGGTCACTCATTGCGTAAACCGAAACACCAGGTTTTACAGAGGACACGTGGAAGTTATAAACAAGCCCAATGCAGTTTCGTACGTTGTCGTAACTCTAGCAGATGATGTTGCTACAATTTGACAGAGATGAATATTTAGGAAAAATTGTAGTTTTAATTACAACTCATTCTGGGTTATCATATTTATGTTCAGGTCATTTCCCGGAACTATATTATATTTGCCATTGTTAACAATTTCTAACAGCAAATAGATTCCCGGTGGTGGCTTGTAGCAAACAAAATATAATATTGCTACTGTAGTGAAGAGGAACGCTACATTTAACTACAACAGTTTTATAGTGCTGATTAGTGCAACAGAATCTAGAAGGAAGCTCAGAGTTAAATAAACTTGAAGCCATCATTGAAATACCTTCCCGGCGTCTATCCCTATACGGTTCATGTAAAATGGTTTGTAACCGGAAACGTTTTACACGTCTTCTGAAGCAGACCATGTTTCCGAAAACATGACAACACCAAGTTGAAATTGAATTCCGCCAAAAAAGCCGTTTATATCAGATCAAAGGTTAAAATGTATACAACTGTAGCGATTCTAACTATGGCTTCGCATGATAGAATCCAAGTGCGAGAAATTTCTTTAATCCATGATAAACAACATAGATAAGAAGAACCATTGTCTATCAGAATTCAAGTGCTGGGCAGCTTATTAAGGTCAGTCGTGCAGCGGATGACAACCACATGTTTGTTCTCTCTCTTTCGAACATGATTTTTTCTGTTCGCATGCCACGCGAAGCGATAATCGTTTGTATTTGCCCCTTCTCTGACGTCACGCAGCAGTTTTCGGTTCTGTACGGTAATTTTTTCCGATTAAAAAGCCAGCAGACTTGTTTCGTAAAACTTTAAGCTTTTCAATTGAAAGGTTTAACAGAGAGAGCTATGACAATCGGACGATAATTCTAGCTACTTTGCCTCGTCGCGAAGGCAACCGATGAAGCCAGCACCGACAACATCGCACCACTTCGATATCGTGAGCCGTCAGCTCTGACAGGATCACCAATTTCGCTACTTCTGTAAGCCTTGCGATGAGATTTACGTTATCAGTGACTGGTAATCCACGCTCCTCAACGTTAAGCTTCCTGCTGTGTCATTAAAGGCTGTTTGCAGTTGATTTGAGTTGCTGAATAACGCTTGGGTTTGCATTATATTCAAGCTTGGTAACTTTTTCGTCAAGTTAATTAGTTCTTTTTTTCGGGGCAATGTTTGATGACTCAGCATGTCATCGTAGTTTCGAAACCTTAGCTGGATTGATGCCTTTACTTCTTCAACCTGCTCGGGCAAGTTAGTAAGCATGTCTAACTTGTAAGTTATCTCTGCCAAGACGAACGAAAGGTCGGTATGCATCGCCTGTCCTTTCGCTGCATTAGCTTTTGGTGCTCAGCATATATACCGCACATCACCACGTCCTACGCCCGCTCTCGCCCTTACTTTTATATGTTGCTTCACTGCAGCTAGACCAATCGCCCAGATGGTAGCCGTACTCACATTCGGAGAACTTCATGAACCACACGTCTGCGGTACGGGAGTCGGTGCAGGACAGGCGCTGCATTTTCACTGGCTGACCGAGTGTACAGGCGCGAGCACAGGTGTGCACACCATCGTGAGGCCGAAGGCATCGACGCGCTACCTGGTGACGGGACGGCTGCTGCGGTGCGTATGCGCGTCGCGTCGTATCAGTTGGCCTACCATGTCACTGTCTCCGACGCGCTCTTAGCCAAAACGACAACTGGGTGTCACTGTCCTTGCTCCAACAAATTTGTGCCGTTGTTTTTCTTCTCTCTCTCTCCATCTTTTTTTTTTTTTACGTAGTGGCTGCAACGGCGCCGGTTCTAGCACCGAGCTCGCGTCGTGATTTACGCGGGTTAATTAGCATAACTAAACGTAGTCAACCTCCCAAAAGCTGGTGAATCCAAGCACAGAAAATCAAGTTTTCTCAGCTCGGCTTCCCTTTGTTGCGTTAGGCCTATTTGAATTTAAACGAGCCTAGTTAAGATGAAGCAAGCCCATAAAGTATGAAGACATAATTAAAAGTATTTTAGGGCTAACTATATTTAATTTAGCTTAATGAGAATAGACTGTGATCAGTAATTAGTATCTTCCTCAGCTCTGACTCTCCCAGCTCATAAAAATTCAACTTAAATTACTCTGTGTTTTATTAGAACGTGATTAATTGCAGCAAATAAAATCAGACTTGTTGGATGATGCCATGATGAACCACACTTAAATTTTTCTATGCTTACCGTGGCGCTGCTGGATTAGCTTAGTTATGCATAATTAGTCTAACTTTGCCACGGAAAACTGCTGTCTGTTTCGTGTGTGATTGGACATAAGAATAATTATTCATCCTTAACTTGTACACATCTCAACTAACACTTATTAGACATATATTAGCTTGATTGGTATAGTTTCAATAAGGAGTAATTAGTATCTTCCAGGGTTGGCGCCTCAAGGCTCATGGGGAAGTCGACTAGATTCAATTGGCCATGGTAAGGTTTGCCCTATTTGGGCCAATTTTGCTCGGCCAAATGAAGTTATAGCATAATGAACTATGCATAATTAAATTTGAGTGTACGTGTACTTTTCTCGGCCCATCTTGGCGCATGGAAGCTTAAATAGGCTTAACATTGAAACAGCAACTTGGACTGGGCTTAAGCTTACTTACGCCCGTGCCCCGCCGCGGTGGTCTAGTGGCTAAGGTACTCGGCTGCTGACCCGCAGGTCGCGGGTTCGATTCCCGGCTGCGGCGGCTGCATTTCCGATGGAGGCGGAAATGTTGTAGGCCCGTGTGCTCAGATTTGGGCGCACGTTAAAGAACCCCAGGTGGTCGAAATTTCAGGAGCCCTCCACTACGGCGTCTCTCATAATCATATGGTGGTTTTGGGACGTTAAACCCCACAAATCAATCAATCAATTACTTACGCCCGAATTTACCAGGGGATACCGCGCTCAACTTGGGTGCACGTAAAAGAACCCCAGGTGGTTTAAATCTCCGGAGCCCTTCACTACGGCGTCTCTCATTATCATATGGTCGTTTTGAGACGTTAAACCCTGCTTATCAATCAATAAACTACGCTCAACTAGGCTGAATTAGTATCGTCTGCACTTACATTCACTTAGCTTGGCTCATTTAAGTTCACCTTCGCAACGCGACAAAGGCAAGCTGAGCTGAGAAAATTTAATTTTGTGTGCTTGGCTTCATCAGGTTTTCGCCCCGCCGTGGTGGTCTAGTGGCTAAGGTACTCGGCTGCTGACCCGCAGGTCGTGGGATCGAATCCGGCGGCGGCTGCATTACCGATGGAGGCGGAAATGTTTAGGCCCGTGTGCTCAGATTTGGGTGCAGGTTAAAGAATCCCAGGTGGTCGAAATTTCCGGAGCCTTTCACTACGGCGTATCTCATGATCATATGGTAGTTTTGGGACGTTAAAACCCCACATATCAATCATCAGGTTTCTCGAGGCTGGCTACGCTTAGTTACGAATCAACCGGCATAAACAACTACGCGATACCGGTGCTGGAACCGGCACCGTCACAATCTCTGTGCTAAAAAAAACAAAACAAATGGCACAAATTCGATAGAGCAAAGACCGTGACACCCAGGTGTCGCTTTGGCTACTAGCTCATCGGATAGAGTGACATGAGAGGCAAATTGATACGATGGGACGCACATGCGCACCGCAGCAGGCGCCTCGTCACTAGGTAGCGCGTCGATGCCTTCAGCCTTGCGATCCCGTGGTCTGCACACTTACGCTCACGCCAGCGCACGTAGAGCAAAGAGTACCAAAAACGCCAAAGCACTCGACACCAAAATAAGTATTAACACGACGTCAACGGGGGTGGCGGTGGCAAAAGATAAATGGTAAGACAAGTATTTAGCTAGGATTGAACCCGAGTTTACCAACCAGCAAAGGATAGAATAATGATGTAAGTGGGCGTCCTTCCACCACTGCCGTCACCACTCGTGTCATCTGAGTCAGCTTCACCATTACAAGCGCAGTCAGCATAACCAATATGAAGAAATGCTCGTGACATCAGTGCGGGCAAGAATCTTTGAAGCCGGCGCAACACTTACGTGTTAAGTCCAGCCGCAAAAGGTAGAATAAAAATGTAAGGGTGCGTTCTTTCATCACCGCAGTCACCGCCCGTGTGAATTAAGTATAAGCTTGTAATTTTAGTAAATAAATTCTGAGAAAGCGAGATCCAACTCTTCATGATTTATCGGCAACGTCGCTGACTGTTGTCACCGTTATTATCGTTGTGTAATCGTACGCATTATTAACTCGCGTGTGTTGTGACGTAAAGCGAGCTTTTGTACAAGAGTTTTTATTGCGGTGAAGCCAGACTTGGAGCGTTTAATTTATTTGTTTGGAGAGATTAAAAAAAAAAAGCGTGAACACAGCGGCTGCCACATGGAGACGAAGTTTCGACCTGCGGACGTGTTTTCTTCAAGGACGCAGTTGCAGCTTTTAAGAATACATGCTCGCTTGCCGAAGCGTCACCTCTAGCGATACTTGTGTTCACAATTTTTCACCTCTTCGGACTTTTATTTCTTTTTCAACTGAACTGCCTTTATACGTTTACAGTAGTCATTCCAAAAGACCGGGTGGGCAAATATGGACAAAATAAAAAGTCATGATACCACAATTGCTGTGGTTCATGTTTAACGCATTGTATTTTTTAGAATGAACTAGCTCATCTTCTCTCTGTTATTCTGTTTACAATAACGATATTTAAAAAAAGTTCATCTGCGTAGCATGACGAAGCACTGTCCCTGATTGGATAGCTTAACGTGACGTCTAGTTCAAGATACACTGAGACAGCGAATGTGCTCGGTATGAAGCTTGATCGATTGTAACGGTCCTGAATTTGTAAACAGTGTGCCTTCAATTTTTCACTCTGCCAGCGTTAATTCCGAAGCAATAATGCGACATGCCCATAAATCGTGGGTTTACGGTGTTTCGTAAAGTGTTGGCTGACGCGACGAATGACGGTGCAGCGATGCATGCCAGAAACTACTGCGTCAATGCGAAGCACGCCAACTGAAGTGCTGGTGTCATTACACACCATCATTGCCATCATTCATCTATCCGATAATGTGAAAAATATTCGCAAGAAGCTACGTAAATCTCAGTTCCAACAGCGAAGTAATGATGTAACCGTCGTATATCAACTTTTTCGGAAGTATGTATCAGGTTATATTTACCTCGGACTGCATGGCTACTTTACGGCGGAGAGATCTGGCAGATAAAGCGTTTGGGGAACAAAATATTATACTACAGTAGAGCACCGCCTTCTAGTCAAGTGCCTGCCTGAAAGATTGATGAAAGATTAATTCCAACCATGCTCTTCCTAGTACTTGTTCTCACCGAGTGAGCGATGAATAACTTCTTACCTTGTGCGTGGGCACGGTGGCTGTTTTTAGAAGCTTCCAGTCCTTCTTGCATAAACAGTAGTCTTTGACCATCGAAGGCTAGTTTGAAACTTTAGCGTGGCGTATCTTACCTGGAACAAGTATACCTTATTCCAATAAATCTCAAACGAAGTTCCCTTTTACTTTTTGGTAAGCTTCGCCGCATAAAATTTCTGCATTGCAGTGGAGCTAATCTATATCACCCCCTTTTTATTATAAATACGGTTGTAGCTTACGTTGCAGTTTTCTACCACATATGTACGTAAGAGTACTTTTTCTAGGCCTGCACGCTTAAAGAGCAAACATAGCTAGAAAAATTTTAATGTGGTTGCAGGACCCCCCCCCCCCCCCCCCCCTTATTCACGCGTTGTCGAGATCCAATTGGTGTCGGCTTTTAGGGTCAACATTCTTTGCCAGGGAGAAACAGAAGACACCAATTTCACGCTGAATGTTGTGTTATGACCCTCCTCCCCTTTTCAGGGGAGAATGTCCTTAAGGTCGAGGCTTTTCGACCGTTGGTGGCGTTGTACGCCGCGTAGCCTCCGCTGACGATCATGCTGGTGACGATGAATAACACGCGCATTCCAGTCAGCACATTATCTTTCTGCGACCACGGCACATCACATGCAAGGTAACCATTATACGCCATGACGATGACGCTGATTACGATGAAATAATGACGAAGATGATTAAAATGATGATCACGGACAACGACTGGCTTGTACAGAATACGTGACGTCTCTACGATGTATTTCGTATGACCGGAAACAATCAACAACCACCAGGAGAACGTGACCAGACCTCGTATTTGCCAACTTCAGGCTAGATGCGACACCGCAAAGCAGTAATAATGAAGGCAAAACGAAATTTACAACTCAGCACAGCATACCGGTTAGAACCAATGAACATTGAATACACCGCTGGGCACTCATTTAAGCGAGTGAATGGTCAATGTCACAGGCGATTTAGGGTAACACCGAGCAACGCCGAACGATCCCACTACTTCGGCCACTTATCATTCACTTCGTGGATATGCTGGGATATTTTTTTCTCTTACTGTCTGGAATACTTCAACACTTCAACTTGTTCACAAGAGGTCACCGAAACGTCCATGGTGGAGAACCACTGCCTTTTACTTTTTTTTTTACTTCGTTGTACCTAGATTTGATTACGTTGTGCCTGTACAGAATTTCAGGCATTGCGGAGACACAATGCAACACAGACGTACAAATAAGTACGAGAGCTCGGAAGCTCATTTTATTCTACGAAGCAAAAAAAAAAATCCATTTCACAGAAGTTCATCACTTTTGGCTTGCGTAGTTTTACGTACAGCGAAGCTGTGGAGGCGAGGCATTTGCCATGGATCTTCACAAGGCGCATTCAGAATGCGTGCATCTGTCTTTGAGTAATACGGAGATACCGGTGTATACTTTTCCAGACATGAATGTGTCAACAATTACACATTATTGCATTGCGGCCTTGACAACTTTCAAGTGCGAGACAGCAGAGTGCTGCAAAGACTCACCGATACATCAAGCATTTATTTCTTTCGTCTAGTACATTTCTAATAAATATACATCATGACAAGCACACGTATAAAGGTATCTGGCCTGGGTTTTACAGCTTAGAATGCTGCAGTTTTGGCCATACTGACTGATATAACGGCGCCTTATGACATCGGTGTTAAATGTATATTTCTCCAGCGCAGAAACTCTAAAAGGAGAAAAAGAAAGCATCTTCCATGCTTTAAAATTAGCTTGTGCTTACAAAACATACACTTCTGAGGCTCAAGCCGACCTTTCTGCCTTCTAATAAATTCTCACTCACTCTCTCGCAGAGGCGAATAAACACTTGCAAAACACTCGCGCGCCTTCGTTTTCATCATCACATAAATTACACTTTGAGTCAAGAACTAGTTGAATAAAACACGCACATATAAACCAGAAAGACGAAATTCGTTCGTGGAGAATAGAAACATGCGTTCTACATGATATCTCGCATTTTGCTATTCCCGGATGTGCAAAAGAGTGAAGTGACGTCGGAATATTTGCGAGTCGTTGTGACACTTACAATGGCTGAATACGTGTGATAGACCTGCTGGCATTTGAAAACATGCATTCGCTGCTTACCCGGTCCCGTCCTGAAAAAAAAAAAAAAAACAATTCTGAAAAAGCCCTACGCTTAAAAGACATCGAAGCTAAATCTCGTACGTTTGCCGGCAAAACGAACCACCTGTTATATAATATACTAATGGCGCTAAAGCTGCTTTCTTTGATCCATAATGGCCCCGCGTAACTTCCGGATTCATTTTCGCTAACGTAGCGTCTGCAGAGAATTTATTAAGCGAGAGCTATAGAATCGCGCTTTGGACAATATTGTTCATTTCTGTGTATTAGTTGCACATTTGTATCACAGAAAAGTGAAAGTAATACTGATGCAGTATATAAAACCTGGTCATTTTCGCATCTATAGTTATCCAATGTAAAAAAGATAACAGCTTGTGAAATAACAAGCATCGGTACCTAGTACACGCTATGCACTAAGAGTACTTCCTTGGAAGCCATGTATAGCTTATGCTAACCTTGTCACCGACAGAAGGTTTACAATTTAGATCAAATTTCTAGCCACAAAGGCGCTTTCTGTCGTTTAATATACAAACGCAGTGACTCTATGAAGACAGGCTCATCGAGTGTATTAAAGGTGCAAATATGTCGAAACATCTGCGTGATGCCCAGTGCTTGCTATAGGTCAGAAAGAGAAGAAGGTAAGGTGTACGCACTGATGGGTGCTTCTAGATCGATAAGGAAGCGCGCTACCACCGCTGGTCATAGATATGCACATTCATACACGTAAGCATACATGCATTACAAAAAACAACAAAACCACGGTATGTCTTAAAGATTCCAATCAGGCATTCTCATGATCACACGTACACACTTTGCATTTCGCTCTTCGAAGTGTAATTACAACGGAAGGGTAGACAATTGTACACACGGTGGATTTGTATCTTTGGCACACACACAAAACCCGGCACTTCATCGTGATTTATGGCTTTATGGCAGTGGATTGAGAATGCGAGAGGTGCAAGTCTTGGCAGTGGCTGTGCTGAAATACACTGGGTGAGCCGGCGAAGGTCCCTACCAACATTGTAGCACTTCGTGCACTCTGCCGACGACGTTGACCGAAAGCTTCGTAAACGCAAGAGGGAGGCTAACGAGGCGATGTACACTTGAATCAAGTGCAAGTACGTCGAGTAGCACAAAAGTTTTCCAGTACACGAGATGCACCTGGTCTGGGAACATAGCATTTGCAGCCCATAGTAACATTTTCAGCCTACGCATTTATCGGTTAAACCAGACGTGAATGGCATTACAGAGTGGAAACTCACACACTTCTTTTGGTGATAGAATCGTATATGGTGCGGCTAATTTTGCTTGGATGTGTCGTTCTGTCGCCACTGTACGGGTTACCAGAGCTAATTCAAGCTGAGCAAGTGAAGCGCTTTTCTCTGTTAACCTATTTTTGCGGGAATAATGCACTCTATTATCTTCAGGGAAAATAAAATTTCATTTGATTGGTTGATTGACATTACCAGTGGAGACCATGTCCCGTAAACTTTTGATGATAGCTGTACAGTGAATGTTATTCTACAAAGTACTAGCTCCATAAAAACAAAAAAATGGATCGAGAAAACTGGGTTATATATCATTGTTTCTCTAAAATCTACTTAAATATCTCCTGACCGTTCACCCCTCATCACCGGTCACTGATGATTTAACGCTGACAGATCATCGTCAAAACGCTAAGAAGAGTACTAAATATAGAAATGTTACATTTTCTCGCCGATGACATCAACCAATAAACTAGTGTGTGACTGTATATTGATAGTTTTGGCAGTTCTGTAGGCGCGGGCGTCGAGAGAAATGCATATAGCTGATGCCACACTACCCTACAGACAAGCACAGCACAGCAAGTAACGTTGTGGACAAGATAGACTGCCTACGCTGTCCACAGCGTTGTTTTCCTGTGCCCTGTTTCGTTTCGCTCAATGAATTCACAACGATGCACCAACTGGCGCTTTAATCAATGCTTCTGAATACCTTATAGATATATGCTATGTTAGACGTGGAAGCATCGTTGGTGCAATGAGAAATCATGCACCGCGATTTTACGTAACAGCCATGGGCGCCGCCTGGGCCTGTTAAACGAATGTTTTAATATATTTGCTTATCGCGAAGTAAATAAATAAGGTCATAAAACGTCGAATGTACCAACCCAGCCATTTATAAGCGCTTGTGTATACTGCAACGCCCGTTAGTTTATTTTTTAGAGCTACCAAACTGCAAGGTTAGCATAAAATAGTGGCACTGAAACCTATACCGTAAAATTATTTATAAAGCAATGATTTGTTGGCAGTGTTCGCTCATACGGTGGTCCTAGAACGCTCGCAATGTGGCAGCGGGTATTAGCTTCGAATACTGCAGTTAGTCACTCACGAGGGAACGGCATTGTAGATCGGTTACGAAAAGCCTGTTTTGATCACTGTTTTCTGTGGTAATAGGTGAACGCTTTCAAAGCAGAGAGGTACATTTAGAACATGAGCTCCGTCAAGAAAAACCATTCGTTATGGGCTTGGTAACAACAGTGGTTTCTCGCGTCGCAAAAGGTTAAGGAAAACATTGTGTTTTTTAGAAAGTATTGTGTGTCATTAACGCAGCCAAATAAAAAAAAAAGGTGAAGCGCCTGTTGGCTGCTATTAGATAAAATTGCTTGACACTCACGAAAATGTTACAGCACTTTTTTTTTAAAATTTGTATTCCCATGATGCGGCATTAAGCATCGCGATTAGAAACATTCGACACGCTTTCTACCTATATTAACGCATACATAAATTGATTTCATTTGTTCGGTACAAGTGAATAGATACTCGTCGTATTGCATTTTCACCTTGCCTTCAAAAACGTCGCTGCATGTGTTTGTTCGTTTCCCTGTCTCATGCTGTATCGAGTTTTTTTTTTTTTTTTCACTGCAGCGGTCCCCTTATAGAAGTACATCGGTATCTTATTGCCTCAAAGGATGCAAGCTGTTTTGCGCAATTTGACGTTATATAACACTACACGCAGGTAGACCAACATTCGCACAACATGAGGCGGTTAATCCAGGGTTGGTGCTGAATTCGCAAGAAGAACGAAAATGAAAGTCGACCATTTCTTTTCCCCCTTGGCAATATTGCCATAAAGTGGTAGGTGAACAAGGGAACGAGTAACGAAATGATTCTTTTCGCTATGCTGGAGGGCAACGTGCCTATTTTCTTTTAAATGCATCCACACATGAACATAACATGAACGAAATCTGCGATTACGAGGCTGTTTCCGCTAATATCTAGTACCTGTATACTTATATACAAAGAAAAGCACTCAGCACTGCAATTAGCTCGCTTCCATTCCGAGTTATGCAGCATATGTGCCAGACTCAGCAGCCCGTCACTGTCAAAAGTCGATTGCGTAGTCTGAGCACCAGAGAAGCATGACAAAAGCAACTCTCCCGTGCCTACACCACCAACTGAGGATACTTTTTTTCGTATACCTTTACGCAACCTAGATACATAAACAAAACTGCTTTGTTTCTACGTATCGGCAAGGCAAGAAACAACCAGTGCCAACGAAGCCAGTTATACACATATCCTATTCTACGTTCGCTGGCAAGTAAGTGCCAAGACGAGTCAATTCTGGCTGATCACGTGACAGTGAGATAAGCCAAAGCGTCGATGACGCAGCTCGAGTGAATGAACATATATCCCCATTCGGTGATTGCAGACTCGATGCTTGCCACCATCGAATTCTCTGCGTTAAACGGTTTCCTCTTATCTGATGACAGCACTGCAGAGGATGGCTTGGTGGGGCTTGTTCGTATCGCATCTCAGAAACGTAACAGCGCACACAGACGGGGTTAGAAGAAGAAAAAAAAAGCAAACAGCACCGGTCATACGGTGTGAATTTACCCATCCGCGTGTGCTGTAGCATTTCTAAGATGATTGATTGATTTGTGGGGTTTAACGTCCCAAACCCACCATATGATTATGAGAGACGCCGTAGTGGAGGGCTCCGGAAATTTTGACCACCTGGGGCATTTCTAAGACGAACAGAACCATTTAGAAGAAGGATCCTCTCACAAATCACGGTAGGAGCGCCTATGTACAGGGGTGTCGGAATTGGGTTAAAAGTTCGAGTGCGTGAGTAACGCATCGTTGCAGGGTGCCTGCTGGCAAAATGACGGTACTCTTCTTGCCCGGGGAGTCTTGTCTGCTGGATACGTTTCTCAGCAGACACGCGTATCGAGGACCTCGAGAAAAAGCTCCAACTCGTGGATTAGAACCCTGACTCAGGCTGTGTTCTCATCGGTCGGAGCGTGGCTGGCGCCGGCGCGGCGACACGACGCGCAGCACCCCTGGCGGAAGTAGGAATAACTGCAGAGCCGCGCTTGCACCACCAGCGCGCAGCGATTTCGGGTGTCCCGACAGCCGCGCTCTTCGGCCGTCTCCGCGGGGCACGCGGACAGGCCGCACGGACGCCTGGCCGAAGGTCTCGAAGACTCCAAGCATGTCTCGACGCTGGACACTCTCCCGTTAACGTCCAAGCACAGTGATTGGCGCGTCTGGCTGCCCCGGCCGCCGCACGATGTCGAACACTGCGCCAACAGATAAAAGAAGTTTGAAACATTCTTACATCATCCCGTGAGCGACGTTATACTTGTTTTCCTTCGAAATGCTGCGTACATTGCGACAGCAGGGACAAATCGTATAGTAATACTGCCTTAGTACTATGTGACTTGATAGATTGGTACTTTCCTTTATCTACGTAACACCTAACATCCAAGTAGCTATATAAGTACCCTGTTTACTTGTGCGACCCGCCTTGTTATGATTACTTTTTGTCTAACTTCACTCGATTTGTGACCTCTCTCTCTTTCTCGTTTGGAATCTACAGAAATGAATATTTCGAGCTCCCCCACCCCTTCATTCTGTACTGCGCAGGTAAGCTGATAATCTGCCAGCTTATTCAGGCGTTCTGTACACTTTCAAGCTACTTTTGTGTCTCTTTACTCAAAAGGTTTTATTTTTTTTTTCATGCGTTTTCATGGGGCTCTATTGACTTCCAACCAGAAGGATTTCTATAAATCATTCATACTTGACGGTTTTATCCTATACGACATGAATTATATGCTTCGTTAGGTGGTACTCACTGTGCTCCACGTAGACGTGTGCCACTCTGGCGCACATGGCGTGTCGCATGGTTCCTGAGGCGAGCGGCCGGTCGGTGTAGCCGCAGTGCCCATCAGGGAGCACCGTCGTCCATCGGCCTCCCTGTTGGCCGACGCACAGCACCTGGCGCTCGCGCGTCCCGTTGCCGCAAGCGGGAAGGCACTGTGAATGCATCAGCACGCACGAAGATAACCTTGCGAAGTCCTCAGTTGTAATGCGTGAGCTGACCGAAAAAAGTTTTCAATACAACGATAAGACAGCAGTGATCATGTGAAAGACACCAAAACCTTGAGCGTGATTCCATCGGAAGGCACCAAAACGATGAGAGAATAGACAGATAGCAGCTAAAAGAATAGAGAAGGAGGGGTTGCGATCCATTCAAAGAAGATAGTGTGGTTCTTCGTGCTCACCTTCAACGCGGCTCTCACATTGACAAACAGCACCATTATATGTCTCCCTGAGCAATTTGCCACCATCACATCTGATAAGACAACGAAGTTACGGCGCAGCAATACATCAGCTACAATCGACGAACGCTCCATCATCGAAGTGCCATGTGTTGATACCTGCAAAGTATATACAGATGCTGCTATTCTTCAAGACGGCGGAAGGACATTATTCCCGAGTACTACGCATAAATTTGTTAATGGTAACCAGCGTTATCTATCTACGGAAGCCAGTCCTCTTGTGATGGAACTTCAAGCCTTTCATGACGCAGTTCAGGATGTGACCTTTAAGCTGCTTACAATTAAGCAAAGTGACATATTCACCGATTCCTTAGGAGCTATCTAGGAGCTCGAAAAGTTCACAAGGCGATGGAAATCGGTGATGCAATTGATAAAATGAACAGTAATACAGCTACTTGCGTGAAAGTACATTGGATTCAAGGCCATGCATGCTGCGAACACAATATTGGTGCTGACCAACAGGTACATTGCCCTCCAACTACAGACCATACAGCTATTCCTCTTCCACCTCAACCTAGAAACTCGCTTTGCGCCCGTAAAAACTGTTCTCCGGTAGGATACATGTGCTCATATCCCAACGTGTGTCTGCTCTCTCGCCCCTCTACCTTAATAGGGCGGAGGAAGTCGTGGTTAGGAGGCATCGGGCAGGGGTGGCCTTTACACCGGCTATTATATCATTGTGGAACTAGTCACATTTTGGTCGGTGATACGTGTCCGTACCACTTCAGCGATGCAAGCAGATGCATACCACGTTACATGAGCATGTCAATAGTACCAGTCGGAACACTCCTGTCACCTCTTGCGATCCGACCTTCGCTACAGCGACACAATCAGTCATGACCACTGGATACATGATAACACATTCAACAAGACACTACTTTATTTCATACACAACACTGGCCTCATGGCACACATTTAATACACATAAACGTACAAAATATTATGTTTTAAAGGGAAGTCTATGTCGTAATAAAAAAAAGGTTGATTCAACGCAGTGGTTCTGAAATATTAAACTTGCAACCAGCTTTGCGAAAAGGAATGACTTGCCAGCAGGCGTAGATGGAAGAATTAATTATGACCCTAGTTCGTGCCACGTAATAATGCTTGATAATGTCGAAAACGTGCAGGAAATAGAAACAGATTCACCGTAACTTCAAGCCTTGCGTGACGTCCTCTCTTTAATCTATTTTAACAGCCGTTGTAATGGTGCTTTGCCAGCGTTTAGACAGGAGTGCGCAAGTTGACCGAGAGAGAAAATATTATATGAATTTATGCTGGCACCATCGCACTTGTTCCTGAACACCTGCGCTTAAGCTAGGTCTGTGCGTGTATATACTAGCGAGCCTTTTTTTTTTATTGGTGTGGCATTTCAGGTTTTCTATCTTATCCTTCTACCTCCCTTTATCACGTGCGGCGAACGCGCTGGACGTGACACGGTTACCTACGCACTGCCTTTCGTGAAGATATTGAACTTGTTCACAGCGTTACTATCTATTTGTACGCTGAAAGAGTAATGTGTTAGACAGTGCATCAGATCTGTAACATCCTCAGAGCCAGCTCTGGAAATGATGGGGCAGAATCTTCAGTCAAGCTAAGCTTATATATAGTTGCTTTGGCGTCACAGAACAGGCGGCGCATTTTTATAACAACTAGCGATCGCATCAGCTACGCTCGTGACTTGTTTGTTCGCAGCGCCCGCACGTTCCAGGGGACTTTTGTAGTTGTCTTCTAAAGTAACTGCGCGATTGTAAAGAAAGTTATGCTATTTATAACGCACCTTCGACCAGGGTCCCACAAACCAGGTTCCCGTGCACAGCTCCAGGCACGGTTGCTGGGACGAAGGCTTTTCAAGCATGTCACACTCATTCTGTCCAGGGACGCAGAAGACCCGTCTCCTCTGAACACCCGGAACGCACTTGACGGAACACTGCACCATAAAAGGTGAGATGAACTTCTCCACATACGCACGATGAGCTGTTCATGTACTCAAAGTTCCGACAACCAGTACAGTATAAGCACGTTCCTCCTTGGCAGTCAATTTGCTTAGACTTGTTTGTGCAGTGCCACTGGATGCATAGAGTCAGTAAGCGTATTGAAAAACTTGCTCGTGACATTTTCACACATGTTCCACAGCGCATGATCAATGAACACGTGATAATCGAAGGCATTCTTTCAAATAATTCGCAGTTAGGCCACTGGGTGCTGTGTACATATTTGTCTAAGAGGTACAGCCGCGGCCACGTCTGCGTATAGCACTCGAGCAGCCGGTTTTCGCTCGGCGGGCCGAAACCTTGAGGCCATTTCGGGCTCTGATGTGGTGTATCAGGAGCATGAACGGCCTAGTTGTCATGCTGACCACGCCAGAGCCTGATACTGCCCCGAGGTTTCACCCCGCAGAGCACGAACCAGCTGTTCACGTGCTCTACACAGACGTGGCCGTGGCTGTACTCTTGACCAAAGATGGGACAGAGTTAAAGGAATTGTTTGTTTGGAATAGCCGGACATTTTATAAGCTTAACAACAACAACAAAAAAAACGGACGCGCTGTTTGTTTTGTACTGCTGCAGATACGCTTAACCCCACCTCCACCAAAGAACAAATCAAAACAGCACCAACAACAATAACAACAAAAGCCTTTCTTTCTTTCTTTCTTTCTTTCTTTCTTTCTTTCTTTCTTTCTTTCTTTCTTTCTTTCTTTCTTTCTTTCTTTCTTTCTTTCTTTCTTTCTTTCTTTCTTTCTTTCTTTCCGTGCCAATACAAAAAATGAAGCGAAGGCAAAAGGCTAAAAGCCTGACAAAGGGCGTTTGCTCCAGATGCAGTGAGGCAGGTAGGCCGCCATAAGCATTTTGCAGGATACAAATGAAAAATACAAAAATGTACAAATACAAAATAGAAAATGCCAAAGATACATGTGCAAATACTGTAACACATACAGCAATATTAAAGTTTTATTTCTAGTATGCAAATACATACACAACAATCATAATGCTATAGATACCAATTAGACTTTAGTGGGGATTTTTCATCGCTATTGCAAAAAATACAAAATAACAAAATACACAGGGACGGTTGAGGAAAAAGAACGCAGGAAAAAATATTAGATAGCCTATACATAGGCAAAGAGGAAACAAAATCATAGTCAAGAAAATTCAATGCTGTTTTCAATCAGTAACAGCATGATCATTTGCTTGAAAACTGTGCAATCTAGGAGACGATCGATTAAAAAAAACATTTTCGATTTCACAAATGAAATAGAAAATCGAAAAAAAATTGCCCGAAAACCTTTCAAGCTGCGTAATAATTCTCAACACGCCGTGAAAATTACTCCATGCTTGGCGGTGTTTCGTACACCATGTTAAGCGAAACTAAGACGCATATACTCTACGTCAACATAGATACTGACTGACAAGCATTTATACAGCTAACTCTCTGACTAACCTTGTTTCTCAGGCCCTGAGAGAATGGCAAGTAAAAACAAGACAACAGCAGCGGAGACGACGTACCTCAGACCAGGCGGAGAAGAACCATGTGCTCGAGCACGGAGGCATCTCGCACACCTGTTCGGTGGCGGGTTTCTCGGAGGCCTTGCAGGCAGACTCCTTGAGGCCTGGACCACAGCTTACCTCTCGCTTGCGCATGCCTTTCCCGCACTCACTGCTGCACTGCGGGCACAGATAAGACGATTGCGACCAGCTGCTTATAAGTGAATGTCTAGGGTATAGTTTCTCAAAGTGGGTTACGCAGGTTTCTCCTCGGGGTTCCGCGAGCCCCCCAAGCACTCAAATGGCGAACCCGGCTGGTTATCTATATAAGGAATTTACATTACTCACACCCGAGTGTCAATACGCACATCTCAGTGGATAAGAAAAACGCGTGAGCTGCGCAATAAATCCCAGAAGCAGATTCTAGCCAGCCAGACTCCGACAAACTGGCCGAGTGGTCAAGATATTGCTCTTGAATCTCGGAGGTCTCTCGGAAGATAAGTCAATGGGACCATTTGCAACAGCAACACTCGCGAGCAGGCATTTGCGACACTAGCCTGTCTGAAAAATAAGCACAGGAATCGGCTGAATCCAGCAGCCGACTTGAGGCCGGCCCCTAGAGTCACTGATCCAGACTTCTTCATTTTCCTTCTGCTTTTCGCTTTACTCTTTGCTTTTCCACTATAGTGCGAGATTTTCGCACGGTGAAGAAAGTTTCCTCTCGACAGGGATTATCAAGCATGTTGGTACCAGGGAACACTGCTAAGCCTCCATGGATTTGTTGTTGCAAGGGAAGTAAGTTCAATGACATGTCAGTGAATAATATTTATATATCCTTGCTTTTTATTTATTGAACGTAAGTGTAGTGTGAACCAAATGAAGAATGTTTGCATAAAAGAAGGGTGGGGTGTTCCTTAAGCACTTTAAAGAAGCTTGTAAGGTTTCCCTGGTAGCGACATGCTTGACAATACCTTTTCCAGAGGGAACTTCTTTTTACCCCACACGATCTCACACTATAGTGGAAAAGCGAAGAGTAAAGCGAAAACAGATAGAAAATAAAGAAGTATCAATGCAGCTAGGACAATAAAAGTGTAACATTTATTAACAAAAAGTTAATGCAGTGTAAACCTCTAGTAACGACCCGCTAACGTCGGCTTGTGGCATAGGCGTTCGAAGCAGCAACAACAATAAGGGGAGTGGGGCTGTTGCCCCACTCCGTGACTTTCCGATAATATTTTTCTGTGTAGATACGTTAGACCGCATTACTACCACATTCGGGTCCCTCACATTCGTGTGAAGTGCCCTTCACGTATTGCGAGCCAAATTTCGTGCCAGTCAAGTCACGACAGTGGAAGAGAAGCTAGCTGTTCTGGATGCCCCTCGGTGCCCCCCCCCCCCCCCCCCCCCCCGGAAGAAGATCTGCGGACGCCCTTGTTGTGTTTTTGCTCCCACAAGTGTGTGGCCAGTTGCATGCAACTCTCACATAGTAAAGTGTATAATGCTCTACCGTGCAATGTACTCCTTTTTTGCCTTGCCGTTCATTCCTGACTGGCGAATTCAACGGTATTTCACTTATATCGTGCTGTTCAGTTGATGTAATCGCTTGTCCGTATTTAAAAAAGCTGCTCACAACTACAGCTGCCCTAGAAAATATTTCACTTTGATTGGATGAAGAATTGTGTTGCAACTTTGACTACAGACCGAAGATAACATTCAAAACATTTCGTTCGAAAGTGTACTTTGTGATTGATTAGCAGCTTTTTCTAATAGTATGTCTAGCATCAAGATCGACTAGATTATTTGCTCCTGAACGATCATACGCAGAAATAGCCATCAGAATAAGCGCTCTGGTTACACTATTGTAGACACATGCGTGTACGTTGACCTTCAACTGCACTGCTCATCATATCCAATATTCACTCAAGAATTTGAATTGCATTAAAAACGCAAAAAAATTGCAATCGCGATTTTCGACAGAATAAGTAAATCTGGTGTTTCACTTGTCAAAGCCACGATATTGTGAGGCGAATTAATTTCTACCACCTGCAGATATGTACGTACACTCAAGTGCAAGCACATGCATGTGCATGGATTTCGCCTGTACCACACTGTGATTTCGCCTCCCCCGTAGATGGGAATCAAGCCTATGCCTTCAAGCTTATCCACGCTATAACTTTACCATTGTGCTACTAAGGCCAGTGATTTTTTGAACAGAACGTCAAACATACAACTGTGAATGCACTGTTCACAGATGCCTAACTGTACGCAGGACACCGGTTTTAGATGCTACGATAGTAGGTTACCAATTAAAGAAGAGTACAAGCGTGGCCCACAACCATCTCTATCTTCCCCACTGGTAATTTGCATGCATGATCCACCCAATAGCGTTTACTATACTAACAACATTAACCTCTTGTCCTGTGTTGCCCCGCCGTGGTGGTCTAGTGGTTAAGGTACTCGGCTGCTGACCCACAGGTCGCGGGATCGAATCCCGGCTGCGGCGGCTGCATTTCCAATGGAGGCGGAAATGCTGTAGGCCCGTGTGCTCAGATTTGGGCGCACGTTAAAGAACCCCAGGTGGTCAAAATTTCCGGAGCCCTCCACTACGGCGTCTCTCATAATCATATGGTGGTTTTGGGACGTTAAACCCCACATATCAATCAATCAATCAATCAATCAATCAATCAATCAATCAATCAATCAATCAATCAATCAATCAATCAATCAATCAATCAATCTATCTTGTGCTGCGTTATAGCGTGTTTCAGGTAACTGACCACTTCAGAGACACGTTCGTGTCACTGGTTCGAGCTAAGAAATTTTCAAGTCCTGATAAATATCATGAGGTATTCGGACATCATTCTCATTCGGTCACGCCTAATATTTTAGGCAGGAACGACGAACCTCTAATCGAAGATACTCGTAATATTTACATTAGCAGAGAAAGAAGACTTCAAACGAGAACGAGCAAGCACACCTGGCTCACACAGCGAAATGGCGGTGTGTCACAGCTCATTGAGTCGAGCTTATCACCATTACTATATTTTTACGTCGTAACCAAATACAATGCAAACGCTGTACCTTCCCCCAAGGGCCGGCTTGCCAGGTAGCGCAGGGCTTTGATTTACAGGGTTTCACTGAGGGCGGCTTCTCGCCGCTCTGCTTGCAAGCCGAGTCCCGCAGTGCACCGCCTCTCAGACCCACGCAGACAACGGTGCGCCGCTGAAGACCTTCGCCGCACGTGACCGAGCAGGCGGACCAATCGGACGTCACCTGCCACCGAGGAGTGCCGTCTAGGTCACCTCTGGCGCCACTGCGGTCCCTGATGGGGGAAAGAGTCCGTCACGGAGAAATATAAAATAATACAGAACTTGTAAGTAATATGTGACAGGGGAAGCTAATAAAGCTTAAACCTGCGGGTGTTCAGTACAGTGTCCAGAACAATGGTTTCTACCTAAACACATGTTTTTTTTTAAATTATCGCTGTGCTGAGCTTAATGAACCATAAGTTTTCATTGGGTTTCTCTTCGATCGTGGTGTTTCCTGGTCCTGCTGGCGTAGTTCCCCTCAAAGCACCTTCAAACTTTTTCTTAGGTTAGCTTTTTTGCATTAAGCCTGTGTACGCAGTGAAGCCAGCTTTCAATATATCTGTCCAACGAGGAGGTGTTGGTTTGTTCTGTTCTATCTATTTTGCTGTCGAGAGGTAAGTCGTTATTACCTAAGCGACTCCATATCGTTAAGTCCTGCAAAAAAAAATGAATGGTACCGAAAATGAACAATGAGCAACAAACAAACAAACAAACAAACAAAAACAAATAAACGTAATCGCACATTGAAACCAGGTCAAACAACATGTAAATGTGCAGTTTGCTTGCAGCAGTTCACACTTTTATGAAATGTTTACACGCAGACCTTTTCTATTTTTACTAACATTATATGCAATAACACATCATTTCTCATATGTCAACTCCTATCTGTATATCACAAGCGCTTATCCCGTCCGGTCTCCACTAAGAAGTCTGTCACGAAGATGTTTGCCTTTTTCTAAAGATGCATTTCAGGTCAGTGGTCAAAGTAATTTCTTTATTGTTTGGAGCGGTCTGTTTATTCGTTCATAGACTAGCTTATGCAGTCAACTTTGCTAGATACAACGCTTTCTGTAGAAGTAAGGAATTGGAATTAAGCAGTCCCTGCATCCCCCCACTGTGTGAATAACAGTAAAAGACTAAAACCGTCTGTTTAGCAGAATGGCAGCATATTATTATTTTTCTCCATGTTGTATTGGAAATGTTGAAATTTCTCAGAAGGGGTTAACAAGAAGCAGGGTGTGTCTGGTATCCTAAAGCGATGGCACATTCTCAGTAGCACGTATTTAGGGCCGGCGAGAGGAATGATCAGTGGTGCTTTCCGATTCAATGTCACCTAATGCCATTGACTCGGAATGCCATAATAAGGTTTGAGTACATCGCATGTAGTGGCAATCCTCTTGTGTCGGTGACAATCCCTATGACACATGGGAATGACCCTCCCCATACCCCCTTCTCTACTGAAATTAAAAAAAATGCACAGTGTGCATACTACATGTACACATACAGACCCATGCACTAGCACACGTAAAGGTTTGTTGAACCACGGGGAAATGCAAAAAAAAAAAAGAATGGAGCATTACGTTACACGACTGAAGCCTTCTGTGTCCGCCCAACACATGAACAAAGCGTCAGAGCGTGCTGGTAGGTTTTAGTACTCTCGGTGGCGTTCCATTTTTTAACCTCCTCCATGAGGCAGCTGGTGTGCGCCCGAAACAGCGTGCTTCGACTAAAAGCTACCGGGTACCATACCCTGAAGTCTCGGCAAATCTCATCGCTAGCGTGATCTTGAAGCACTACTGGCTTCAAAGAGGGTAGGCTTGCCAAGGCTGTATCCGCGACATAATGCTCCCTCTTCTCTTTTTCTTTCCGCCATGGATTGAATCCCGTGCTCTGAGAGCCCCACTCTCTGTGACTCTCGACAAACCAGGCACCGAGACGGGAGCCGGAAACCGAGTGGCACCCACCGGTCAGCAGGGCAGGGCTGCGTATTGCACGGCAGTTGTTGCGGCTGGCTCGCCGGAGTCCGGGGATGGGGAAGGCTGGAGCAGTACTCATCAGGCACTGGCGCTCCGGTGGCCGAAATCACGCAATTGACCACAGCCTGCTTGATCCCTGTGAATTTGTGGAGTATCCGGATTCACTGCTTTGGAACGGTTTGGTCAAAGGTTACATTTACTTCTTTAGCACTCATAAATCCTCACGTTAAACAGATTGTCACATCACTCTCGTTCCAGTTTTAAAAGTTAGTGATCCTCAGGTCAAGTCTGCTTGGAACGGTTTGGTTAAAGGTTACAGTTACTTCTTTAGCACTCATAAATCCTCACGTTAAACAGATTGTCACATCACTCTAGTTCCAGTTTTAAAGGTTAGTGATCCTCAGGTCAAGTCTGCTTCTTCTATCGGTAAAAAAGGCGAGGCTAATGTCTACTGTCACTTTTTATGAAAGGAAACAAGCGAGTGCGCGGTCTGAACACAGCGCGTTCAAGTGGGAGTGAAAGCAACCACAGCCGCTTTTCGCGTCATCTTGTCGCGAGTAAAACAACCATTCGTTGCATATATAGAAAGGCAATACTGCAACCCCTCACCCTTCAAGCTGCCTCTTGCGGGCAGTTTTTGCTTTTAGATATTGACTGCGTGTAGCATAATTTGCGCTGACATACGACTGCATGCAAGATATTATATTGTTAATAAATCCATCTCGAAAAGGAGCATTAATTAATTAATGAATTAATTAATTAATCATTTATTAATTGAATGAATGAATGAATGAATGAATGAATGAATTATTTATAGAAATTGTGTTGATGGTCAGCTAGCCAACGTCACCTGTGCCACAGGACTTGCTGCAAGTGAAGTCCACCTGCCAGCGGAAAGGGCCCGTTTCAAGCACCGCGCGTGACCGCAGGAACTGTCCACCGGGTGCGGACTCGTCCGCCGGCGCCGAAGGGGGTGCGCCTTTGTTGGCCACGCGGCTGCTCACGCTGTACTGGAACTTGACACCCAAGTTGGGGCTGCGAAACACCAACTGCACAAAACTGCGGCCATTAAACCACGCAGGCAGACAGCAGAAAAAAGAAGTAGGGTAAGGAGGCATTGTAGAACCGTGCATATGGTAAAACTTGCTGTGAGTAGGTCATGTTGTTGCCCTGATGTCGACATGATATTCATCGTGTGTAGCGCGACGGAATGCGCCAGTAGAAAAGGAGCACACATGCGCCAAATTAGATTAACTGGTTGAACTGATTTGCAGCTGTGTTTGTATTTCTGTCTCTTGTCTAGTTCCATTGCATTATACATATCATATCATATCATATCATATCATATCAAGTCAAGTTTATCACATATTTCACTTTTGGTTATATGGTTGGAATAGTACAGGAGGCGGTCCCAAAGTTTCGTAGAAACGGACGGGGGACCTCCTATGGCGACATGAATGGGTAATTACAAAAAAGGTACAGCAAAAGGTGCGAATTTGTGAGCAAAGACTAATGAGCTTAATTAACAGCAACAATACAATTATTACATAACACGATGGTAATACTACTAATAAGACTAGACATAAAGTTATCGATAGCAGTAGATAAAACTAGAACAAAGCAAAATTAAAGAACTGCACGTGACAAACGTAACTACATTTCCATCAGTTGCGTAAGTTGTAGAAAGGCAAATGCTAATATAAAACTACCACTGAACTGTTGAAAACTACCAACAGCTAAATATACAAATCAAACGATTTCATCAATTCCCGAAGAAAATGTTTTTTGATACGCGAGGTGAAAATATGAATGTTGTGCGATGATTTTAATTCGATGTCAAAAGTCTACTTGCCCAACATATGAACGCTTCCCTAAAGTCAACACGATACTCGCTGCCTAGGCATACGTAATTTAATGGCAGCCTCGCCAAGCCTTCACATTATGCTTCATGTTTGACACTGCGAGAAGCGGCAGCTTGAAGTTATCCACTACCTGTATTTTAAAGAGTAACCACCATTTCATCGTTGTGCAGAAAATAGGTGATTGTGGTTTTTTTTTTTTGCTTTTATCTTATTTGAAAAAAGCATGCCTTCATCATCCAACGAAAGTCTTGCACGGTACTTTTTTGATGTTTTAAGACCATCGGGACGGTAACAACGCAAACGTAAGTAAAATAAAAAATACCAGAACCGCAACGCACTGTAGTGTCATGTCAGGGTTCGTTTTCTTTATTTTTTTTTCCGTTTTTTTTTTCAAGTACTCTCTCTTAGGAGACCATTCACGTTAGTCTTAATTCTTACGTCAGTACGGGAAACTTGGGTCTATCATTGAGATTTTTGTTCTATGCGCGTTGATAGCATGTAGAACAGCGACATGCACGTGCTGTCAGTACCATGAGGTGGACGGGTCTGGCGAGGGGTCCTCTGGCTTCCAGGGTCTGTGAGCCTGTGCGGTTTCGGTAGTGGAATCGGGTGCCGGCGCCTACGTATACACCTGCAGGCTCCCACACACTGGCGTTGCCGTTCAATATGAAACGGCCTGTCTCGGCATCCTTCACGGCTGTCAATCAATCAATCAATCAATCAATCAATCAATCAATCAATCATGCCCACCTCTCTCGTTTACGAGCAATGACTTTGTATATAGTCACTCTATAGAGGCTAAGTAATATGTATTACAAATAATGACCAGCCCCACCGTGGCTAAGGTACTCGGCTGCTGACCCGCAGGTCGCGGGTTCGAATCCCGGCTGCGACGGCTACATTTCCGATGGAGGCAGAAGTGTTTTAGGCGCGTGTGCTCAGATTTGGGTGCACGTTAAAGAACCCCAGGTGGTCGAAGTTCCCGGAGCCCTCCACTACGGCGTCTCTCATAATCATATAGTGGTTTTGGGACGTTAAACCCCACATATCAATCAATTAACAAATAATGACCAGGTATATAGTAAGTGCATAAAAGCTAAGTAATATTTGTGGTGTTATTGTAATGAAGACCAAGAACAATGAGAACAACCAATATGCCATACGTTTTCAGATCGCACATGTTGTAAAGGCGCCGTCCCGAGAAATCAATTTCAGTTAGCGGATTAGACTAGCGCACTTAGCAGAGTCACAAGTTGTAAAATTGTGCTCTACAAAAACTGAGGAGTTTAGTAGTAAATTTCAGGATGATTAGCCAGTTAGCATATTTTGATATGTTAGGCCGATGATGGGCAACGTTCATGTTTAGCCTCCTTCTAAAAATGATAAATATAAAAAAGCGTAATCAAGCTCAGTTGATATAGAATTATGCTTGGTTTTCACGTGTGATGACCTATACTGAAATGTTATCAACAATTTTAATCAACGTTCTATTCATAAGCGCAACGTTTGCCCCTCACCGAGCCTGTTTCCCTCTGCCGTGGCCACTAGGTTGGCCGCGCCCCTGGGCACGACCGCGATCACCTCGTAGTCCTTGGACAGACTGCGCAGCGTCAGTAGGCCAGAGAAGGTCCGGCACGTCGAGTTGTCGCCGCCGCACACACCGCACAGGTCGGCGATGCGCCGCGAACTCACCACGCCGTCGCAGCCTACGGGCTGCGAGAGGGATGAGCAGCGACATTAACTATTCTTTGTCCAGTATGTTACCATGGTTGCCAGGGACTGTCCAGGAGGAGCGACACCCTCGTGCAGAACTAGCGCCACAGCGGCTGCAATCAGTCGCCATCTATATGCACACTTTGCGTGTAAGGTTTCATACAAATGAAACAAAAAAAAAAAAGGCAAGAGAAAAGGGTACCACGACGTCCTCCGCAAAATTTCAAGTTCGCGGGAAGTTCTTAATAAGAAATGTCTGACGTGAGTCACGTATTTCATAAAAACGTCCTTATGTCCTTACTCGATTGAAACCGGAGATAAATTGTATTTGAAGGTACGATTGAAGGTACGAGGTATTTGAAAGTGAAGACCAATAAGTACGGGGTATAGCACCGATTATGTTATATATAGGCGTTGAAGAACGTTGACAACACGATCGAAATTATACGCTAACGAACTCGCGAATCGACTAATTCAGGCTTACTAAGGCTCACTCAAACTCAGGTCAAGCCCCGCCGCGGTGGTCTAGTGGCTAAGGTACTCGGCTGCTGACCCGCAAGTCGCGGGTTCAAATCCCGGCTGCGGCGGCTGCATTTCCGATGGAGGCGGAAATGTTGTAGGCCCGTGTGCTCAGATTTGGGTGCACGTTAAAGAACCCGAGGTGGTCGAAATTTCCGGAGCCCTCCACTACGGCGTCTCTCATAATCAAATGGTGGGTTTGGGACGTTAAACCCCACAAATCAATCAATCAATCAATCAATCAATCAATCAATCAATCAATCAATCAATCAATCAATCAATCAAACTCTGGTCAAGCCATAAGTCTGGGCATTTCCGATGGAGGCGGTAATGTTGTAGGCCCGTGTGCTCAGATTTGGGTGCACGTTAAAGAACCCCATGGTGGTCGACATTTTTGGAGCCCTCCACTACGGCGTCTCTCATAATCATATGGTGGTTTTGGGACGTTAAACCCCACAAATCAATCAATCAATCAATCAATCAATCAAACAAACAAACTCTGGTCAAGCCATAAGTCTGGGCCCGGGTGAGCCCGGCTGAGTAATATGTTGGTGAGTTTTGAGTCCGAGTCAGTCCGGTTGAGGAAAATTTTAGTGAGTGTGAGTCCGCGCAAGCTCATAGAGCGAAATTTATTTCTTGAGTGAAACTCAGTGAGCTGCAACTTATTTTCCAACCCGTTGCTGATTACTGCAGGTGCAGTAAATGAACGTCAAAACGGTAATGAATCAAAGTATCGCTTTAATTAAAACTAACAGACCACGAAGCAGGTTCTATAATGCGATAACATGTCTAGCTTATGTCACGTTCCCGCGCGCAAGGCCTGCTTTTGCTGGGCATTTTGTCAGTTACCTCGATTGCCACTGTGATTGGCTGGTTCGAATGCATGTTCTTGCATTCGCGCGAGCTAATACTGAGGGGAGAAAAGCGATTGATTGCCGAGGCGGCATGTCAACTTTAAAGTATATAGACCAAACGACGTCAATATTCGTGTGGATTAACGGGAAGTATAAAACTCAGGTATCGAGGAAAGGAAAGAATGATATGCTCTTCAGTTTTGTAAACGCTATTTTCGGCTCAATACTGATAAACATTACCAAAAGAAAATCAGGCACGGCAATCTATTTATAATGAGACATTTTTTATGAGACGCAAAGCAATTTAATAGGCTTACACACTCGGAGCAGATGTCCCGTGCTACTTCTGGTATATTCGTAATTAAAGAACCCGGAAGATATATTTCGGAATGCTCGGCGTGTGGTCTCCGACCTTGTATTATACAAATGGCGTCTGCCAGCCAAATGAGGCGTACACGTCAGGCTGTTCCGGAAGAAGGCACCCTACTCGAGCATCGAACATAAAGCTCCACTTTCTTCGCCAGCGGCAGATGCCGTCTCTAGGCTAATCAAGCCATCATCACTCATAATTAGCGCACGTGCTTCAGTACCGTCCACGTCACGTACCTTTGCTCAACACTCAGCGCCGCGGGTGCCGTTTATTGGCAGCCTCTCGCTTTCCAAATTAACCGCTCGCTGCGAGCGTTCCCGAGAGCGGCAGATGGCCTCCGCGCGCCACACGTCAAGCGACGGTCAAGTTGACGCATGGATGTTTTCGAACGCCGAGAAATAACTGAAACCGCACTACGCCTCCACGGGATACTCCGAGCAGTTGCGCAAAGGAGAGACGAGCTCTTAGTTAAAGAGGCGTAAACACGCTAGAGTTCAGTATGACGCTAACTACGTATACACTTACCAGGCAGCTGCCAGCGACGCAGACGCGATCATCCAGGCCAGTCGAACAGGGGGTTCCGTCTCTAATCAGCTTGGCCAGCTGTGCTGAAGACGCGATGGCCCATCGGCTGACAATGCAACTGGCAGTCGACGGGTTCTGTAGGCAAAGCCAAACCCCACGTGGTGTTACCGACAAGGCAATATGTCCAGCGAGTTGGACTTCTAAACGAGACCACAGACGTCTCGCATTGCAAATATAGAAGGGTGTTACCGACGACGATATTGCCTAAATGATTGGCCTGCAGTGCGTGTGTCTCTGACATTCCTTTGGCACGGATTTCGCGACAACGATCGACGCTTGTTGAGGCGATTTCCAAGTACGGGCATGTGTCTATAGTTAAAGGGGTCTCGTTTGTTTTGGCACGAGGGTCGCATATTTCGCGGCTCGACCGGGAAGATGTCGGCGCGCTGCGCATCGTCTCGTCTCGTTGACCAAAAGCGACGCGACTGTTTGCCCTTGTGCGCTTGCGTCTTCGTCGTGGTTCGTAGTCGGCTGACGTGTTCGTAAACGACGGATCCAGCGCAGACCACGCGTGTGACAGGACGCCTAAATGGTTAGGCACGCCGGCTGAAAGAGACACGCAAATTGGCTCAGCTGCGCGATGTTGGAGATTCAATTTGTTTTACTGATGTCGAAACGAGGGTTTATAGTGTGGTGTACCTAGACTCTGTAGGGTTAAGAGCTGGGATAGTTGGCGAGACATCATTTTAACACACCGTGTAGTAGCGCAAGCGTCGTGTGTCGTGTTTTCTCGTCCCTTGTGTCCCCGTCGAATTTGCGCTACTACACCGTATGTTAAAATGTACCCATGACTGTGTGTCAAATGAATAGTTGCTTGAAGGCTTAACGTTCGAACTATATATGTTCAAGTGAGTACATTTATTTGTATTTCCACAGTATAGCAAAACGCAGCCATGGCTGAAACAAAATGACTGGCGTAATCTGGACCTCATATGAGAGTTTCTTCGTTTGATGCTTGGTGCCACGTGTTAAGCTTGACATTTTAAACACAAATACTGCTTTAGGGGCGCCGGCCATGACACAGCTGGGATGTTCTCCGCTCGCAATAAGGGGGGGGGGGGGGGGTCAGGGTCAGGCATTTCGTTCGTATAGAAGGGGAATAATCGATCGACAGTGTTGGCACCGGTTTGCAACGCGTGTCGCAAGTGGGTGGACTTGAATAGCTCAGATGAATTGCTCGCCCCGTGTGGGTGTGCGTTGTACTCTCAGCATGCACAAGAGACGCCGCACATAGTTCATAAATATAAAAAAGAAAGAAAGTGCATGGACCAATTGAGGCGCAATGCCGAAACAAGCGAGTGGCGTGTTGCCAAGATGGCTTCGAGCCCGGCGCGCTCTCAAGCTGATAAGAGCGAGTCGTCGACCGGAACCAGCGCTCGCACCCTCTCTGACCGATAGAGGACGCCACGGAGAGCATAAACGAGCAAAGTAGAGGGGGGCTCCGAGTCAATTTACGATTCTCCGAACGCTCGGCATGAGGCGGCTAGGGTTGCGAGACCTCAAGCAAGGCCGCCGCGCACTGACTAACATGCTTCCCCCGCTGGCCGCTCCATTGTTCCTTACACGCGCATCGCTCCACATGCTTTCCTGCATGTCTGAAACTTGTTTAGAGCGTGGTAGGCGCATTTCCGTGATGGCAGGAGGCTGCCTTGTCGACTTGCCGTAAGTGAGACTCCTAACCTACGTGACGCAATCTAACGTTGCTCTAGAAAGATGTCACGTTAAGTAACCCTAACCTCCAGTATCGAAAAGACATGCTCATAACCTACGTGGGCCCGCTTAATGTTGGTCTGAAATCATGTCGTGCTACGTGACGCTCAGATCAGGTATCGAAAGGATATGTTCATAACCTCTGTGGCCCCATTTGACGTTGTTGTCGAAATATGTCATGTTACGTAACGTTCAGCCCCAGTATCCAAAAGATACGCCAAAAACTGAAAACCATCTTCGAAGTGCTAGCTATTAATTAACGGAGAACAGCATACCTCTTCAGAACAGAATCTCCGCGTTGCGCGTAAATTTTTATGCACCTATATTGCACGTAAGAGGAAAGAGCAACAAGCCTTGAGACTGGAGATGGTGGCGAAGACGACCTGTCAGTGGCAGGCAGTTTTTACTAACAAAAACATTCTTTAGCTCGGCCCTACTGTTCCGGAACTGGTACTGACATCCTACGCCTTTATTCACACTATCATCGTGTGCACGAATTGTTCGTTATATATATAAAAAAAAACTTCAGTTCATCAGTTTTCTGAACGCATTACTAGTGAAGCAAGCTAAGTGGCTATCGGTGATGACAATTCGGGAAAGATAAGCTTCATGAATCTGGACCCTTGTATAAGTACATGAAGCTGTCACTGCATTCATGGTCTACGCTAGGTGAAGTATGTGACATTTCCCTATCGTGTGTTACCAGCTGCTAGGCATCGCTATTTTTTGTTTTTTGTTTCCTTTTATTTTAGAACACAAACGTGTTTCATGCAGAGTTTATGCTTGCGTGAGTATGAGATGATGAAAAGGATATCTTCCTCTAATATACATAAGCACCTGCAAATTATTCTCACAAATTAATCTCCTCTTTGAAAATTTTCGGTAATCTAATCCTCGGGTCAACTCACAGAAGGAGTTTTTTTTTTTCGTGAGAGTTGTGAAATAGGCTTTCCAAAACAGCATTAGGAATTAGTTTAGGCTGCTATGCCAAAGTGGAAATGTTTCCGAGCGTATACACACTAGCTTTCGCAGACACTTGAAACATCTCTACTCACTCCGGAACAAACAAAATACGTAAGACATTTTCGAACATTGCCAGAAACTGTGGGGACAGTTATTTACCACAGACTTGTTTAACGCAACCAACATGCGCGCTTACAACTGCGACTACGTTATAGGAGTAACTACTCACCCTTGAGGAACTTCTTCCAGACGTACTTCTTTCCTCCGAAACTCGTGTTGTCGAAGGCAGAGCACTGCTCTTGTCTCGAGTCGATATCGCTTGTGTTACACGGCTACGGTGGTCCAGAAAAAAGAGAATTCAAAACAAATAAGGAATATGTAAGACTAAAAAGAATAAATGAATGAATGCGAGACATAAACAATATACGGTGTTCAAATTATAAAAAAAGTTTATATGTGAGCTATGCAACCAAAACAATTATTTACCTCATTATATTTTGACATGGCGGTGAGCGGAGTACTAAGGATATATGTTAATGTGGTCATCATCTTAAATGTAAGGACGTAAACAAATGAGAAGTACGAACTTACCAAAAAAAAAATAAGGAAAACGGCTTTGTGTACGAGCATTTTATGGGTCAGTCACAACCGTGTCGACACCAGTGATAGCGGGTGGAGCGTATAGAAATGGGTCCAACATTAACCTACGCGAAGCAACAGATAGCAAAAATTACTGCTGCTAATACACTGGAACACAACTATTCTTCCGCTTAAGGAATTCAAAAACATTTATTTAACAGGAACAAGCTAGCACACAGTGTTGAAAACCTTGTCGTGGCATAGCGTTATACTAGCAAATTAGAATGATGATTACGACGCAGATGGAATTTGTTATTCACTGTTGTTTCTATACGGATGGACATCTCATGCACGATATCAATCGCGCCATAGCAGGAACGGTTTCCACGCTATCAGAAAGTTAATACTGCCATCATTATTCATGCAATATATCAGGGTAACATGCACAGACAAGTGGTGAATACGACATGAGAATGCTATTTATGACTGTTTACATGTAATTATTAGAACTTGGTTACCGTTGTGTAGAACAGAAAATACTTGGATATGTTATGACGAATGGACACTACATATACGACGTAAAGCTGCGAGTTTTTTCCCTTCACCTAAAACTAAACTACCTGTTGAACGCTCCTGCTCTTTCTTAAATGTCTGAATCTCTAGCCTATAGGATAGAAATTCAGACATTTCAGACATTCAGATTTAACTATAGTTAAATAGAAGGGCGATATCGTCAATATCTCCATTTAACGCGAAGAGAAGACCGCACGCCACCGCACATGACCAGATTAACAGCAGCACACTTTCAAATGTCGCCGCTTACGGACAGTGCAATACATAGAACAACGCTATTGTGAACGACCTTAGAAGTCTCACCTCTTGATCCAAAATGCACCAAAGAGAAGAGAAAAAAATTTGGGGGACCCTTAAGCTTCACCGTTAATAGTTGAACGCGATAGCAAAATCCGGCCCCTAGAGCACCCTTCAACCTCTAAGTGCATACTTATTCATATGTTTTGTTACACACACACACACACACACACACACACAAACACACAAACACACACACCACACACACACACACACACACACACACACCACACCACACACACCCACACACACACCACGCGCGCGCGCGCGCGCGCGCGCGCCGCACACAACACACACAAACACGCACACAGTAGATTGGACTAGCGCGCGCTATTATCGCCGCATAAGCTCGTTTACGTCGTGACACCTGTCGAACAAAATGCGTTAAAGGGGCCCTGAAACACTTTTTCAAGTAACCATGGAATGAATTCACTAGAAGAGCTTATTGCCTCACGAATTCAACGCCGCAAAAATTTAAAAATCCGTCCAGTGCGAATGGAGTTACAAAGGTTTGTTGCATGCTGCAATCGCATTATCTCTTCTCTCGTCCCGACGAAAGGCTGGAAGCTAAGCAGGGAGGGGTGGCAGGGCAAAAAAACTACCACGCCTCGTAAATTGAGCACTTTTTTTTTCTTCGAATGCGCGACTTTCTCAGTGTGACCACACGCGCGCGCGTGGACAAGTAGCGGCCTCCCGCGGCTATCTCGGTAACCTGATTTTTTGGTCACAGACACACAGACAATTTTTCGCTCACAACCAACGGGGCGGACGCCGGCGGAGGGTTTTCTGCGACACGAGCTCTATAGCGCTATCGCGTTAAAACTGCCGTAATGCGCTGGAATGCCCCGCTCAGAAGTCAGCCAAAAAATTTGCTAGTAAAAAATCTTCTGACGTACCTCAACGCCGCAGATTCGGTAGCGCTGGGTTGGACCCCGACAGCGGCCAGCCTTCTTGCTGTTTCGCACGCGTCGATGCCTGCGAATGCAATGCGAGAGCCGTGGCTGAAAAAAAAAAATGCGCTAGCCTTCTTTCGATGTTATACAGGACACCGAAGGCATGCAGCAGGTATACCTGTATGTGCAGCGCATAAGGACTGCGAGAATGCCTGATCACGGCCTCCTCTATAACTTTATGGAGAATGCAAGTTATAGACGACTCTATACGTCCCGACTCGTAAATAACGAAGGTGGCACGACAGCGAGGACGTCATTTCTTCCTACAAGCTATTTCACTGCGTGCTATAGCTCTTGTCATATACTGCTGGTATATGAGTGGCTGCACATTTCTCGTGAGCCGATGGTCACGACCTTATCAGTGCGAGGATGAAGAGCCATCACTTTTTTCTTTTCTTCTGATCTGAGGGACAAGTGTCCCACGCAGCCATAGAAGCACATCACGCGTATACATTTTATCCTGCCACGCCTCGTCTCGGTTGGGTTGCGTCGCTTTAGAAGCGAAACCGTATAATAAAAGGATGACGTACATCGGCTCTTCAAAGCACCAGAAACGAAATGGGCGCTCGCAACTACCACAATTTTCCAATACAGCCTACGCCATGGTTTATTCTCTCTCCTCCTCCTCCTCCTCCTCCTCCTCCTCCTCCTAGCTATGCTGTGCTATGCAAGGCTCCAAAGCGTCGCTGCGAGACGAAAGTTTTGTGCGAACTTTCAAGAGCTTTTGCCAAGGACTCCGCCGTTAAAGCAGCTCCGCCAAACACCGGCTATACTCCTTTGTCGAGAACGTGATGTTCTTCCCGCGGCGTTCAGCTTCCAGCACGCATAACCCGCTCACGGGCCCTAATTGCGTTGGTGTGAGGAATCGAGGCCGTGACTTGCGCCTTTTGCCAACCTATGCGTTATAGGCGGGTCGACGACACAAGAAGTTTCTCGCCCAGTCTCGTTGTGGGCGAGGGTTTCCTTCTCGAGGAAGGCAGCCGGCAACGGGCGCCGCGCCCCTTGATGAAGAAGGATGCCCGTGAACCACGAGCAGCGGGCCAAAGGGGCAACCCTTTGGACACACTCGAGTCGCTCGCGCAGGCCCGGATCGTGCGGAACCGGCGACGTTCTTTCACTTTCAGCGTTGCTAGACGGGCGCCATAAACGCCGCTCGTTTTTATAAACGCTAGAGAAGTGGTTAATGCGTTCCATTGCACTGAGGCAAAAGGAAAAAAAAAAAGTGGAAGGGTCGACCCTAATAAGTACATCTGTTACTTGGCGCAGGCGGAAGTCGGGGACGACCGTCGCGTTTTGCTATTTTACATTCGCAATCACGAACTGGCTTCGTTGCGCGTTATAGCCTTGATTAAATAAGCGTGGCGTCATGATTACTAATGCCGCTGGTAATCGCGAGGACTATTCTTTTCTGGTGGAGCAGAGCTTTGGACTTCGTGGCTCCGAGTATGCGACGCGCAGTGCATCCTCGAGGAAGCCTGTGCAAGCGGATGTAAAGATGGTTCTTCACGCGCGCTAGCTTCTCCATCTCGGTCTCTGGTGTATATACAGCCCATAGGACTTTATTCCTTCTTTCTGTCTTCTGTGTGGTCTGTAGTGAAGTTTCGCTAGTATTAGAATTCACTAAGTCAGTTCAAACTGGCTCAGCTAAACAGATTAATGAATGATTCAAGTAAGTATATCCTTGCTCTTGCATTATAAAGGCAAACTTGCATGCTCATTCGTCGACAAGTGTTTCATTCTAAATTATTGGTAGTCATTGTGAGCGGGTTCTAATTCCGTATAGATAACTACAAACTTTGCGTCTACAGAAGCTTCCCATATAACCCTTCAACAATTTCTACGCTGTCAGGAACCCGGTCAAGAGATGGATAAACGAACGCCGTTAGAGGGGTTTCGCCAATTCGTCGTGCAAGACCACGGACTGCCCGTGTCGCCGCATGCAGCACAACTTATTGGCTCAAAGCATCGATTCAGACAGTTTGAGCCCACAAATCAAGGGCATTTGTGTGGTGAGCTGCCCAAGTAGAGCTTGTTACCGGACTCGTTGATACTGCAGGGTTAGATTGTTTTTTACCTGTTTTGCCTGTTTCTTCTGTTCACACATCTCATTTTCCCAAGCAGATCGATCAACCATACAGGTACGATCTCGCTACGGGAATGCGTCGCGCAGGGTTACTTACCGACTCCTGCTTATACGAACGCTGAAGCTCCGCACATGCGCAGTTCGTTTGTGGCATGGATTATTTACTGTCATGCGCATCACTTCAACGGTGAGCGCCCTCGGTGCAGGTGCGCTCAAATGACGTGGTGCACGTGATGGTTAAATAGTTCCACCACTAACTCACCGCGCATGCCGCGCCAAGCCTCGCGTTGGAATAGATAGGTGTCTCTGATAACACCGCCGCGCTCAGCGTGTTCACGACTGTACACGTCACACTTACTCACCTTGGAGGCCTTCGTAGGCAGCGCCGCGTCTGGTAGGCCAGTCCGCCACCGCATGATCTCGAGCACGGTGACCACGGGCTCCAGCTCGTCCAGCTCCGGCCTGAAGGCACACTTCCTGCGGCCTCTGCCTCGGCAACCGCTGAAGCCGAAGAGTGGGGACTGCCTTCTGTACCGCTGCGGCTGCGTCGGGACGGCCCAGACGGCTGCAGCGAGCGTCGTAAAAGCGAACTCGTTAAGCGTGACGTATGCACCCCCATTTACCATTCACACTGGCAACTCTGTAATCAACAGAAAGCGATAGGTCATGACTGGAGCACGAAGCGCAAGCAATAGTTTCGCAGGGTCGAAGCAAGGCGCGCAATACAACGACAACTGCGCGTCAGTGTTCAATCTGCAACGTTAAGTACTAATAATATACGAGGTTTTACGTGGCAGAACTACGATAAGATTAATGGACACGTCCCAGTGGAGGGCTCCGGAAATCTCGACCATGTGGTGTTCTTTAGCCTGCACCGACATCGCACAGTACATTGGCCTCTAGAATTTCGTGAGCACCGCGGCTTAGATCCAACCCGTGACTTCCCGGTCAGCAGCCGAAATCTTCACCGTCATATTACCACTAGATCAAGAACGCTTCCAAATGTTTCTTGTGCAACTTACGTTTTAAGACAAACCGCTGCGCCCGAACACTGCGCCAAGTGTCGGTCGCAAACGACTTCCCTTTTCTATTGTCAAAAGGTTAATCGAGAGCTTTGAACGCGCAAGTCACTAAGGCAAAGGATTCCCGTTTGCTAAAATAAATGTATGAGTTCTTCAGTTGTCCCCAGCACGGTGGTCCTAGTGGCTAAGGTACTCGGCTGCTGACCCGCAGGTCGCGGGATCGAATCCGGCTGCTGGCGGCTGCATTTCCGATGGAGGCGGCAAATGCTGTAGGCCCGTGTACTCATATTTGGGTGCACGTTAAAGAACCCCAGGTGGTAGAAATTGCAGGAGTCCTCCACTACGGCCGTCTCTCATAATCATAATGGTAGTTTTGAGACCTAGAACCCCGCATATCAAATCACATATCATATCAATCTTCAGTTTTCATTTACTTCTGTCATATGTATATAAGAGAAAGTTATGCAACAGATCCTCGTAATGTGCACTCCTTTATTCAAAAACAAAAGACATCAGCCTGTATCAAGGACGGCGCAGCCAGCGAGACCTCTGTGGGCGTGTAGACTGAGCGCGGATAAATTTTGTGGGACGAACTTCAGGTGCCAGCACGTCTTTTTTTCCGCGTTCTTTCGAAAATATAGACCAAAGTTCACGAAATACATGTTTTGTATAGCCGTTTTTTTTCATTGGCTGAATGCCTCTACCAACAGCTCGTGACAGAATTCGCCAAAATATTGCCTCACAAACATTCCTACCGTAAAATTATTTCGTGAATACGGGTTCTGGTGACTGCACATCAATACCTATAGGCGTAGGAGGAGGGACAAAAACAGCTAGGTATAGAATACAGGGAGGTTAACCAAGCACATGTCAAGTTTGCTACTCTACGCTGGGGAAACGGGAAGGGGGAGTATAAAGATGAGAAAGAGAGAGAGAGAGGAAAGAAGAGAAAGAGAAAAAGAAATGTCAGTCAATGGGCTGACACGTATGCGGCGGTGGTACTACACAAAATTCAAAGGCGTTCACATAGGCGTAAGGTCGGCAAAAAGAGGTGGAGCTCACTCGAACTGACTCAAGAAATATCGTTTGGGTTCGGGTCTCCCTCAGACTCGGACACACTAAAAGTTTTCGCAACTGGACTCGCTCGGATTGAAACTCGCCAAGATATTACTTATACACGGACTCACTCAGACTCCATGGTAATAAGGGCTGCAGCGCGAGCACGAAGGTGCTAGAAGAAACAGACGAAAGGCGAGGCACGGAAAGCAAAGAGGACAACACAAGAAACAGACGAAAGGCGAGGCACGCAAAGCAAAGAGGACAACACGTGTTGTCCTCTTTGCTTTCCGTGCCTCGCCTTTCGTCTGTTTCTTCTAGCACCTTCGTGCTCGCGCTGCAGTCCTTATTACCATGAATTCAAACCAACTAGCCCAAATAGCCATTCTTCTTCACTCAGACTCGTGGCTCGATCGCAGTCTGAGTGAGTTTGTGCGAGTAAGCTCATGAGCGAGAACGGTGTCCTATGACCGAAGGTGCGTCGGACCTCGGGCCCTGGCCGTGACGCTAATGCGAGAGGCCGCTGTACGCGTAGGCTGCTGCTGTTTGCTGCCGCCTGCTGCGACGGGTGTCGGCAGCGAAGTCGACGGACGCGTGTTCCGAGTAAACGCGGCCCTTCTCTTTCAAGCCGACGGCGCGTGCTGCGGCTGGCCACGCCAGAGGAGGAACAGCCGTCGTGCATGCAAGCGGGCATCAGTCTCCCCGTGGCTCCGGCGAAGGCCCTTTGTGCTCGCGTCTCTGTATACGTAATGCACGACGTGCGCCGACGGACGCGGGGAGGCTCTCTTTCCGCCGCGATCGGCCGACTACGAATTCGTCGCCTCGACAGAGACCATCGCACACGTGCGTTTCACGAAATACGCGTTGAAAAGGTTCCCACTTGCTGCGAGACACAATTTCTCATAAATTTATATACACATTTACAGGGCCTCTAAACCACTCCCTGTTCAAAGACGAGACGAGGATTTCTTTCTAGCCCTTCCTACAGGTGCTATCTCCTCCTCAACATTTATTCCGTCATAAAACACGCTCACAATGTCAGGAATGAGCGTCGACTCTACTGCACGCTGGTATCCCAGCTTGAGCATCCGAAAACACTTAAAATGAAGTGAAAGCATTTGATAGTGCGCGATGGCTATACTTCCCAAAGCAAACTAGAATAAAATTTTCAACTCGTACCGCTCCCACATTTCCTCTCGCTTATTTACTACCGATGACTCGTGAGAATCACGCACTAGTTCTTTGTATTTTACTAAGCTGCTTATGGGCCCCTAAATGTCAAGATTATGAGCGCATGTAAGGTAATGGGAACTGATCGCCTTGGAAAAGTGATGGGCAGACATTTTGATTCGTAATAGTACTTAGCATTAACGAAGTGGGTGTTAGTGAAGTGTGCAGGTAAATTAAACGGTCATTATTCTACAGTCCTGGCGAAGCTTCATTCTTAAGAAAAAGAAGAGTATCATGGAGCTAACTAAAAAAAAATATGGGATGCTCTCGGTACCAGGTACAGAGTCTACTGTTGTGGTCAACTGTAGCGGAGAACTCCGGCTTAAATTTGATCCCCTGTGTTCCCTTTAACGTTAGCCTACATGAGCGTTTTTTTACATTTCCCGGGATTCATAATGTGGCTGTTTCTCGTTGCTTCAATCGAACCTACTTAAACCTCAAGCTGAGAGCGCGACGCCACAAGTGAGCATAAGCTACAATAACAATAGAGAGGGGAGGGGGCAGTTGAACAAACAGTCACTATAAAATTCATTACTAAAGAAAAGAATGAGAGTGATGTAGTACACTACTTGATGTACTAGTGCGAGTCGATAGCAGGAGTACAGGCACCTATAACGACTCTCTCTGACTTTCCATTGTAATGCCAATTTTCTTCATTTTACATTTTTCAAAGATATCTTAACTTGCCGCCGAAACAACAACGAAACACTTACTCGAGTAAGCTTTTCAGACATAGCCTACTGAAGCGGTAAATCAGCCCCGCCACGGTGGTCTAGTGGCTAAGGTACTCGGCTGCTGACCCGCAGGGCGCGGGTTCGAATCCCGGCTGCGGCGGCTGCATTTCCGATGGAGGCGGAAATGTTGTAGGCCCGTGTGCTCAGATTTGGGTGCACGTTAAAGAACCCCAGGTGGTCTAAATTTCCGGAGCCCTTCCCTACGGCGTCTCTCATAATCATATGGTGGTTTTGGGACGTTAAACCCCACATATCAATCAATCAATGAAGCGGTAAATCAGCGGGCATCAGCGATATTACCGTCACTCAGAACTCACCGCAACAGCAGCAGTCTTGTATACATAAGGCAAAATTGTCCTCCTGAGAACATTAACTGATGATTTATTTGTGGGGTTTAACGTCCCAAAACCACTATATGATTATGAGAGACGCCGTAGTGGAGGGCTCCGGAAATTTCGACCACCTGGGGTTCTTTAACGTGCGCCCAAATCTGAGCACACGGGCCTACAACATTTCCGCCTCCATCGGAAATGCAGCCGCCGCAGCCGGGAATCGAACCCGCGACCTGCGGATCAGCAGGCGAGTATCCTGAGAACATTATCACGATGAACATAAATTCGCCTTCACGCTTTGTATACGCTGCCTTCTGCCTCCTCATGATGTTTGCTACGCGCATATATACTCTTCGGCAGTGAGCACGACGGCTGACACAGCGACTGGAGCAATCCGTCGCTTAGGCCAAGTAGTAAGTTTAGATTTACGTGACCGAAACAAGCGCAGCCAGTGGCCTTGACTGAAAAGAAACTAGCTCGAACTTGACCATAGCGTGCATACACCACGCGACCGAACGAATTTAAGAAGAAAAGCCCACCGAGAAATGCACAAATAAAAGGTGCCCGCGGACAAGGTTGGAGAGTCTGATCTTGAGAGTGAAAAAAAGGGGTCGGCCTCACGACTGCCGCTTGAATTACAAGGCCCATCGTTTGATAGAGCGACGTGAAAGCTGAGCTCTTTTTCTTCATCGCCCCGCTAGCTCGCCGCGACAAGCTACGACAGCGTACGGAGCGGAGAGGCAAAGTGCAGCCGCATTTTGCCGCAGGACGTCATCCGTCTTCATCCTGTCTCACTGTTTTCCAGCTCTCCTTTTGCGGGCTCTTTTCCCCGATGCCCGTGCGTGCACTACGAGCGAGTTCGGAGCCGTTTCGAAGGCGTAGCTTCGTGCATCCGCATTCCAGTCCAGTCGACGGTTACGCAGTATATTACACAGCCCAGGCAGTCTCACGCCAATCTCTCCCTACCAGAGTGAAACGTAAGATCTGACCTTCTGGCGCCTATGATGCGCGCAAGCTACACCGTGACTCGTATGATGCATCGGGCGGTGATTGGGGCCGCAAGTTAATGGGCCGTGGCTATAGCATCTTTAGACCGTACACCACTTCCGTTTACGGCAGGATCGCCACTGGAAGTTTTCAGAACTCGTCTGCCCTGCGCCTGAAGTCTATGGAAACTGGGAGATGACAGCTGGAGTGTGTAACTTTTGCTTTTTTGTTTAGTGTACGCATCACAAGTGATGTGCTGACCGGAACCATATGTCATTGAAATTGCAAGTCAGCGTTCAAGCAACATCTAATGATTCGCTTAATTTTCTTAGTACGTCCTTTCTTTATTACAATGCGTTCTCGCGAATTCGCGCCGTGTACGAATTAGAATAAAGTGGGAAAAGTGCACGAGACGGCAAGTCCCGCGATTCTCTCAAATACATGAAGGGGACGGGAAGGGGTGGGAGTCGGATGTTGGAAGAGCGGGCTGATTCGGCGAGTCTCAGTGGCTGCCGGAAGGCGACCGGCGCACTTCATTCATTCCATTGAGGACGTCCGGCGAAGAGCCGTGCGGTCGCAGTGAGCGACAGGCAACAAATGTAACTGTTGTCTTCCCCCTCTACTGACGCCCTCATCTCGATGTCTTCCGGATCCCCTTTGCCGAGGGCCAACCCCCTACGATACTGGCACGAAAGAGATTCGCCATCCATGCACTGAGCGTAAAACAAAAAAAAAAAAAATGTTTTAGCGAGGGAGTTGATTGTAATGCAGTGCGGCACATTGAGAGAGGGTACTCATCGGGATTATACACTAGTATTAGTTTTCTCTTTCTCGCTCTTTCTGTCTTCCTTTCATTTTTCTCTCTATTTCTCGCACTTTGTTTCTTTCTCTCTCCTTCTCTCGTTGTGTCGTTCTCCCCCTTTCTTTCACACTTTTCTTTTTTCTTCTATGCTACGCTTTACTAAATCCCTTGCTTCTTTACCTCTTACTCATCCTCACTTCCATTTCACACCTTCTTGCGATACTATACTATGCTATATATACTATACAATGCTGTTCTGTCCTACCTTAGCGTGCCTGGATAGCCCAGGGCTTACGATGTTCGCTTTCAAATCGTGGGTATGCGGGTTCGAATCCCTTCTGACCAAAAAAATTTCCATTTCCATTCCTCTTTATCGCTTTATTTATCTCTCCCTGTCTGTACTCGTTCTCTCACCCACTAGAGTGATTTCATCCGACGCCGGACAAATCGGCGCCCGTGTTCTGGGAGCAGAAGGTGAAGAAGAGAACGAAGACGACAAAGAGAACACGTGCGGCTTCATTGGAATGATAGTTTTCTGTTCGTTCTCCAGGGACTAACAGTCAACTTAAGTAGATCTGCTATTGAAAGGCATAGGCACGAGGCGGAGCAATATGCATGGATGCGGACCGAGCGAAACGCGAGTTACGATACAAAAAAAAAAAAAAAAAACGAGGTAAACGTCAACGTGGTTTCCCGTTAACGACCCCACGTATTTAGGCGAACCAGATGCGTGCGTGACTGTGGTGTATGCGACGGGAGGCCGACATCTGCAGGCCTCGGTACGAGACCTCCAACAGCCAAAAACACGAGACCGTGAGGGCTGAGTCGTCGCTACGGGAAATTCGTCGCACTCTAATGTGGCCACATGTGGAGACTCTCTCTTTCTTGTCCTTCCATGCATTTCGAAAGCGGCAAACTCGAGAAGGCGTAACTAAACGCATGACGACGCCAAGCGAAGATTGTGGTGGCCAGTAAGAGCTCTTGAACGACATTCGGCTGCCATCTCTTGCGACACCGTACGACGAGCTTTAATATTCGCTGCAGCCGTCGGGTGGCACTAGCGGAACCCTCATGTTTTCTGTCGTTATCGAATCATAGCTCGACAATCACCTCGATAGTTATAGCGCGAGAACCGAACGACGACAAAGAGACAAGAAGGACACAAGAAGGACGAGAACAGAACTCGTTGTCGTACGTTATGTTCTCGCGCTATAACGATGGTGATGTCATACCAACTAGCCCAAACTGCCACGCTTCTAAACCGTCAATCACGTTGAACCGAGCTGGCACAACTTTAAGCGAACAATTACTGCCGGAGATTTTATACATAAGCTGCGCCAGGCTACGATTAAGACACACATGCTATTGCACTTGCGCTAATCTTCACGAAAGGAGACGAGCCACGCAGAAATAACCATTCACAAAGTTACAACGAAAGAACTCTCCGCACAGTTACTGGAAATTAACAATCTTATAGCACCTGCCAGGCCCGTAGCAAGGTTTTTTTTTTTTTTTGAGGAGCCCACGTCTTTAAGGCCTTGAAAATCCCGCATTGTCAGCATTTATTCTTGGTAAAACATCCGTCCAAATTGCGCGGTAGGCTCAGGCCCCTATGGTACCCCCCCTCCCGTGGCTGCACAGTTTTGGCACGTGCTGCAGTCATCAAACGCCTAATTATTCTCAAGCCACACTGCACGGTGCCCCAGACGGACAACCCTTCACCGGCCTGCAACAATTGGCTTCTTGCCTGTCTCTCAGTGCAAGTATAGCCAGTGAGAGAACGACGACGACAGTTATAGCGCCATGTCACACAAACTATAGCCCAAACTGTCACACTTCCAAGTTACAGTGAGAGAAGGGCGAAAAGCCATCCGTCATGTGTGTTTTGGTCATGCTGCTTGAGTATATACAGGCCCTAACACACCACAGGTTACGTTTTTACCACACTCCGCTTGTAAACATACTCTCTGAATGTTTTCAGCACCTAGGTACATGGTATCCGCACTCCACTTTGTATTTGAAGTCTGCGATCTCGATTGCCTACAACTCGTGAAGAAAAGCGGCACGCTCATGCAGAGCAATCAGTTTACTCGGGGTTGTTGAAGATGGAACAGAATCCTTCACGAACTCAGGACACCCATGAAGACACCAAGATAAAAAAAGGGAAAAAAAAGAAAACAGTAGCTGTTTATCGAATGGGTGCCCTTGTTCCTTTAAAAAATGCGCAAAGTTAAAAAAATAATAACGAGTGCATGGAAACAAAGGTGACAGAGAAGTTCAATATATTTGCACACAACGCGGTGTGTTCGATTCGCGCACGTTTCAGGTCACGTACGCGAGTCGGCACCCGCTTTGAAGGCCAGGACCCCACACGTGTCACTGTTAGCGTGCGCAGGCGAATGCAAATATGCTTACCGGAGTTTGCCCAACTTCGGGGTACACCGTCAACGCCTGCCAGCAGAGGCCGAGGAGGATCAACCACCTGCGAGTCGAGGAGGAAAGCTATAAGCCTCGTTACCCAACAACACCCGTAAGCGGCCCGAATAAACGCAAAAACATTTCATACAAGCTTGTAAGCACAGAAGAGTGGGTCAGGGAACCAGTGAATTTATACAAAATCTTTGTTGAAATCAAGAAGAAATTGGCATGGACATGCAGCCAGAAGGCAGGACAACCGCTGGTCCTTAAAAGTAACCGATTCGAAGAGAAGGTGAGTGCTCGAGAGGAAGGTGAAAAGTCGGCTGGTTGAATTGATTACGAGGTTGGACGGAATAACGTGGTCGCAGCAAGCTCAGAACGAGGCTGATTACACATCCATGGGGGAGGTGTTTACCATCCAGTGTGTGTAGTCTGGCTGCTGCTGCTCATGTTGATGATGATTGTCACAAACGACTCCGATTTTCGGAGCATCCGCGGGCCCCATCTTCCAAGGAAGGGCGTTTTTGTGTTGGGAGACGACATCCGGCGACTATAACGACCCAGCATGGCGCCGGCTCGTCTTCCTGCCCCTTACCGGAAGGGGAACCGGCTGTCTCAACAAGGAGAATTACTCCCAGATGAGACGGGAACACGTGTACGCCCCTGAAGAGGTTTGGACTGCATCGGAATAGGCAGTTGACGTACAGCCAGCAACAAGTGCGGTCGTCGGTGTCGCGAGTTTCGCGTAGGCGGCGAGCACGGAGTGACCCGCGCAACGTATTGAGACGGCTGCAATTCCGGGCACCCTCGTCGTCTACCAAGCCGGCGAGACCTTCAGCGGCACCCGTCAACTCCCCTACGTGCACCAAGAGCTGGCCTGGTCCGTATGGAACTTTTATTGTGACTTTTTTTTAAACTGTTAAATTGTTTTAACCAGCCTTTCTTTTTAAATATGTGTAGTTGTGTGCGCTGCGACGCACATAGAAATTCAAAAGCGCGACCAATGATCATTCCGTAATTATTTCCTTGTAACCCCCCTTGTATCGCTCTTTTGTGATTTCCATTTTGTCGTTATTTTATTAACATTCAGCGTATTGGCCTTTGCTTGTACCTCTTGTGGTGTTCTTTTAGCATATTTTGTTATATAGCCTTTCTTCCTCATCGCGTATCAGTTTTCTTCCTCTGTTATTTTTGTAATCTCCTGCCTTTGCCCCTGTTTTAATTAAATGTTTGTCTAAGTGTAATCAAACTCTGTGTCTGCTCTATGAGTGCGTCGGTCAGGCCCACACATCACCACACGTGCAACCCCGCACGGGTCGACCAACCCGCAAATAAATTCGAAATGTGCCACTTCGAGGCCTTTCAGGCGTCGCAGGCCGAAGCGTAAAGTGGAAGCCTGCGAGTCTGCCGCACGTCGGTGTTGGATCGGCGGGGCCTCACCCGAAGTGTGTGACAATGATGAACCACACAAGTTGCGTGAAAGCCAACGCGATATAAGCATTCGCTTGTGTTCCGCTCTATAAATATCAAGCACATTACTTCGGAAGCATGCGCGTCTTTTATTTATTTATTTATTTATTTATTTATTTATTTATTTACCCTAAAGGCCCGAAGACATTACACCTTAACGTCTTCATGGTGCTGCAGGCACCAAAATTTGAATTATGTCACTCAACGCACGTTGCAATGAAGTCACACTTGGGTCACAGTATAAGCTTTGTCATCAAAATAAAGCTCTTATGTACCTTAAACATTTACATGCTTAGCGGCCGGAGTGTAAACGGTGCATAAGATAAGGAAGAAGAAAAAAAAAAACATTGTGGTGCCGTCGGTGCTTCCCACAAACGGCGGTGAAGGAGCTGGTCCTTGGCCTACAAAAAAACTCAAGCAAAAACTGCAAGCAGCTGCTCCGTAGCATTCAACCGCGTGAGAAGCTACGATTTTTCAGGTCGACCTACGTTTAAGTTCAAGATATTTCGAAAGCCTATGTGCCGCGTATTCTTGCAGCGAAGAAGGCGTTGAGTCGAAACTTTCGGTTTCCACGCAGACAGAGGTAGCCGCTGTATTCAGCAGTATTCAAAGGTGCAGGTCAGCTGGTAGTCACATGTGCTGATCTCTTCTTGTGTTTCGAACAGTAAAACTTTGCCGTTGAGGCTGTGATTAAGAGTTATTATTCGCATACGCGCCCCCAATCTTCTTCTCCTTTTTCTTTTTCAGCACCGTTTTTTTTACTTAAGTCCATAACATTATGTTATGCTGCGTTTACGCTGTTGCAACCTGTGGGTCACTGAAAATTGTATATACCCGAGTGCACTTGACCACTTTTAAAAAGTCCTATAAATATTACATCTACACAGACAGCATAAAAGCGATGCCTCACGTTGTTCGAGTCTCCGTGTGTCTAGAGCTATAGTTGCAGCTACAGATTCGGGTGCACGGTCTGGCCTGGCGCGCCTTGCAGCTTGGCCACTCACAGGAGATCTGCCCTTGTCTTTAACGGAGAAGGAGTGTACACTGAATTCCCATCGGTGAGTTCTGTAAGTCGTACTGGTCGATAGGTCTGCCACCCGTTGCCTCTTAGTATTGATAACCACGTTCTGGAAGTTACGGGGACAACCCTTAAATGTTGCGTCGGCGGTTTTCGGGTTCGGCGTGAGTTCGGGAGCCAATACTGCGCGGCGCTTTCTTCTTTAGTCCGAACGTGGTCGGTTCGAACGAGCAAGGCCACTCGACGCACGCACTCATCGCTGGCAACTTCCGAGACGGGTGGCGTGGTATATCCGCAGCGTGTTTACGGGCTAGTGTAAAAGAAGCCGCTTATTTTGAGAAACTCCACGTGAACCTTTTGCTTTCTTTTCTATATATTTTTTAAAGGTCCAGAGTGCGTTCGTCGTGGTGAAAGTCCTTTTTAATGAGCTCCGTGAGCAGTACCCTCCGTCGGTGCAGCGCCCCGCGCGAGTTGCTGCGCCTCGGACTCGCTATACGTGGTCCCTATCTGTAGATGACGGGCCGCTCTATGTCGGTGCTCGTCATCGCAGCACGCCGCATCAAAAACAGCAACCCCCGTCCGAGCTGACGAAGGAGCGGAAATTCCGAAGGACATCGCATGCTGGCGCTCTCGAGAGACACGACCCACAGGGACAGATGGTGCATAAGCGCGCATATTTTTCTTTCCTATAGACACTGGCCCCCATGTCGCTATAAATAAGACGAAACCACACAGCTGGCGTAGCTGCGCAGCAACGAAAAATGCGAGGGTTTCTGAAACACCCGACGAGCAAGTTTTCGCAGAGCACCTCGTTATCCTGAACGCACCCGTTTGTATGTGTAGCCTGTATATATACATGCATAATTGAAAATTTCGGGAGGAAGCAGTTGAACCCTCGCTTGGCTACGTGAATGTTGGCAGGGCTTCGAAAGATGTTCGATGGCATCTACTTCATTGAGCTCGGCTGTAAAAAAAAAAAAAAAAAAAAACGCCAGGCCTGCACGGAAGGCACATCACAGTCACGGCGAAAGCTAGAACAGCGGCCTTTCAGAGCCTTGTCAAAACACTCAATGGGTAACTACTGCAAGCACACTTGCTTGATACCCACTAGTGCATTATTAATAAACTTTTGGGTAATAGGCCGGCATTCGCTGTGCCATTTTTTGTCATTCTTCTGAGAAGTCTGGTATCCGCTAAAAAGGGCCATCCGGCGGCTTGAGGAGGCTTTGGCGAAGCAACGGAGAAAAGGAGCCGACGACCCGTCTAACGAACGTGGACGCACCCGGGTAACTGTCGCCTATAGTCGCAGCACAACATCCTCGAGGTCTAGGCTCTGAGATTATTGGATTCTAATAGCCGTAATCTTAAGATAGGGAACATCCGCGCCCTGCTAGGCCGGGGACTTCCTACACGCCGGGTATATAAATAAATGTTATTTCTCTCTCTCTCTCTCTCTCTCCGCTAAACACTTGCAAGGAATTCCATGCCAATTGTTTATGTAGTGGCTGACGACGATGAGGAATTATAACAGAAGTGGGTATGCACCACAGTTAAAAGCGGAACAAGAACAAGCTTTGTAATCGATTGGAGCACCGGACGGCCCACTCGTTACGCTATTCGTACTGTCCGACGACTGGTTGTACTTTCGCTGTTCTAAAACGCTTTATAAGTTGTATTAACGCGATTGCTTTCCGACATCAGGCTTACCTAAGGCACGTTTGCCAACAAGTCACAAGCACCAGTGTAGCTCAGTGATAGATTACTGGGCTGGCACCAAGGGGACCCGAGTTTCGAGGCCCACTGTGTCTTTGGTGCTAGATTTTTGTTTTCTAATTTCGCGTGACGTGGTTACGGACGCTGGCGGTGGACAAATGCACGTACCCCTAGTTGTGATCTCATAACAGTTTCGCTGTAAAACAAAACGAAAAAATCCTGCTTTTAGCGTCTATTGCTAGAAGCTGGCCTTGGGGCTACATTAGCCATAAGGATCAGCTTAAACATTAATCATGCTGTTTTAACGATGTAATAAAGAAGTGATAAACGATGATGGGCGTGTACCTACAGATGTGTGAGCCTCATTGAGGCGTCGTTCTATTTCGGGATCCACGCAGGCACGCCCGGGGTCCGTATCAAACACGGCGTGTTTGTGTGTCTACACACGCCACCGCATAGCTCCGCAAGAGGAGGCGAAAGCTGCGCGCTCCCGAAGTGCCTGTTGGCTGGTTGCGCGGCCGCATTGCATGACGGCGCCGTGTTTTTGCGCCTGTCCGTCCATCCATCAGCTGAACCACTTCAGCTGCCTTCTTTAACAAGCCACGCCGGAGCATCAAGCCACCGACGCATTTGGGAACCTTTTCTCGTACTGCTTTTTACCCCGCTTAGAGCCGATGACGCTTCTTTGTGCGTCATGAGCTCGCTAGAAAAGGCAATATGAAGACTGCACCACAAGTAAATCGAGTTCAGTATATGTATAGTAAGCGTTGCGGACCGAGAGGCTTTAACCCTCTTATCGTTCGCGAAGAGAGCCTATACTTTAGTAATGGCAACGCCTCACAAACATTATCCTCCTCCTCACTGTGAATTGCAAGAACTCCTTCCTTGCTACACTATTAAAAAAGTTGGTAAAAAGGTAGCAACTGCAAGCAAATAGGTAGTAACCGCAGTAGTTACTATAATTACTATAGTTACTATCCAAGAAGAGTATACTCTTCTTCGATCGTCACTACCCTTTTGCTACCTTTTTTTACCTACGTCAGTAAACAGTTACTACCTTCAACCGTTACTAACTTTTTGCGACCTGTTTACTACCTACGTTAGTGAACAGATAGTAACTGGAATGAAACCGGTAGTAACTGCAGCCGTTACAACCTTAATGCCCTGTTATTACCTTTTGACTACCCGGGCTGTTGACTATCTAATCCAAAATGGTGTGGAATTCTGATGAGAGGAATTCATGAGAGGAATCATCTCGACGTATTATCATTAAACGGAAAAATGACGCAGAAGATATACATAAATCAAGAAAATTCCTTTTGTTTTAAATTACGCAACCGAGATATGTAAACGTCATTGTCATACTGTCGAAACAAAGAATTACAAGTTAACGAACCATAAGCAAGTGCTACATGTTTTGTAATATACAGTCACAACAAACTTAGTAAAAACATCACATAGTAACAATACCGGCAGATCAAGGTAACCAGACGGTTACAATTAGCCTCAAGGACAGTCACAATTAATCCACTGCGGCGGGTCTCCAAATATTATCATTGTTTCGACACGTCAAACCCCAAAAACGATTATTACTTTTAAACGCTGATATATTAGCCGTTTGAAGCATTCAAATGCACTGAGAATAAGTTATGTATATTGTTTTGGCAGTTGTATATAGTGCCTTTTTGTGGCCATCTTAAAAAAATCAATATGACATAATTTTTTATGAGTAAGGCTGATTGAAAATATTGTGCTATGTCCTCAAACACACGTAACTAGGTAGTGAAATATAGTGCTATATATTCGAATTTGTTATAATTCATTCTGAAACACAAGTGCTTCCCTGTGCCAGACATGCCCCTACTTTCTCCATCTTCCCTCCATACCCCATCTATGCGTAAAGTACCAATGTTCACTTCGGGTTACTAACTATTGCAGGGATAGCACACAGCCCTCCCATAGCAGAGCACATATTGCTCTAAATTGTTAATTGATTTTTCTAAACAAATGCATTCTTCGCGTTCATGGCACACCATGCTTCGTTATCCAAAATTGTCTAGTAATAAGACATTAACTGACCCTGATTATCAGTGGAGAAATAATACGCCAAAATGAATGAACAGGGTATTTTCGGCTACTGCTTTTTCCTTGAAACCTTTAAAAGTTACTACCCATGGGTGATAACGGCTAGGGTAGTAAAAGTTACTACATGCTGGTAGTAGCAGCAAAGTGGTAACTGTTACCACCCTCACCGTTACTAACGGCATTTACTAACAGGGTTGTAACATATGTGACAAACCATTACTATCCCAAAGTTAGCAAGTACTACCACTTTTTTTCTAAGAGTGTAAGCAAGGGGGCATTGACGGAACCTGAGAGTGAGTGTAAGCTTCCACCCCCCCTCCCCCAGTCACTAATAAAAATTTTCAACTTCACATGTATTAATACGCACACAGAAGCAAACGGAGTAACATATATAATGAGTGGTTTCAGCAATCTGCTGTTCTTCAACGCGGATTCACATCCCGCAGTACGCGGGATCAGTGGCGAGCGAAGAAAAAGAGGTGCTATAAAAGGTTTTAGTCAGTCAACTAAGAGGAGGCGCCGATTTTGCCCCACACCTTTATTCATCCGGGCTTGTCACATCATTGTTAAATAAGCAGGGTTACGGCCACGCATGTCTTTAACACGTGTGTTAAGAGCCCGGGTCCACGAAAAGTCTACTTACGTCATTTCCGCCACGCGCATGACGTCAATAATGTGTTTGACAGGTTGCACAATCTCTATTGATGTTTGGTAGCAATAGCACGTATTGTACATGGATGCGCCCACGTTGACGCCTCGTTGTACATCTCCATACTGATGACTAACATCCATGATCATGATTTAACTAGTGTGGTAGCCGAAGCAGTTAACAGGTGACAAAGAAGAACTGGCCGAAAAAAAAAAATCCGTCGATGTGGAAGGGCTGCAACTCGAGACGAAATGGGCCGGGCGTTCTACCCAATACACTACCTATGCAAATACTTCGCATGTGCGCCTTATATTTCACATATTCTACCTCTCACAGTGCTTTTAATTGGCGGGGTGGTGTCGCCATCTGGCAGCGGTGAAGTAAAGCACTATATCACGGCACTATCGAGCGCCGAAAGGAAGCCCTTTGGTAGTTTTATAGCGGTGGAGACTTTCTGTGGAATATGGCAGGCAAGTCTATATGTTCAGAGCATTGCGGCGTGCGTATTGGTACGGTTCGGGGATGGCGCAGAGTCGTGCTCTGTCTTTGCGCGTCGTGTCCGTATCGTCGCCAAAATAGTTCAGCTTCCCCATGCACCAACGGCGTTTCTCCGCCGTCTACTGCTTGGAGTGCGATAGCAGCGATTAATAGAGCTGCTGCAATGAGTCCCACAGAAAGGAAATGATGTCATACAACAGTGATACAACAAAAAGTGGTGCAAGAAAAGAAGACGAGGAAGAAGAAATACGTTGATGATTGATTGTTGGGGTTTGACGTTCCAAAACCACCACATGATTATGAGAGACGCCGTAGTGTGGGGATCCGAAAACTTTGACCACCTGGGGTTCTTTAACGTGCACCCAAATCGAAGAAGAAGGCCCAGCAATCATAGGAAGGCTCGTTCTAAACCAGTGTGTTCCGAGGAGGAACTTTTCGTTAAGCACTGGAAGTTTCGACAGGTGCTTCGAGCCACCGATAACTACATGCCTGTCACGTCGTTAAGGCACGCGCCGCGTCTCAACCGTTCACGCTCGACCGAGCACAGCCAGCTAGGCGACTCGCGATGGTTACACTGTCACCTTGTCGACGACTCTGCATGCATTGCCTTGGATGAGAGTCAAGCGCAGCGCTTGCCTGCTTCTTGAACCTTCAACAAGTTACGGGACTAGACTGATCCATTCAAGAGAAAGAAAAAACCGGCGGGCGTTTGGAAAGTGAACTAATGTAGGAAGGATGGTACACGTTTTTCTTCATTTTCTTGAGGACGCGTAACGATGTTGTTGAAGAGAAAACCGATGTGCAGTAGACCATTTAAATGAGCGTAAACTTACACGATCTTTGTTCTTTGGTTAGGAAGGTAGGGACAACCTTAAGGAAATTACTTTTTAATATAAGCAGCGTGCAAAGCTATAGAGTCAAAGGGAAATATCCTAAACCAATTGCAGCCGTGTAACCAGGCGCCGGTAATCTAACAAGCAGCCGTTTCTTTGTCATTTATTATGTCGGAATTGATGACATCTTGACAGGGAGTTAGACGTGACCTCCAGCTCGGAAGCTGCTGGAGCACCATCGTAGCGCTTGTCAAAATGTCTATCTCGAAAACATAGCGGCTGAGCTGCGTAGCGCAATATTGTTTTGCGATAGGTCGGTGGGGAGGCGCTTCAGAAACAGTTTTCGAGTGTGTTCATATAAGCTGACTGCTGGGTACGAAATAGGGAGTTAAACAAAAGGTCATTATTGATATAATTAGAATAGCAGAGTAAGCAGAACCAAACGTGCACCAGGGCAAATGCCAGCGACATTTGGACGCCGTTCATGTGTAGAATGCTGGCAGTTTTCTGCACTGAGTGATCCTTGGCAATACTTAAACCTCTCACAGCCTTTTCACACGCTGTGTCCACATTCGTGGACGTGCATTCTGTTTTCCAGTTGCATCTACTAGTGGCCAAGAAAGAAGCATCGGGTTTCGCACCAATTGATCCTCGTGCATATTCTATGCGTCTTCATTTGACTTTGATATGTTGCGCATTCACGTTGATGATCACACTTAGGAAAGTACTACCTCGCTGGACGAGCCACTCGATGTGCCGCGCAGATCCAGTGGCACGTGAATGCGCACAATGAATGCTATACTTAACCAATAGCAAGTTGCACATTTGTTCAAAGCCCGAAATTTCATACCCTTGGCACAAAAGTAAAAGATGACTTTTGGATAAGCATTCTAATTACGATTAACCCTTGAAAATGCCGTAATAAATACGTTAGTACCCCCCACCCCTATTTTTAAGAGAGTATTGATTTCCACGAAATAAAGTTTAAGTTGACAGAGTTACAGCCAGACCGGAATAATTAGCACTTGAAGAGGATAATATGAAAATATTAGTCAATTAGGGGCTGACTGCTCCAGAAACCCCAATTTACAGTGATATATATGTGCACCAATGAACCACACATACATAACAAGTCACACGACGCCTAAGTGACAACCAATCTTGCAGTCATCTCCTTGACTTAGAGTTGGTAGAATGCGTGCAGTGCTGAGCAATCAAGATGTTTGAATATATATATATATATATATATATATATATATTGTTGGCATCTATTGTGCGCTTCATCCTTATCTGAACAGCAGTCAATCATCATCATATGCTCTGGCTGACAATCATCACCTTCTTTAAATGTGCGCTTCATCTTCGGGTCCGTTGCTCTTGTTCGTCCCCGAGTTCCGAGTTCACAGCCAATAAACCTCGTTACAACCGAGTCGTCATACGTGGTGGAGGTGGATTGACGATCCCAGTACCTCTCCTTACAACGCCTACTCGCTGGAGCTCCGTTCAGGCCGCCGCTTGGACCCTCAGTCCGCCAACATGTCTCAGAGTGAGTGGGTGGATGCCCTTTCTGCTCCCGTCTCTGCGCCGCAAGCCCCTCCTCTTTACATCGTAAACCACCAGCGTGACCCTCCGATCTTCGCTGGTCTTCGCGGCGAAGATCGGGCTTGATAACTACGAGCGAGTAAGCGCAACTAATCACTGGGACGACTCTAACAAGCTCCGCCGAGTATCGCTTTATCTTATGGGCGTTGCCAAGACATGGTTCTTGAACCATGAGATCGACCTCACCGACTGGCCTGCCTTCAAGCAGCAGCTTCGCCAAGTATTCGGCATGCCAGCCGTTCGATCCGCTCTAGCGAGGAGGGCTCTAGATACTCGCCAACAACATCCCGGCGAGTCATACACATCTTACATCGAGGATGTCCTTGCACTTTGCCGGCGCGTCAATTCTTCGATGTCCGAGTCCGACAAACTGCGCCACATCCTGAAGGGAATCGGAAGCATTGCCTACAATGCCCTTGTTGCCCAGAATCCTTCTACTGTCGATGACGTCGTCTCTACGTGTCAGCGTCTCGACGAACTTGATTCTGTTCGCCTTCAGTCGGGCAATAGTGAACACCGTACAGCAGACTGGGACCTGCGTGACGTGATACGGGAGATCATACGCGAAGAACCTCAATCAATGGGCATCTCACCACCTTCTCTATCTGTCACACAGCCTTCAAGCATGGCCCTGCGTGACATCGTAAGGGAGGAACTAACATCATTCACCGGTCCAGCCTACGTACAGCCACCTCCTTCCAGCCCTCCAACGTACGCGCAAGATGCGGCCGCGCCTCCTCGCAACGTAAACTCTACTTCGCCGCTGCCATCATTCACGCCGGTTGCTGCTGCACCACCGGTCCACTTCCGGCCAATGCCACCCGACCCTCCGTCTGTCCACTTGAGTGCGCTATCTCACGGTGCGCCGAACGCCCTCTACTACCCGCCTTGGCGCCCGTCTCACCCAACATGCTTTTACTGTGGATATCGGGGCCATATATCGCGCTTCTGCCGCAAGCGCCAGAAGGACGAGCGTCGCGGGTACGACATGCGCGAACGGGACTTTTCCAGTGGGGATTCTTACGCTCGGCGTTATTCATCTGGACAGCAGCGGTCTCCATCTCCGCCCGCGTCGACTGAGACGCGGAACACTTACCGTTCAAGCCGACGCCGATCACCTTCGCCCTTCCGTCGCTCCTCCTCTCCTCTTCGGCCAGCCTCGTTTACGACTGACAACCGGTCGGAAAACTAAATGGTGCAGTTTTCGGAGGAGAAACTGCATGTAACAGTAGGACTCATATTCCTCCAGCACGCCCGTTCAACATGGTTTCTGTTACGGTGGAAGGAGTTCTCGTGGACGCTTTGGTGGACACTGGTGCTACAGTTTCTGTGATTAGGTATGATTTGTTCAAACGCCTGAAAAAGTGATGACACCTTATAATGGACCCAATCTAGTCGAAGCCCAGGGGAACACTATCCGCCCTTTTGCTCTTTGTACTGCTCGTGTGTTTACTGATGACATTTTGCATTACATCGAGTTCACTGTGCTTACCCGGTGCTCTCACCAGCTAATTCTAGGGTGAGACTTTCTAACTTCTTCTTCAGCCGCTATATGTTGTGGTGAACGGATTCTGCACCTAACTAATACGGACTCCATGTTCGACGAAGGCGTCTACAAGCCACTACGCCTGTTCGCTCGCGAAGATCTCGAACTACCGCCACATCAAGAACGAATTGTGACCCTGACCTCTAAGAACATCGACCACGGTGACGTCTTCGTGTCCCCTTCGTCGACTGTCGTCGCTAAAGGCGTAGCCCTTGCATCAGGTGTCGTACGCTTTCACCATGGCTCCGCGCTCTTCATTGCTACAAATGAAACGTCAGAGAAAGTTGTCCTGCCAGAGGGCACTGCAGGAGCCTGTGTTGTGGATGCTGAGCCTGTCAGCGTCACGCCACTTAAACCTGCATCTACCGACGACCGTTCTATGAGTAAGCCTGGATCATCCTCTCCCTTCACAGCCCTTATCAGCAATGACTTAACAGCTATGCAGGCGCAGCAGTTGCTTGCGTTATTAACGAAACACGCCGATTCTTTCGACATCTGCTCCTCAACGTTGGGCCGAACTACCACTGCAGCGCATCGCATTCAGACGGAGGGAACATCTATTGTGCATCGCCGCCCGTACCGCGTGTCTCTCGCTGAGCGAAAAATCATCGAGGAAAACGTCACTGACATGCTCTAACGAGAAATAATTCGTCCATCAACTAGCCCTTGGTCATCCCCTGTTGTTTTGGTACGAAAAAAAGATGGCTCCGTGCGCTTTTGCGTTGATTACCGGGCACTTAACAACATCACAAGCAAGGACGTATACCCCATGCCAGGCATCGACGACACCCTTGATTCACTGCAAGGCGCCGAATACTTTTCAAGCCTTGATTTGCGTTTGGGATATTGGCAAATTCCCATGCACGATGACGACAAAGAAAAAACGGCATTTGCAACCCACGATGGCCTATACGAATTTAACGTGATGCCTTTCGGGCTCTGCAATGCGCCCGCGACGTTTGAACGCATGATCGACACCGTCCTGCGTAGTCTCAAATGGAAGACGTGTCTCTGCTACCTTGATGACACTATCATCTTTTCATCAACGTTTTCTCAGCACCTGAGGCGCTTGGATGACGTCCTAACATGCCTCGCCGATGTGGGCCTGCAGCTCAACACTAAGAAATGCCGTTTCGCCACCAAATCCATCAAGGTTCTCGGTCATGTCGTCAGCAAGAACGGTATTCGCCCTGACCCCGACAAGATCGCTGCCGTCCTTCGATTTCCACGCCGCACAAGACTTAAGAATTTGCGAAGTTTTCTTGGCCTCACATCCTATTTTCGTCGCTTCATACGAAATTTCGCTTCAATAGCTGCGGCACTTCACAAACTACTTGCTTGTAATGCACCCTTTGTGTGGTCCGAGGAATGTCAGTCGGCGTTTGACCTATTGAAGGAAGCTTTGACGTCAAAGCCTGTACTCTGCCATTTTGATGACACCGCCCCAACACTCCTGCATACCGACGCCAGCGGTTGCGGTATAGGTGCTGTTCTCCTCCAACACGATAACTCTGAACGGGAAAGGGTCATCGCATGTGCTAGCCGAGTGCTTACTTCTACCGAAAAGAACTATACCATCACTGAGCAGGAGTGCCTCGCTGTGGTTTGGTCCATATAAAAGTTCCGTCCTTATCTGTACGGCCGTCAATTCACCATCGTAATGGATTACCACGCCTTATGCTGGCTTTCTACAACGAAGAACTTGTCCGGACGCTTGGGTCGTTGGATTTTACGCCTACAGGAGTATCAGTTTGAGGTTATTTATAAATCGGACAAAAAAACATCAAGACGCCGACGCTCTTTCTCGTTGCCCACTACCTACGGCTTCGTTCGACACTCCAGCTGCCACCTCCAACGACACCAGTGCGGACGTGACTCCCACTTATGTTGCCTTGCTCGCCTCGCTGTACCAACCACCGATCGACGATGAACAACCCTTCAGTTCTCGCCAGCAGGCTGACCCGTATTGTCGGCGCATTATAGACCAACTCTCAGGAGCTACGCGTCCACCCAATGCACGCCTTCGTCGACAACTCGAGCACTTCAAGTTTCAGGACGGTGTGCTGTATCGTCACATATATCATCCTGACGGCCAACGCTAGGTACCTGTTCTGCCACGCGCTCTTCAACATTATGTACTTAACGCCTTTCATGACGATTTGACTGCCGGCCACCTCGGCTTTCACAAAACCTACGACCGCATTCGAAGCCGCTTTTATTGGCCTGGGATTTCTACCAGCGTAGCAAAGTACGTGGGTTCCTGCTCTCCGTGCGAACTTCGCAAACTTCCGACATCTCCCCCGACTGGTCAGTTACAGCCAATGACGTGCCCTACAACACCTTTCGAGGTCGTCGGTGTTGATCTTTAGGGGCCTCTTCCTGTTACAGGTGCTGGAAATAGATGGATAGTCACCGCCGTAGACCATATATGACACGCTACGCCGAGACAACTTCAGTAGCTACTGGTTCAGCATCGGAAGTTGCTGACTTCGTCCTTCAGGCCATATTACTACGTCATGGTGCTCCTCGTGTACTTCTAAGTGACCGTGGAAAAGTGTTCTTATCGCAGCATTTAGGTGAAAATCTTCGCGTTTCTGGTACTACACACAAGATGGCGTCTAGCTACCATCCTCAAACAAATGGTCTGACCGAGAGATTTCATCGAACCCTTGCCGACATGATCGCCGTATACATTCAACCGGATCACAGAAATTGGGATAAACTTCTACCGTTCCTGACTTTCGCCTACAACACCGCTGTTCAGCGCACAACCGGCTACTCACCGTTTTATCTCGTTTACGGACGTTCACCTACTTTCTTTATCGATGTTTCCTTCTTCACCAGCAATGGCCCTCCATCACCGTCTTCTTGCGAAGAATATATTTCTCGCCTTGCCCAGTGCCGCCAGCGCACTCGTATGAACACGGAAGCTACGCAACAAGCAAGGAAGGCCGTCTACGACACCTCTCATCGTGTGGTATCATTCCGACCGGGTGACGAGATGCTGATATAAACCCTATTTCACACACCTGGTCTGTGCGACAAGTTCCAGCCTCGATTCATCGGCCCATATGTTGTTTTAGAGCAGACTTCACCTGTCAACTATCGTGTGACGCCTCTTGTCGTGCCAACTGACCGCCATTACCGCAGCACCGAAATTGTACACGTTTCCCGCATGAAGCTTTTCACACGACGTTCCTCATCACCTTGACTATCCGCGCGCAGCGGTCAGGCTGGCCCCTTCCACGTGGAGTGGGGGGTGGGGGGGGGGTGAAATCAGTGTAGGCATCTATTGTGCGCTTCATACTCATCTGAACAGCAGTCAACATCATCATATGTTCTGGCTGACAATCATCATCTTCTTTAAACGTGCGCTTCATCTTCGGGTCCGTTGCGCTTGTTCGTTCCCGAGTTCACGGCCAATAAACCACGTTACAACCGAGTCGTCACTATATATATATATATATATATATATATATATATATATATATATATATATATATATATATATATATATATATATATATATATGTGTGTGTGTGTGTGTGTGTGTGTGTGTGTGTGTGTGTGTGTTATCTGCATTACTGAACAGAAAGTTTTCAAGTTGATGATTGATTTGTGGGGTTTAACGTCCCAAAACCACCATTTGATTATGAGAGACGCCGTAGTGGAGGGCTCCGGAAATTTTGACCACCTGGGGTTCTTTAACGTGCACCCAAATCTGAGTACACGGGCCTACAACATTTCCGCCTCCATCGGAAATGCAGCCGCCGCAGCCGGGAATCGAACCCGCGACCTGCGGGTCAGCAGCCGAGTACCTTAGCCACTAGACCACCGCGGCGGGGCAGAAAGTTTTCAAGTCACAGGGCTGTAATCGCGAAGCAGTTTGTTTGAAAGGATATATGGCAACCACTGAGGGCCAGCGCTAGACCTCCCGAACGCACTTGTCTATAAAAATGGTGATGATTGTAATGGTGCATGGTTGTGGTGTGAGGATGATAATGATGATACAAAAAAGTATAATCATTTCCTCCCGTAAGGAAGCTTAACTAAATCAGGCTGTTGACGCTCAAAAATAAAGAATAACAAAACATTCCTGTTCAATGAACCCTCCTTCCTGCTCTCTCAATTCTCGAATATATAAAATACCATTTGTCATTATTTTCTTTTTTGTGTTGCGTTTAACCACACTTCAAGTGGTAGTACAAGCCTGCATCTCCGAGGTACACGCCAGACGATCCCGCTCCCAGGCATGATCCTCGGGCGGACAGTGCAAAGGTCCCGCTCCCTTGGAGGCAATATTTCGCTAAAGTGACGCAGGCACAGTGCCGTTTGGCAGTTCTCTGAGAAAGATAGCACCGTACACGCATTCGATATAGTCTCAAGGAGTCGTCAGTCGCTGTCTCCTGGAGAAACGCGGCTTTCATGGCCGAGACTAATGCGCCGACTGCAGGATTTGGCAGTTCTGTCAGCCTGTCCGAACCTCCCCGCGGCTTTCTGTCCAATAACGGAAGTCCTTCGCGCCCAAAAAATGATCCCGCGTGGCCCCCGCGGTGTTCGCACGACTACAGCTCGAGGCTTTTGGCCAAACACGCGCCACGTCGAAGTGCTCGCGCGAGCAATGCGATATCGAGAATGAAGACGCCAACGCTTGGCAAACTCCAAAAAGCCCACGGCGCAGCTGCGCTCGTGGCGGCTCAATTCCCCGAGCCGGAACAAGCGGGCCAATACCGTCACGCTATTTACGTGGGCGTCGTGAGGCAATTACAGCACGACAGGCGCGTGACCCAGCCCCTTTCGGAAGGCTCGATCCACTGTAGTCGGCGCTGCTGCCGGCTCAATGGCGGCAGCCCACGATACGTGTCCGAGAGGGCCCCACCAGTCATTTTTTATCACGCCACGCGTGCTTGACGCGAAGCTGCTGACTGCCACCACCCCTTTGTAGCTGAGGCCACAAGCCGGACGCATTTTGCACACTTGTCAGCGAGACACTTTTCACCTTGACGCGAAGCTCCGAGACAACAAACACACGCTAATGTATGCATGCATGCATACATGTATGTATGTATGTATGTATGTATGTATGTATGTATGTATGTATGTATGTATGTATGTATGTATGTATGTATGTATGTATGTATGTATGTATGTATGTATGTATGTATGTATGTATGTATGTATGTATGTACGTATGTATGTATGTATGTATGTATGTACCGGTGGCCATGTGACATTTCGTAGAGCAGCCCATAACCATGCTGTAAACCCTGCTCACCGGACTCTCCAGTGTGCCTTAAGGAAGCTGGATGATCGACCTTTTACTCTGGAGAAGATTTTGGGAGCGTGGCCTTCACGCACTTCAGCCCAGAAAGCCACACCAGCCCTTCTAAAATTCTTGAGCGCAACTTCACCGTGCGACCGCTTGTGAAACCTGAATTGTGTGTGCGATGTGCGCGTTATGTGCAATGTGTATCTTTTCTCTCTCTCTTCTCCTTCATTACACTCTCCCCCGCGTAGGATAGCAAACTGGGTTTATTGTAGTTAACCTCCCTACCTTTCTGATATATTCTAGTCTTGTCACGTTACTCTCGACAAACTTGATAAAAAATGGGCTCGTTTAGTCGACTACTCAAGCAGCGGCTCAGAGAGATCGTCTTTGTCTTCTTTCACTCCTCGATTTCACCCAAGCAGACCATGTGGCAATAGTCCCCCCCTTTGAAAGCATCGACTCGATGCTCGTAAATAAAAAAAATGAAGGTATACACACGCAGATATAGAGAACCAAAAGAGGGAGAGTGCCACTACTCGCAGCGCAAATGAGGAAGTTTCGCCAACGCTTCCGCCAAGCGCAAAAAGAAAGGGCACAAAAACACACGAGAACACAAACAGCAGCGGCAACGCAATGTCACGGCATGTCGTAGCACGTGAAACCACAAGGGCTACTGTGTGAAGTAGGGCTTCAGCCGAAGGACATGCACGGTTTCGGGCCGAAGCTGTCGACGAGAAGACGCTGCGCCGTCCGGAAATACCTCGTAGGTAAGATCTGTGATTCGTCTAAGAACCTTGTACGGTCCAAAATAACGGCTTAGGAGTTTTTCGGATAAGCCTGGTCGCTGGACAGGGATCCACACCCACACTCGGTCCCCAGGGTGGTAGGTGACATTTCGATGGCGGAGGTTGTAACGTCGCGCGTCTGCATCTTGTTGGTGCCTGGTGTTTATGCGAGCTAGCTGACGAGCTTCTTCGGCGTATTGAGTGTATTGCTCAGCATCTTGAGCAAGTTCATTGCTTTCGTCGCACGGAAGCATAGCATCGAGCATGGTTCGCACGTTGCGTCCGTAAACAAGTCGGAAAGGCGGAAATCGCGTTGTTTCTTGCGTTGCCGTATTATAAGCAAACGTGATGTATGAAAGGATCTCGTCCCAGGTTTTATGTTGTACGTCCACGTACATTGACAGCATGTCCGCTATGGTCTTGTTAAGCCTCTCTGTCAGTCCATTGGATTGCGGATGATAAGCCGTTGTTTTTCGATGACTTGTGCAACTCAGTTTAAAAATGTCCTCCATCATTCGTGCTGTAAACGACGTCCCTCTGTCCGTAATCACGCATGACGGGGCACCATGCCGTAGGACGATTTGGTGCACGAAGAACTGCGCGACTTCAGAGGCCGTGCCACGGGGTAACGCTTTTGTTTCAGCATAACGCGTGAGATAATCTGTCGCAACTATAATCCACTTGTTCCCAGAGGACGACAAAGGGAAGGGCCCGAGAAGGTCCATTCCCACGAGGTCAAACGGTGTCCGTGGTGGTGCGATCGGCTGGAGCAGGCCCGCGGGTCTCACAGGCGGAGTCTTGCGGCGCTGGCACTCACGGCAGCCTTTCACATATCGATGTACACTAGTTGATAGTCGCGGCCAGTAATACTGTTGGCGTACTCGGGCGAGAGTTCGCGAATAGCCCAAATGTCCTGACGTGGGCTCGTCGTGGCACGCCAGAAGGATTTCATCACGCATGTCGGTAGGAACAACGAGTAGGAAAGCCTTGTCGCTACCACGGGCGTTTTTCTTGTAAAGAATGCCTCTTCTTAGGCAAAAAGAGGACAGTTCGCGAGCAATGTGTTGAGGGACCTTAGAGTTGCGGCCTTCCAGGGAATCAATGACTGGGCGTAATTCATCGTCTGCCCGCTGCTTTGACATAAATTCGGAGTCACTAACTGCTCCGAGAAAGGCATCTTCATCTTCGGAGCCCCTGACAGCGTTCCCCACAGGTGCTCGAGAAAGCGCGTCGGCGTCTTCGTGTTTGCGCCCTGACCTGTACACAATCGTAATGTCAAACTCCTGCAAACGCAAACTCCACCGTGCGAGACGGCCGGATGGATCTCTGAGATTTGCCAGCCAGCAGAGCGAGTGGTGGTCAGTCACCACTTTGAAGGGACGACCGTAGAGGTAAGGCCGAAATTTGGTCGTCGCCCACACGACTGCGAGGCATTCTTTTTCTGACGTAGAATAGTTGGTCTCAGCTCGAGAAAGAGTACGACTGGCGTAAGCTATCACATGCTCAACGCCGCCGTGTCGTTGTACAAGGACAGCGCCAAGTCCGACGTTGCTGGCATCTGTATGAATTTCTGTAGCAGCGTCCTCATCAAAATGGGCAAGAACAGGGGCTGTTTGCATTCTCTGTCGTAACTCTGTGAACGCTGTATCTTGTTCTACGCCCCAAGTAAAGGGTACGTCATCTCGGGTGAGTCGCGTAAGAGGTTCAGCTATCTTAGAGAAGTTGGCGATAAATCGGCGATAATACGCGCACAAGCCGAGGAAACGGCGTACTGCTCTTTTATCTGATGGGACAGGGAAGGCGGCGACAGCAGCAGTTTTGTCTGGATCAGGTCGCACTCCATCTGCACTAATGACATGTCCCAGAAATTTCAGCTCTTCATAGCCGAAATGGCATTTTTGGGGTTTCAGCGTAAGTTCAGCTGTGCGAATGGCTTCCAGAACCTTTCTCAGACGCTTCAGATGTTCTTCAAAGCTCTCGGAAAAGATGACCACATCATCGAGGTAGACAAGGCAGCTTTGCCACTTCAAGCCAGCGAGAACTGTGTCCATCATCCTCTGAAAAGTGGCTGGTGCAGAACAGAGGCCGAAGGGAAGAACTCGGAATTCGTAAAGTCCGTCTGGAGTCACAAACGCGGTTTTTTCTCGGTCTCGTTCATCCACTTCAATTTGCCAATAGCCACTCTTTAGATCGATGGACGAAAAATACTCCGCACGTCGTAACCTGTCGAGGGAGTCGTCTACTCGTGGAAGCGGGTAGACGTCCTTTTTTGTGACGCTATTAAGCTTCCTGTAGTCAATACAGAATCGCAGCGTTCCGTCTTTTTTCTTTACTAGAACGACTGGCGAGGACCAAGCACTGCTGGATGGTTGAATAATCCCGTCATCGAGCATCTCTTTTACTTGTGTCTGAATAGCCTCGCGTTCTTTGGCAGAAACGCGATAAGGCTGCTGCCGGATGGGGCGGACGTCATCGTCGGTAATAATTCGATGCTTCGTGAGGTGAGTTTGACGGACTTTAGAAGAAGAGGCGAAGCAAGATCTAAACTCCCTTAAAAGGTCGTGAAGTGCAGCCTTTCTCTCGTCTGACAGCGTCGAATTAATGTCGATGTGGTCTAGAAATTTCTTATCCTCATGCGTTTCCTCGGACGCGAAGCACTCCGTGACGTCGGCAACAGGTTCTCCATAGGCTAGGGTGGTTCCACGGAAAAGATGCCGGTGCTCGTAAATGAAGTTCGTAGCTAGTATCGTTGACTGTCCGTCACGGACGCGCACTACACTTCGGGCGGCGCATACACCTTGGAGCAGCAGAAGTGATAAGTTGCTTTCAGCCACCACGTCGCCGTCTTCGAAGTCTTCACAAGTGACTTCGATGGGAACAGTTGCTCGAGGTGGCAGCGTCACACTGTCGTCAGCAACACGCAGCGCAAGTCTACGGCAGTTATCGGCGTCTCGATCTGTTGCGCCTTGAGTCGAGAAGGTCACGATGCGCTCACGAAGATTTATGATGGCACCGTATTCCCGAAGGAAGTCCATGCCGATAATCAGCTGACGCGAACAGTCGGGGAGAACGAGGCAGCTGAGCACAAACGTTGACGCACGAATTTTCACTCTTGCGGTACAGCGACCCAGCGGTGTTACAACGTGTCCTCCAGCTGTTCGAATTCGCGTTCCATTCCACGGCGTGATCACTTTTCTGAGATCTTTCGCTAGCCTCCCGCTGATGATCGAATAGTCTGCACCAGTGTCTACCAATGCACTGACCTGAAGACCGTCAACCAGCACAGGTATGTCGAGCGACACGCGGTCACTAAGTTCAGATGCGGATGTCGGCGTTTCTTCGGCACTGCGATTATTCTCTGACGAAATGCCTTCGGCGTTGCGTGCAAGCATCGATGGGAGGTCTTCCGCACTTTGAGTCCCAGCGACCTTGCCCCCGAAGGCCGCTGCCTTCAGTTTTCCCGACGAGGGCTCGGGGAGCGTTCCCGTGCCGTCATCCCGAAACGTGGCCCAGTGGCTGCGGGTCTCCTCGGAGATGGTGACCGCGATTGCCGTCGTGTAAAGGGTGCGCGCTGTTGCGCGAGATATTCTTCGATATCCCTTGGCCTTTGACCAATTCGGGGACGAGGGGAATTGACGGAAAATCCGCGCAGTCCAAGTTGCCGGTATGGGCATTCGCGGTAAATGTGACCAGCCTCACCGCAATGATAGCAGAGGGGTCGTCTGTCTGGCGTACGCCAGAGATCAGACTTGCGCGTCGGTGTACGGCGACTATCGATGTCCAAATCAGCGTGCGCTGACTGAATCGCGACTGACGGCATCATTGTCTGGATCGGGACGTGCGGCACTGTCTGGATCGGGACGTGCGGCACTGGCTGGATCGGGACTCCTTGACCCGAAAGAGGAGTGGCAGATCGCAAGGCTTCCGCGTACGTACGACGGCGACTGTCAGTAGACACAGGAGCCGTTTCCAGATCAACCGACGTGGGCGGAAAATGATGGGCGTGCAGCACCTGCTGGACCTCGTCACGGATGACACTGGTGATAGACCCAACATCGATTTGCCTTGTCCCGTACATCTTTTCCATTTCTTCCCGGACGACAGATCGAATGATCTCGCGAATCCATTCGGGGCTCTTGCTCCCAGGGGTGGCGAAAATCTCGGGAGTTGAGGCAGCATTCACTTGACGGTCAAACTGGGCAGACCGTTGGTGCAGTACTCGCTCCATTGTTGCCGCTTCAGTAAGGAACTCAGCAACACTTTTGGGGGGACTACGCACCAAACCAGCAAAAAGTTGTTCCTTCACACCACGCATGAGGTGGCGCAACTTTTTTTCTTCTGCCATAGCAGGATCCGCTCGCTTGAAAAGCCGTGTCATGTCCTCGACGTACATCGAGACGGTCTCGTTGGGCATCTGGATGCGTGATTGAAGTGCACGCTCCGCCCGTTCGCGGCGGTCGGGACTCCTGTAGGTCTCCAGGAGGCGACGCTGGAACTCGCGCCAAGATGTCAGAACATCATCCCTGTTCAAAAACCACGTCTTGGCACCGTCTTTTAGGCACGTGTACACGTTCCGGAGCTTCGCGGCATCATCCCAGTAATTGATCGCTGCGACACGTTCGAACTCACTCAGCCAGTCGTCAACATCTTCATGCTGCGCTCCGTGAAAGGGGCTAGGCATGAGCGGGTTCTGGACGGTGCAGTAGATCGGCGTGGAAGGTGTCGGAGCTTGCATGGGATCTTGTGTCGAAGTCATAGTCGCTGCGTCAGTGGTTGGTGTCTCAGGCGGTAGGCCTCGTTGGCGGCGGCTTACTCTATGAACAGGAGTGTCCACGGGTGCAGGGCTTGTGTTCCGGCTGCCGGACGGGGTCTTGGGCATCGGGTGGATTGCGAGACGTTGTACCCAGCAACTCCACCAGTCTTGTCACGTTACTCTCGACAAACTTGATAAAAAATGGGCTCGTTTAGTCGACTACTCAAGCAGCGGCTCAGAGAGATCGTCTTTGTCTTCTTTCACTCCTCGATTTCACCCAAGCAGACCATGTGGCAGTATGTATGTACCGGTGGCCATGTGACATTTCGTAGAGCAGCCCATAACCATGCTGTAAACCCTGCTCACCGGACTCTCCAGTGTGCCTTAAGGAAGCTGGATGATCGACCTTTTACTCTGGAGAAGATTTTGGGAGCGTGGCCTTCACGCACTTCAGCCCAGAAAGCCACACCAGCCCTTCTAAAATTCTTGAGCGCAACTTCACCGTGCGACCGCTTGTGAAACCTGAATTGTGTGTGCGATGTGCGCGTTATGTGCAATGTGTATCTTTTCTCTCTCTCTTCTCCTTCATTACACTCTCCCCCGCGTAGGATAGCAAACTGGGTTTATTGTAGTTAACCTCCCTACCTTTCTGATATTTTTTCTTCTCTCTATCTCTCTACTTTCGGTATTCTGCATGTCGCCCATTGATTCCCGTCAAAAGGAACGCGTATTCCTGCCAGATATTCCTGCATGTCTGATTTTTTTTGCACAGTAACCACGAAATAATGTTTCGCTACATACCCAAGACGCGTAAGTATACATTAGGCGGTAATACGAAAAAAAAAAAAAAACTCGAGTTCGTGTTTAGGCGACAATCATGCGCGCTGCGCGGATAGTTATCTGACGTATCGATTTGCAAGCGGTATACTCTCCCGCCTGAACCCATCGCTCGTCGATTATCCTTGTGCTTGGCAATTACGTTTAGCCACTATAGCCTTTCGAAGGCGATTTCAGTGTGACACTTCATATCACTCAGGTTAGCACTTCTGTGGCATGACAAGTGCCCTTTTTGAATCAGGGTGTTCCTTTTTTCTTAGCCTTTTTGGGGTGACCGAGGCTCACAAATTCGCTCACCTTTACTCGTATAGACACCATTGTAGGTGTACAGAAAAAAAAAAATCTATCGTCAAACTATGCGGCTTTCTTCAATCGACTACTAACATTAATACTTCGCAGTATCGTTGTTGTTTTTACAACGATATCGCCAGGCACTCTTACACGATTGCAAGGAAGTATATGTGCAGACTACTTAGGGCAGGTAATAACCACGGAGCTGAACCACGAGATTGAAGTAACTACAAGAATAAGAATGGGGTGGAGCACATTTAGCAAGCACTCTCAAATCATAACAGGTAGATTGCCACTATCCTTCAAGAGGAAGGTATGTAACAGCTGTATCTGCATGTGGTTTTTTTTCTAATTTATTTTTTATCTCTCTATTTCTATCCTCTTTCCGACCCTTTTCCTCGCCCCCGTACAGGGTAGCAAACCAGTTCGTCTGGGTTAACCTCCCTGTCTCTTCCTTTTACTTATTTCTCTCTCTCTTGCCGGTACTTAGCTACGGAGCAGAAACCTGGAGACTTACAAAGATGGTTCATCTTAAATTGAGGACGACGCAGAGAGCAATGGAAAAAAAAATTGGAAGGTGTAACCTTAAGAGACAAGAAGAGAGCAGAGTGGATTAGGGAACAAACTGGGGGTTAAGGATAACATATATAGTTCAAATCAAGAAGAGGAAATGGACATGCGCTGGGCATGTGGCGCGTAGACAGGATAATCGCTGGTCATTAAGGGTAACTAACTGGATTCTAGTTACTGGATTCCCAGTAACTGGTTAGGGGGAGACAGAAGGTAAGGTGGGCAGATGAGATTTAGAAGTCTTAGAAGTCTGCGGGTATAAATTGGCCGCAGCAAGCACATGACCGAGTTGAGTGGTGGAACATGGGAGAGGTCTTTGTCCTGCAGTGGACGCAGTCAGGATGCTGATGCTGATGATGATGCTGATGATGACATATGCAGAGCCGGCGCGAAAGTCTTCCCCGTTTGATGACCAGCATGCTTTAGCACACACGCGGCCTTATTTGCTTCACTTGTATCTCATTAAAAAACTATTCTGTTTATTCTTACCCGAACAAAGAAACACTTCATCCCAAATTCATCTCGCCTTCTTTATAGATGCACTTGTTTACTTACGAAGCAAGCGCAGAACGCTAAGCGGTGTCCTGTGCGTGCGAAATACCCCTCCACGACAACGCATAACCCCTTGATGATGCTGTGATTTAACGCAACGTGCGTTCGGCGCGTATATTTATACAGGTGAGTATTCAGCTGGCGCAAATAAGGTGCTTTCAGCCATCCCCATCTTGTCGTTCTTTCTACTCTTTTTTTGGGGGGGGACGTATATATGGCAAAAATGTCTCCCGGAGAGAGTTCTTTTAATATTTGCACCCACTTTTTAAGATAGCTACAAGCGCACTTTCGCGTAAAATATTATGCACGCCCCTGTAGCGCATTTCGAAGCTTTTTAAAGAGGCGGGTATAGATTATACCGCCAACAGGTTGTTCCGACCACACAACTTCTTCCCTATATACCTAAGAGAGAGTGTCGGAGTACATAACGAATGAGGTGCGCTGCACACCTTCGGATTGAACGCGACTTCAAATAAGAAAAAAATAAATAAAGCACAAGCAAAATATACGGGGCCGGAAAACCAGCCCCCGGGAGGTTTTAACATATGAAAAGAATATTTAAGCTCCTTGCCATCTGTTGCCCTTTTCTTTACACACAAGAAAAAATAGTCACGAACACCACAACTATATTTTTTTTGCGCGTGGCGTGAACCTCGCGTGTGCATATATATATATATATATATATATATATATATATATATATATATATATATATATATATATATATATATTATTTGTGTACGCGCGTGTGTGTACGCCACAAGGGTATATGAGCTGTGCCGAACGTCTAGAAATTCGTAAATGCGGCGCGGTTGTTTCCACGCTCGAACGCACGGCCATAAACGGGAAAGCGATCACGTGGTAGCACTTGCACGCGTGCATAAAACGAACACGCGCTGCTTTCCATGAAAAAGAGACGCCGCGAAAGGCGTCGCCGTGCAAGTGGAAGTGCTGTATCTTTTCGCGCATTGACCGTCTCCGCAAAGGAAATGAAGCAGAATCATCGAGGAAGAGGAGCCACAACGAATAATTCACTTTAAGCACATACCACCGGGTTACTTACAGAGATAAAGGAAACTGTAAATATAAGGGCTCTTTGAATTTGTTAGACACGAAATTATTGAGATCTACCAGACCATAACGCCAGAGAAAGTACAGAGGATGTTAACGTATGTGAAAAGAAACCAAGTGGATGGAGAGATAAGTTGCAACTGTCAGGATCCGAACCTGCCGAATAACGCGTTCGATCTTCTACCTGAAAGCCATGTGCACGGCGGCGGTTATCTCCACATTCAGTTTACACAATATGTGCGTTTAAACGTTAGAGCGTCAATCAGCGCCACCTGATGGCATGGAGACAAGTGTGAAACGCTTTTTCTTGCCTGTTTGGCGTCACGCATAGAACGTGACCTTGTTATGAGATGCAAATTGACCAATAATCCCTCGCGTACCACCTGAAGGCATCAAATCTGCCAGAACGAGACCCTCCCTATAAATGAAGGAAATTTAAGGCTTCGCTTTCTCTGTCAGACACAACATTATTGAGGAATAACAGGCAATAATGCCAGAGAAAGTATAGGGGACGTTTTTATAAGTAATTGTAAGGTATATGAGAGCAAACAAACTCGACGAAAACACATACATTACATAAACTTTTTACATATACAGTTAGTTTTCTATAATTATTGAGATAAAAACATTTTCGTAAAATAACTTCAGTTTGCATACTCTGGAGTGCCGCAGTATGCAAAGCAAGTACTCGGTAAACACTACGTTATTCTAGTACTGCTCATTTAAGCCCAAGTTATGAGATTCAAATAGGTGTAAGACGATTTCGTACCCGTCACCATGGTGCATATTTTGTGGTTTATCGTACTGGAATTGCTGCCTCGAAGGTCACGGGTTCGAATCCCGGCATCAGTGACCGTGATCGATGGAGGCGAGGCAAAATGATGGAGGTCCATGTGTTTAGATTTAGGTGCGCGTTAAAAAAAACAGCAGGTGGTCTAAATTTTCTGAGTCCTCCCATACGGTGTTCTTCGTAATGACATCATGGTTTCTAGGACGTAAAACCACAACAATTATGTTATGTAGGAAGACTTTCTTTTGTATACTTGCATTATTTTGTACGCCTGACGATTCGAATTCCCTGGCTTTTTGCATGGGGCCCACTAACAATATATTCAGACGCAGTTACGACAGCGAATAGTGACGTAAAAAAAGAAAGAAAAATGTCACCACGAGGATGATGCCATGAGCGAACATTTAAGCGTTATCATCTGGAGCGCTGGTCCAATGGTTATATGGTGTTTCAATGCTGACACGTAGGTCGCGAGGTCGAATGCATTCCGCGGCCACGGCATTTCTAAGGAGGCAAAAGACTAGAGACCCGCGTGCCTACAGGTTTGCATGGGTGCACGTGAAGGTGTCGGAATTTTCGAAGCACTCTACAAAGGCGTCTCTCATAACCATTTCGCGTTTTCGGTACGTAAAACAAAAGCGACTGTTTTCGTACAAACTTGATCACTGTTATGTGTGTAACTGATTCTGGTAGTAGCAGCACAAATGCGGTATGTAGAATGAATATAGAATCACATGGAAATAAGAAGGCAAGAAATATCGAGAGCGAGTAAGGGAGAGTGTAAGAGAAAAGAATATTAAAGCGGCGAGCACGATCGTCGTGCACGGATCTCTACGTGTGGTCGGCCGTAAATCTCCGCGCCCGGCGGCGATGACAGATAGGTCCCCCTACCCCCTTCCCCTCGCCCCTTTTTTCAGTTGGCCCGACAATCGAGAGCCGTGCCTCGCTCTGGAGCGGGCGAACTGCAGCCACGGCCTCGCTGATGAATGCGCGAGCTAATTGAGTGACAGCCGCCAGTGAGCCCGTTCTGCGGAAGCTGCACGTCGCCGCATGCAGAAGCGCGCTGTGCACGCATGCGACGAGCTGCAGCGCACGCTCGGCCTTTGGGACATGCTTCTCTCACGACTCGGCGATGGCGGCGAAGCAGGGAAGCGCCTCATTATCGACCCTCCGAGTGGCCCTGGAGTATACGGGGAAGCGACGCAGCGCGTGCAGAGCGCGTGCCGCTTGAAGACGTGCGGCTAGACGGCCCGGAAGCTAAGCGTTGCAGGAGAGATCTATCTATCTATCTATCTATCTATCTATCTATCTATCTATCTATCTATCTATCTATCTATCTATCTATCTATCTATCTATCTATCTATCTATCTATCTATCTATCTATCTATCTATCTATCTATCTATCTATCTATCTATCTGTCTATCTGTCTATCTGTCTGTCCGTCTGTCTGTCTGTCTGTCTGTCTGTCTGTCTGTCTGTCTGTCTGTCTGTCTGTCTGTCTGTCTGTCTGTCTGTCTGTCTGTCTATCTATCTATCTATCTATCTATCTATCTATCTATCTATCTATCTATCTATCTATCTATCTATCTATCTATCTATCTATCTGTCTGTCTGTCTGTCTGTCTGTCTGTCTGTCTGTCTGTCTGTCTGTCTGTCTGTCTGTCTGTCTGTCTGTCTGTCTGTCTGTCTGGACATAGCCTCCTATATTTTTCTTGCCTGCCGGATGAGCGCGAAACGCCCGTCATTCATGGCGGCGCCACCAACGTAGGGCTAAGGGTCTTTGTACTTGGCCTTTGAGATCAGCAACTTTGGCGTTTGCTAATTTCGAAGGCTATGCCTTGTATTGAAGGGGTTGCCTGCTGAATGAACGCAAAACACCCGTCATCTATGGCGGCGTCACTTACATATGGTTAATTATAAATACGTATACGCCTTTTTAAAACTTTCTTGCGTTATTTTTGCTGCAAATAAGCTCCAAAAACGTAAAAACTTATTTGAAGACAACCCTACTTAAGTGGCGCCACCACCGCAGTTCCGACGACGGCCGCTTCATAAGTGACCGCTGATGATCCGGCAGGCAAGGGAAATCAAGGAGGCTGTGGTCTGGATTATAAAAGTGCACATAAGCACCTCTTGTCCGCATGACGGCTCCAGCTACATTCCTTGTTCAATGACTTCTCATCGATTCAAGCCTCTATCTATACCTCTGTATTGTTGGGAGTGATTATGAGGACTCATTGGTGCAGGGCGAAGCATAAGCAAAGCTCATATCCCAATCTACCACAAAGCTGATTTCAGGTAAAAGTTGAGGCAGAGGGTACAATGTTTGCGCGAACAAATGAAAAAAGCTCAAATATGAGTGAATGCGGTACGTAGTAGCCGGACAGTTTGGAACATATATGTGACATGTAGCGCGGTCATGTATATCTTTTCTTTCATGCTTAGACGTTTTAACAGGTGTTTCGCGTGGCAGTGTTAGGCCATCCAGACCAAAATCTTCGTCGCCCCACCGTGGCTAAGGTACTCGGCTGCTGACTCGCAGGTCACGGGATCGAATCCCGTCTGCGGTGGCTACGTTTCGGATGGAGGCGGAAATGTTGTAGGCCTGTATGCTCAGATTTGGGTGCACGTTAAAGAACTCCAGGTGGTCGAAATTTCCGAAGGCCTCCACTACGGCGTCTCTCATATAGATATGGTGGTTTTGGGACGTTAAACCCCACATATCAAAAATATTCGTCGTAGCCACCCCAGTGCCTCAGCCGTTGCAACAGTTGCGCTGCTCGGCTGCTGCCCAGAAATACGCCCTCTTTTCCAGTTGTCAGCATACATGTATACTGCTGATACCAATAACGGCATCGCATACGTCATTATTGAGCGATCTTAGCCATTTCTGGGAAACCGGAATTCGTTTAAGCATGCTGCGGGTAAGGGTCGTTATTATTCGGTGCCGTACGTTTTCAGTTCCATCAGCTTTGCGTTCCGAAGCCCATTTATTTTCAAGGTTAATAGAGCAGTTCTGGCCGCAGGTAACTAGGTCACCGATGCAAAGGGAGTGGCAGTGTAGCGGCAGCCCTGACTCCTCAATACCCACCAAAATTATGGTTTTTTTTTTTCTTAGAGCACGTACACCATGTTGTAAATAGCGGCGTTCTTTTTGAGGAGGTCTGCACCACGGGAGGTCGAGTAAGGAGGAATGAAAAATCTACGCAGTAGTAATTGTTTGTAGGCTGCAAAATAAACCATAGCCATGGACTCGTACTACACACGCGTAATATAAGGAAACTGGGATATATAGGTTCGGACGCCTAAGCACACATGGCCTCACTTGGCAGTAGTTTGGGCAACAAATAACTCACCTTAATTCCACTGCTTTTCGTGAGACGACGTCACTTCTTTGTTACTTCCGCGTCTACAAGTGAACGTCTTTACATCTGAACGTATACGTTCATACTTCGGCCTTAATATCTTACTTTAGGTCAGTGAAAGGTTCCTTGAATTCGGCCGGCTATGTTTAGTTGGGCTTTATATTCGTGGCCCGACAATGGAGCTATTCTTTTGTCTGTTCTCTCGTTTTTCGCGCTGTTTCTTTTTCATTATGTCGTACCAACACGCCCAAGCAACCACCTTAGAAGCTATTCGTTCGTTAATGGTGTTTTCCGTTGGTCCACCGACTTCCCTCATAATAAGTAGAGCTTCGCTATTAGCTTAAATGTGTTCTTTGGCACAGTTTCGACGTATAGGCACTTTGGCGGGAGTGGCGTATGCGCTGTGAATTCACAACTGTTCTAGTTCATAGCAGCTTTCCTTTCATCGGGTGGTATTATTCGTTATCAACATGTCCAAGATCGCGATTCCTTGATTTATTGAATGTCATTGTTTAGGCATATTGAGGGCAGCTCGTAGCATACCAAGAATTCTTTTTTTTCTCTCTCTTTTGTCATGCTGCGCTGTGTCTTAAGGCGCGTAACATGCTTGCGTGGACTACCTGAGACTCCGCAGTCTTTAAGAAAGGAAAGAAAAAAAAAACAACCCAAAGCAGCAGTGACGACGCTGGTGTAATCTGCATAAATCATCTTGTGTAACGGCGCTCACGAAACGAGCTTGATCGCGTCGCGGACCGGTTTCGCCCACGCCCCCTCGCACGGCGTTTAAGTACGGATAAATAGCCGTTATTAACCGTAATTCATGACCCCGACTAATTGCTCCCCGCCCTGCGAATATAAGAGAAGGAAGATGAGAAAGAAACAAGAGCAACAGAGTTCTTGGACGGTCACGAAAACTAGAGAAGTAGTAAGCTAGCCTCAGTGCTCACGTAGGCTTTCAGTGCTTTATAGAACATTGTGCAACCAAACCACACGCAGCGAAGAACGTGCACGTGCTGGAGCCGCGAAAATGAAAACACTTCTACTCGCGCGGACGTGTCGGATTGATTCGCCAACTGTGACGTGAAACACATTTACTAGCAGGAAATACCGCCCCCTTGGTATACGCTGTCCGCGGCGAGGCGTACAGGTTCGACAGGCTGCAAGCGTAATGCCATCATTGCCATTATCCACCAGCTTAAGCGTAGAAAAAAATTCATATGGAATAATTACCCATATTTCTGTTTGTCTCGCTCCACTGAATTCCTGAACGTTGCGTTACGATTAAGCGAATGCGCTACACGCGCGGTTTGTGCATAGGAAATAAGAAACAGCGTTCCAGGAATGTGCAGTGTCCTTGTTTCAGTGATTACACACTGGGTAATACATGGAGGACTGTACGTGTTGAGTCTTTACATAGGTTTTGGTGAAATGTATCTGTTCCAAAAAAGGAGGCCTCACCACTGTGCATGTCGAGGTTTCAAATGCCGCTGAGTGAACATGAAATAAAAAAGTGGACCTCATTAATTATAAATGACGAATTGGAGCCAAGTCGAGAAAATATTGAGAAGATGGGTGACTAGAGTAAAAAGACGACTGCTAAAAAAACGAAATAAAAAACAAACAGACAATTCAACTACGAGCAGTGCAATCATGGTCTTTTCTTCGGCTATTGGGTGAACAACTGTTTAAAGAACAGATTGGGCTTAATAGCTGAATATTTGAAGAAGCGCGAACCTTCTTGAAGACTGTGATGGAAAACTGTTGGTGATAATGTACCCAACGAGTTGCAAAAAAAAAAAAATGGAAATCCAGCGCTATCAAAACGGTTCTACCGCGACCTTCGATGTTGAGGCGTCAACGTGACAACGCCGACTAATATTTGAGTTTTTTTTTTCATAATCTAAACAAGTAGTAAACGACAACATCTATTAGCTGGCAAAATAACTTTTGCGTTCGTCTTGTCAATGCCCTCCTTTCTTAGTCTCGCGCGTTCATCGCGTAACCCAAAAGTATGCACCCTACATTACAGTTTCATAATGGTACCCCTGAGAGAAATGTGGCGCTAGTGTCTATGGGATCTGCAACGCCTGATGCTTCAGCCAGGATAAGAATTATGAGTAGTATATGAAACTGCCTAAGCTTCTCTTTCGGCCCTGTGTGGCCTGCAACCACATTGTAACAAGAAGCAGTATACACCTAAAGTTCAACGGTCCCACGACGCCACATTCACCCATGTGTTGTCACCAATTCAAATTGGCTCGCGAGTTTCCCAAAGAACAGTTGTTTTATCCGAATCATCCAAAACACAACAGCAGACAAAGGCACAAAAGCGTTCCAAGCTGCGCAAGCACTAAGACTAAGTAGGAAGGAACGTGAGGAGATGGGAAGGGATCATTACGCATTATTACACCGTATGGTGAGGTATAATGTATAATGATCAGTTACCAACTGATTCAGCTCTCAATGTTATCGATCATTACCCATCAATGTATTGCCCATAATGTCCATGATGAATGAACGATCGCAACGCCACAGTACCCGCTCGTAAATATTATAGTACGCTATAAGCGCACTATATACCACCTAGCTCGCGTTACGTACAACACCATTTTTCCTCATCTGCCCGTCTGTCAAATAATAAAAAAAAGTAGATCGCGAACGTGGCTGGAACCGAACACACAGCACAGCCGCACACGCACTTGAACACAAATGTGAAATATGCGTTAACAAGTGGCAGGAGCACGAAGTTTTAAGTCGGCGTTCATATCTATAACAGGAGCCGAGTTCACCAACATCTTCGTTCTTACAGACGCTGCTGTTTTTGGACCGGTTGGTTTCACCATCGGGGCCCGTGTTCATAATTGTCTCTTAAGCAAGAGTTTCTTTTTTTTTTTTACGAGCGTATAAGCTTTTAGCCAACTCTATAGATTTAGATAATCGACGACGGTGACCCGCCAATGGCAAAAAGGATTCACGAACTAACAGTTCTTTCTTGAATTTGGCCCCAAACTTGAATGACATCGGTGGTTGCAAAAACAATTGATTACGAGAAAAATTTATCATTAGGGGTGTCATTCTGTCTCACTTTAGCTGTTCGCATTATAAAGCATATTCCGTGCGTCTATGAAATGGCAAGTTCGAACGTAAAGTGGCACTTAGGAAAACGTTGTGGTTACTGAACAAAATATGTGCATTGTCCATGGGAAGCGATCTGCGCCCGTATTCACAAAAATGCCTTACGCTAAACTTTTTCGTATTAGCATACTCCAGCCAATCAAGATGCGGGACACATCATTAGCGAAGCTGGCTTACCGACGGGAAAAATGCACTTACTAAAGGAAATTTTTGTGAACTCAGCCCGTCTCCAAATCGAAAAGCCGCGATCTAGTTATTAAAAATCAGAAAATGAAGTCCTCGCGTGCAAACGTAATTCGATGAAAATGAATGTGATATTCACGCCCTGAAAAAAAAAAAGAAAGAGAAGAGAAACTCGTCTTACCTCAAACACGTGGCTCCGCCCATGGCTCCCGTTCTTCAAGTTCGCGCCGCTATGATGGGGAGAGCCCGGAGGAGCTCTTCGAGCGTTCGATGACGTCAGCCGGCGACAAGTCCTTTCGCAACGTACACTAGCTCGGAGAAGCTCGCCGCGGTCCACCACTTGCGTCGCTTTTTACGACAGTCGGTCGGTCTGTCGAGGCGCCGCGCAACCACCGCTTCCTGTTCAGAGCGCGTCCGAGTCCCGCGCGAGACGGCGACAGAAGACGACGTCGTCAACGGACGGGCGGGCGGACGTTTTTGTGGTCGACGCTAAATTTGCCGCCGGTCACAACTCACGACGCGGAGCAGTGCCATCTTTTCGCGCGAAGACAAAAGCTGGGACGAAAAATAATGCCCCGCTCGGGCATCGAGCGTGTAGTACGCAGGCACGCGCGAAACGAAGAACGAACGGGGAGGGGGGGATATCGTTAATGGTGGCGCTGGAGAGACTGTGTGGTGGTGCAGGAACTCTATACTCCAACGTGACGTTTAGGAGACAGTCCGTGATCGCTTTGTGGGGAAAAAAGCAAGACGGAGAGGCAAATGCGCCTGCTGCCGATGTCGTCAACGGGGATGAGCAGGAGAGGAAAAGAAGAGAGAGTGACGCTCCTCGGGTATCGTGTAGCGGTCTTACTGAGCATCCGCTCCCGTGAGCCACCGTGCCGAACTCGTGGCGCTACCATGTACGTGCGCTCAAGTGTGCATGCACACCGCTTCTCTGTCGTCGCTGAAAGAAGAAGCTTTGGAGGAGGGATACGGCTGTATAAGCTATAAGAGCTCGGGTGCCAGTGGAAAACAGAAGCGAACAACCGAATAAAGGCACAATTCACGGGAGGAGTCGGAGGAAGGCGGTGCGCGGAACGATTACGCAAGACGTGTCGATCGCCGCTGTCTAGCTAGAGGGCGGCGAGTCAGTCGGGTGTGGGGGAGGCGATGGCGAAAGAAGGGTAAGCGAGCCAAGTTGGACGTCGGAGGTGTCTTAACGCAGCAGGCGCAAGCAACACCGTCCGTCACGGACCACCCAGCGGACGCCGCACGGGGGCCGAGCCTATTCTCCGTCGGGTTGGTGCGTGCCCTCCCGCGGCGCTAAGCGCTTAGTAGTCGTCGCCGCGGTCGTAGTAGTCGCCGTGGTCCGGCAGGCGCCGCGCCAACCTTTTTTCTTCCGTGCGGCCGCTGACGAATCCATCGGCCAAACAGCAGCGGTAGCGGCGGCGTGCCTGGGCGCGCGCGCTGCGCTGCTCACCGGGCCACCTGTGGAGGCGCACGACTTACAAACAGAAAGGGGGCGGCTGCTGGCTGCCGAGGGAGATGCATGCACCCTTCGCGGCGATCGCTGGAGGGCGCTTGCGACGTCGTCAACGACGTTTGCGTGCCTAGCGAGAACCACCAGCTCGCTTTCACAAACCTCGCCGAGAGAGGGGCGCCAAGGGTCCGTCGCTCCTCCGCCTTGCTCCCGCTGCTCTCGAGAAGAAAACGCCGAGCGCCTCACTGCCACGCTGGGGACGCCAAGGCTCCCCCCCCCAAGTACATCGAGTCAAGGGGGGGGAGGAGAAGCGGGGGAGGGGAGTGCATGAAAGGACTTCTTGCCCGCGCACTCTCTCCGTTTCTTCTCGAGGAACCCCTTCCTCGTCCAATGCTCTTTCGGTGCCACACACACACACACACACACACACACACACACACACACACACACACACACATGTGTGTGTGTGTGTATATATATTTGCTGTGTGAGTTCGCGACGTTTCTTAGATGCATCGGCGTCTGTGCGCGGCTGTCGTCGTTTGTGAGCAGGCCGAGCACATCTCTTGTTTTCCATTTGTATAGCTTACGTGATGCTATATAGCTGGAGTGTCACGCGCTCCTCGGGCTTCCGCGTCGCAGAATCGAGGCGATAACGAACGCGTCCTGCAGCAGAGGTCGTCAGACGCCATAGTATAGGCGTGACATTGCAAGCGAATTTTTTCGTAATTGAAGATATACAGTGTCTATACCGTGTGTGCGATGCTCCTCGGTTGGATGGGTAGATTGGTTTGGTTTGGAAAAACTTTGTTAACAAAAGTCTTGAGGCGTATTTCCTAGTACAGAGCGAACCACTCCCACGACGAGACAGTAAGGCACTGCCGCAGTGCTTTATACAGCTCAAAGATGGAAACGCCTTATTATGGTCTCGGAACGTGCTAACATGTTGTTGGCCGCTGCATCGTCTGAACAGAAAGACCAAAGTCTCTTCGCTGCATCTCGTTCCATATCTGTTCTTCAAGCGTGGAGCTGGTAATAGCATCTTACCCGGAGGCTATTATGAATAGACGAGCATGAGAGATGGAAGAGACACATAAATTCGCAAACAAGAAATCAACCAAGGTAACAAATTCTAGTAAACGCAATTATAATGACTTCAGACTGGTTTTACTCGCTTAGTTGCTATGGTTCTTGTCGGAAACGGACTGCACTAGCGAGCGGGCAGGTCACAGCCCGAAGGCTAATTAATCGACAACCGATGGCGACATGATTTAAATCCAAACAACGCAAAATCAAACGCGGACAGTGGGAAGAACTAATGGACAAAGCACAAGCGTTGACTGTCGACAGAATTTTGACTGAAAGGGAAACATATGCAGCGATACATTATCGAAGAAACAGATTGAACATACCGAGAACATCATGCAATCTTCCCCTTTGCATATGACGGGCCTCCTTTTTGCACAGAAGCCAACGTCTTTTCTCTTACAATGTGTTTTTCTGTTATAGTGAGTGATTTATGGGTGGCTGATTCAATTAGGTTATGCGGCATGCGATGAAGCGAATTACGTGCTCTCTATGTCTCAAGGTAGTGTTAGCGCTGCCATATTCTGGCATGCAGCCACACATGCGTCAGTGTTGTCCCAAGTTGTCTCGTTATTCTTTATTCTGTTATAGTGCGTCTTTAGTCTAATATCCACCCAACCCACGACTTCTCAAGATTCGAAGCCTAACACACAATTTTAGTATTACAATCTACGCTACCGTGGTTTGTGCTTCACCGTACAGCCTTTTTTTTTCTGCGCAACCCTTCAACAACGCTGCCAACGCTTTGGCAGACATGACGCTCATGGGGCATTGTTATGATTCACCTCCCTCACATGGCAGCGCTTGGACGTGAGATGGTTGCGCGACAGCGCCCCCAGAGATGAACCACAAGCGACAACGTCACGCAAGCCATACTTGGAATTTTGCGGTGCAGTCGTCTCTTCTCGTAAAACCCTTTGAACTTACCCGACCGACTGGCGACCTATGAAAGGTTGTTTAGAGTCAAAACGGCTTAAAAAGGGTGTTAATCATACGTCTCTTCGTCGGAGTGCTACGGACAATAAGCCAAACGACTGAGAACCATCTGCGGACAAATTTCCCATAGTGCCTATCACCGCTGTTTCCACAAGTCGTGGTCTGCTTGGCGCCGCATACTCATCGGTGCAACTGTCTACCCAGTTCCTTTCCACGCAGGACTCAACGTCTTCGTGCGGTGCTGTGTTGAACGTGGTGTGCAGTGTTTCCTCCCTCGCCATTGGGTGAACTGGCTGTGCCTCTTCCCTCTTTCGTGGGTTGGGAAGGAGGCGGCGTTTCACCTTCCCCCTTTCGGGGGTGGAGGTTGTTGCGTATGACGGACCGATCCCGCCGAAGCCACCACTGTTGCGAAGGCGGACCGATCCCGCCGAAGCCACCACTGTTGCGAAAGACGGCGACGCCAACACGGCCCCGGAGGCGCCACTGCTTTCAACTCCGCCGGGAAGGTCACCAGCCGTTTGGTAGCGTATGTTTATCAGCTCGCGACTGCTTCTGCGCAGAGCTGATAAGACGAGCGGACGAGACGACGGTGAGTTAAACAAGGTTTATGTACAGCATATTTACAGAGGCGTTACAATTTCGGCACTGGGGCCGACAGAGACTCGAAGAGCCGAGCTCTCCTCTCTAACACATAGGTCAGCCTTTCGCCTAAGACCGCTGACTCACACACATGTCGGCACTCCGACACGGGGACTCCTCTCTCTAGGACTGCCGATCGCGACGCGCCGCAGGGCTTCTTTTATTTACACCGGGTCCAACCAAAATGTCCAATCAGAAGCGCCGATGGTCGTCAGGGCAGATTCTTCCAATGGGGTTGCCGCGCCATGCGTCAGACCACCAGACACGAGAACGCCGGCTCGCTGTCACGTGCGCCGCTGACTCAATGCACGTGGGCGAGAGAGGCGCCGCGCGTGTTCACGCCGTTGAGATGTTCGCGTCAGGCGGACTGCGGGCTGGCCTTGACCCAGATTGCCTTTTTCCGAGGCACGGACGTTTGACGAGGACTCGCTGGCATAACAGCACCCCCGCCGCCAGACAATGCACCGGAAAGACGAGCTGCTTCCACGGGGCTCGGATGTCAGGTGCGCTCGTTCGCCAGGTCCCTCCAGGTTCGCCTCCAGGGCCATGGGGAGAATACAGCTCCAGACTGTTCCGGGAACACGTCCCATTTTTGACGACGGATCCCAGCTCCACTGGCTTGTCGCCACAACTTGTCGACCAGCTTCACTCGTCTCTTCTGACCATCTTCGGTTTCAGCACTTGTCGATGGTTCTGCAACTTGCCAAGAACGGATCGACAACAGACAACACACGACACAAGCAAGTGCCCTCGGTCACCCAACAGAACACCAGACAAAGTATAGTACAACATATACCTATCTACGTGTCTATCGGAATTTTGTTCCCTCTACATCAAGAGGCACATGTGGGACACAAGACTCTTAAAGTAAGAACTTGAATTTTTCACACTTACAACAACGCAACGAATTAGAATACCACATAAAGCTGGCCCCTTGAGATCACTCTGAACGAGAGCGCTCAGCCCAGGTCGGGATGAGGTCAAAATTTTGCCCCGAATCGCCAGCGAGAAACCGAAAGGTTGAGAAGTTACTAGCTGGAACGCACTGCTCAATGCACCTGCATTAGCGTTTACCTTTCCTTTTTTTTCTTTAGCGAACGTCAAAGTTGCGCTGTGGAGCAACATGCTCCACTTCAGTAACCGGCCACTTTTAGGCGACGATACCTATGCGGCACCAAGAGCGGCTCACACTTTCGACGTTGCACAGGGGAACAACGATACGGCTTGCTACGGATTGACTCCTCACCGCTTAGCTCGATATCGTGTTCGATCACCCTCATGTTTCCGGGGCGGTCCGAAAACACGTCTTCAAACTCGGAACCAATCTTTCTCAGGTCCTCTTTCTCAGGTCCTCCTTCACTTACGCTAGGCTCTAGGTTTATCTGCTCCCGGATTACTTTCGATCCCCCTTCGATCACCTCACTAGAACTCAAATTTTCTGCTTCCTCTTCCTCTGAAGCCTTCAACAGCTGATTTACGACCGCTTGATGTTGAACATTGGGTTTCATCAAGTTGTAAATTTTGTTCTGCCGCCTTCCTACTTGCACCTCATAATTTGTATCGCAAGGCTTCGATAATACTTTGGCGGGCCCTTCCCAATCAACCTCAAGCTTGTTCCTTTTGGATGGCTGCAGCCGCATTACCTGATTATCAACTTCAAAAGCACGCTTCTTCCCCGATTTCTCGTAGTGCTCTTTCGACAGCACTTTTGCCGCGTTTTTCTGGCTTTCCACTAGCGCTTCAATTTGGCTTTCCACTAGCGCTTCAATCGAGAGATCCTCACTCTGCTCTCGAATGAGCGTCTCTCGATCAACTCTCGGCAGCTCGCTCCAACTTTCCGCTACAGGCGAGAGCGTTGCAGCCCTCTCGCTCTGACTCAATGGCGCCATGTCGTCTCCCCTTTCTCCGGAAACCGCGCCGGTCGTGTCGTCGACGGGCCGCTCGCGTGACTGCTCACATGACTCATGCGGAAACTTTCCTTTCTGGGGTTCCGTCGACCCGCCGACAAGGTCACTTGAGAGTTCACCACATGGAACCAGGTCCAGCCTCCGCGAAAGCTTTCGCGCTTGCGATCGCGTGAGGGCCATGCACGCTAAGTTGGGGAAGAACGATTTGCCCTGCTCTTTCAGGAGCTGCTCCGAGTTGTTGGAGAAAAGATAAGGAAAACGATCGTTCAGCGCGGCAGACACAGCCGCTTCGGTGCGAAGCTTACCGAACGGGCCTTCAATGACAACGGTGGCGATTGGTAAGCGAACACTCTGCTCCTCGGCGACTTGCCTGATCCACGCGCATTCTCCTGTAAAGTCATCCGGAGACACCAATGAAGGATGGACAACGTCCATGGTTGCTGCTGAGTCTCTAAGTGCTCGGCACGTTTTCTCATTCACCCTAATTTCTTGGAGATACGGCTCCAACAACCGCATGTTTTTTTCTGATTCTCGGATTGTTGCGAAGGCAAACTTTTCCTGACAGTTTCTCGCGATGTGTCCTTCCTTTTTGCAGTTGTAGCAGATTAGCGGCTTCCGTTTGTTTTCCGATTCAAATGCCTGTGTGGTAGAAACCTCACTCGATTTCTCCGCTTCTGTTTGCCCTTCCCCTACACTGTCCTTCGTAAGAGACGGGTCCTTCTTGAAATTACGGTGCGGAGCGGGTCTCCGTTGATCAGGTTTCTTTGAAAAGCCCTCTTTTCTCTCATTCTTTTCAACGCGCACTGCCCTGCTGTGCAACTTTCGGCGAGTATAATACTCCTCAGCTAACTCTGCTGCCTTGTTTAGCTGTACTTCACCAAGCCTGTCCTGCAGCCAAAGTCTGACATTATCCTCGATGCAGCGGTAGAATTGCTCCAATTCAACGCATTCCACCACTTTATCGCGGTCGTCATACACACCTTCGCCCTTGAGCCATTCAATTAAATCGGCCTTAAGACGAAACGCGAAGTCAACGTGTGACTCATTCCCCTTTTCAGCATACCGGAACCTTTGCCTGAAAGCCTCGGGTGACAACTTATAACGTCTCAAGAGCACTTCCTTAACCTCGTCATAGCTGTCAAACGCTTCCTTCGACAAGCAAGTTATCGCGTCGGACACTTCGCCGGGAAGAAGAGCTAACAGGTTCTGCGCCCAAAGAGACCGCTCCAAAGCGTTTCGCTCACAGACGTGTTCAAACTTGACGAGATACTTCGCCATGTCCTCGCCTACTACGAACGGTGGCAGTTGGTCCCGAATTCTAAAACCGCTGACCTGAACTGTTGGAGAAGCTACGCTAGGCGCCTGCGAACACTGTAGGATTGCCAATTCTAGTCGTTTCAACTCGAGACGCTCCTGTCTCTCGGCCTCCTCGCGACGTTCGCGCCTTTCAGCTTCTCCACGTTCGCGAGCTTCGCGCCTTTCAGCCTCCTCACGTTCGCGAGCTTCTACCTCTCGCCTTTCAGCCTCCTCGCGGCGTGCTTTGATATCCACCCAGGCCTCATCGACTTCCTCAGCCGACACTCCCTCATCCTTCATGATATCAAGGATCGCTTGCTTTCGTTTCGCACGGCCCAAAGTAATGCCGAGTTCCTCACAAATTTCGATCAGTTCCTTCACTTTAAGGTTCTCCATCGTTCACACTAGCCTCTTGCTGTTTGCCCCTGTTAAGAATTTACTTGTCGTACCCACTAAAAGTCTACTAGCAAGACGCGCAAGCAATTTTTCACACTCCCGTGTTTACCACCTCCGCATTAACTTTGGTTTCAAAGCACTTCAACTTGGCTTGAAACGATCAAAGCTCACTCTAATGCTTCACACAGCCCTTCTCTAAACTACTACAACCTGAGCTAGAGTAGTCTGGTGAACTGAGGGGAAAACATCAGGCACTCACCGCATCGATGTCGCTGACGCCGGCCGATCCCGCAGCTGCCAACCACTGTTGCGTATGACGGACCGATCCCGCCGAAGCCACCACTGTTGCGAAGGCGGACCGATCCCGCCGAAGCCACCACTGTTGCGAAAGACGGCGACGCCAACACGGCCCCGGAGGCGCCACTGCTTTCAACTCCGCCGGGAAGGTCACCAGCCGTTTGGTAGCGTATGTTTATCAGCTCGCGACTGCTTCTGCGCAGAGCTGATAAGACGAGCGGACGAGACGACGGTGAGTTAAACAAGGTTTATGTACAGCATATTTACAGAGGCGTTACAATTTCGGCACTGGGGCCGACAGAGACTCGAAGAGCCGAGCTCTCCTCTCTAACACATAGGTCAGCCTTTCGCCTAAGACCGCTGACTCACACACATGTCGGCACTCCGACACGGGGACTCCTCTCTCTAGGACTGCCGATCGCGACGCGCCGCAGGGCTTCTTTTATTTACACCGGGTCCAACCAAAATGTCCAATCAGAAGCGCCGATGGTCGTCAGGGCAGATTCTTCCAATGGGGTTGCCGCGCCATGCGTCAGACCACCAGACACGAGAACGCCGGCTCGCTGTCACGTGCGCCGCTGACTCAATGCACGTGGGCGAGAGAGGCGCCGCGCGTGTTCACGCCGTTGAGATGTTCGCGTCAGGCGGACTGCGGGCTGGCCTTGACCCAGATTGCCTTTTTCCGAGGCACGGACGTTTGACGAGGACTCGCTGGCATAACAAGGTGAAGATGGCAAAATTCATTGGACTGTCCTGGCCTCTATTGTTTTTTTTCCTGCAGTGAATCCTGCGAAGGCCAGGACATAAAATGCGAGTGCCGAGGCGCTCCCGACAAGCTCTCACAAGCTCCTATCATGCTTCTATCGAAAGCTTCCATGGTGCTGCCCTCATCATGTAATCACGCTACCTGTAAATAATGTAAATGAACGTTACTGTTAACAGTTCCGGGCTCCTCTCCTCGACATCTTCCCGAGACTCTGGCTGGCTACGGCCTTCTGGGCAGACCCCCGATTACATCAGCATTTTCTCCACCTAGCACGTCGTGCGTCATTTGCCTACCATGACAGCAGCAACAACTGATATATGAGTACCTTCCTAACCATCGCCACCCTCATCGTCGGCAACGTTATCATCGTAGTCACCATCACCACCAAAGTCACAATAGGCTACGCACTTTAAAAAGATGAATTAAAGTGACGTCCTTTTGTCAAACAACAGCAGTCGTGATCTGGCTCGCTTGCGCATCCTTCCACGGGACGCTGGCTACAATCCTCTCATAAATGCCTTGTCACAGCGATACCGGGCAAGTCGTTCGTGACCTGTTGGAAGTGCCGGGCGCGCAGCGATAATGCAGGGAAAGGCACGCAAGAGAGATGATTGATTATCTCGCAGGACAAAAAGACGCCCTCTTTAACTTCGCTTTTTTTTTTTCGAGCTAGCCATCCCTACAATGCAAAGCTGCCATAACTTTTTTACTCATTTCTTTAGCATGTCCAATACAGGACTATAGACTCTCTTTCACTGATCAGCCCTTAACACAGACCTGCGTCGGCCACATCTATTCATTCTACGTCCAGAATCCTTTCCGTGCACACTATGCCCTCGCCTATGTTTACCGCTCATTTGTTTTCATGGTCGACGAAGGTTGTTTGGAGAAGTCCCAAGTGGAGGACTCACCGGTATGCGGAGAAGGAACAGTCGCGCGCCAAGACAAGATAGCCCTGTTCTCTTTTACCGCGGTTATACATTCACCTGGCGCACCTTCTCACTTCGTGCCTTGCGTGTTTGAACGATCGTTTGCGAGCATGTCTTCTAACGGTCTCGCGGCATAGTTTGTAACGACGACCTGCATGCGCGGTACGCGCGTGCCTCGGGTTTGTTCCCGGTGCACGACGTACATCGAAATCGCGACCTTTGCCCACGTATCGACCTTGCCTTCTCGTCGCGCGCACGCGTCGTAAAGTACGGCGCCGAAGAAACGACGGGCTCCGCCCATCCAGGCCACGAAGCCACAGCCACCATGACCGCCGCTATCGTCCAAGATATCATGGCGCAACGAACGTTGACTATTTATTCATGTTATTTTTTCCGCTATAGCTTTTTTTTTCAATGTCCCCCTTCGAATGATTAATGCAGCTGGAATACCGTTACATGATGCCTCTAATTCTACACTTCTTTGGCTCAGCCTCGCGGGCTAAATTAAATTCAGTGAGCCGCCCGTAATGACCCCAGACTCGCCGGCCGAAGACTTCAAGGACCTCAGGACAAAAATGTCGTAACAGCGCCAACGGCGATTTTTCCTTGTCTGTTTGAATCTCCAGAACATACAAAGCGGCATTTTATCATCGTGTCCTGACATTTGCGATAAAGCTACGGCAGGATATATGTTAGCCATTGATTAACGAGAACGCAATGTTTCAAATACTCACAGTGATTGGAATCACAGTGGCTGTCCGCACGCGTACAGGAAATACGTGAAGTTGCGGTTATGTAAACTTTACAAATAATGACTGCCGCTTTGCAGTCTCGCGTTGTTACTCCATCTCACGTGAAAGAAATAAGAAAGTAGATTCTGCCACCGTCTTATATATGACGGTTACACACACAGTGTAATACTAAAGTTTCAATACACCAATTTAAATTAAAAGTAAGAATACAGCTTCCGCATTCGGGTCGTGTTAAGCAAATGCATAAGAGACCCTGCCAGTTTTATTTCGCTTTGTAGGCGGTGTTGGCCTTTGGCTGGCTCCCTTCGTTAATGGCATTCCCATGGTCAGAATTGGCTAAACTATTCTCTAATGCACAACTTCATTATAATACAAGAAAGACGAAATTCTCGGGGAAAGTTTGATGCTTGGATCGATGAGGGAACGTTCAACACGGAATGTCCATTGGCCTTTTCGTCGAACCACTTCGTTGCTGTCTTGACGAAGAGAAGTTCACTTGTGGACGGGCTGACTGCAGCTACATTCCCTATAAAACAATAACATAATTCTAGGTTAAGACTTTTTTTATGAGCGAGAACCGGTGACTACTGGCCTGTCTACAGAAGCGTGACGCTCAGTTTTCAATGTTAAAATTTATAGACTCAATGTCTTTATGTATTCTTTCTTTCCACGGACAGTGTCTGATTGGAACAAATTATGTGATCCCCATACATTGTGAATTAAGTAGAGTGAATCGCATTATGTATGGTGCATGTTATTCCTGTTTTTTTTATGAGATGTACCCTTCCTGTTTGGACCGTTTATGGTTCGCAGTATGTACTAAATAAATAAAAATAAAATAAAATAAAACCCTTTCACAAGTGCATCTTCCCATGGGCCAGCCTGTTTCACTATTGTATATGCCGCGCATCGCGAATGGCTGAGATATTATCTCGCGAAAAATCTTTAGACGTTCTTGACAACACGGCTGTCAAACGAACACAAAATTTCCTTCACGCCCTGCTCTCTCCGACGCTTTGCCAGAGACCCGCTCGTTACATGTTTGCTCCTTTAACTCTATCGTCGAAAGTAAGTAAATAAGCATGCAACAAGTTATTTTCTTTTCCGCACAGGAGAACGAGCAATAAAAGGCGGGTGGTCCTTCACAGAAGAAGAAAGCAAAAGAAGACGCAGGGCACAACAACAACAAAAGTGTGTTGCCCTAAAAGACGCCAAGCGTTTCGAAAGAGAGCGCTCCGCGAGCACGGCGACGTGCTCCTCGGGCGCTCTTATCAGGCACGGCCCAAAACAAGAAGCCTCGACAAAGCGCTAGCTGCTCCACGATGCATTTGCGAGGCTCGTATCTGAAGATACGAGTGGCGCTCGCTAAGAAAATTACAAGAAAGATACAACGAAAATAAAGACTGCCACTAAATGCGAGAAGTCATGTTCTGAGCCTCGCCCTTTCGCACCGCAAGTTCTTTTCATTCAAAGCTGAATAGGGTTGCCGACGGTTTTATCATAAATATGTTTAAATCGCTAATCAAGCGACCTGTACAGCTGCATTAATAACCACTCGAATCGACTATAGCTCAAATTGTCGGCCAGGACAATCAGGGCTTGTATGTTGTACACCATCGTGGAGACTCAAACGTAAAAAAAGAAGAAAAATGGTGTTCAACACTGCTCAGTTGGTCCTTATTGATTCACCATTCACTACAGAAACCTGCGAAGGGTCGCTCAATATTTCTGGCGTTGGTGTCGATCTCGTTGGTTTTGAGAGAAAAATCAACGTTGCGCTTGACCAATAAATCGAATAAATAGTGTTAATAAATAAATAAATAATCAAGAAATATTTGGTTCGAGTGGGAATTGGAGCCAGACCGCGGTAAGCCGGCGCTCTACCACATAGCCACGACCATGCTCGTAATCACCACGAAAAAAAAAAACACTGTATGAATATGAAAAAAAGTGAGAGGTGTGTCGCTAACACGTGCAACATTGAGCTGCAGAAGCGTATTAGTTGCGCTACGAGTGGGTGGTTTAAAGTCCTACCCAAGTCAAGGCGTTCTGGCATCATTAATAATGATCATAAACAAATGCATCTGCAAAGCAGCCAGTAATGTGAGTTTAAATACATTGAGCCATATACTCAAGCAGTGGGTACTTTGCCAAATGGCGAAAAAAGAACTGCGGCGCAGTGGGCAGTTCGCAACCGCACTCGCAGTGGAATTGCCATTCTAGAATCGCCTGAGAGAACCTGCGTTGCGCGCACGATGGTTGATCAGCGGGTACGATGCTGTGCTGCTGACTCGGAGGTTGTGAGGTGGATCCTTGCCACGACGGCTGCATTTTGGTGGAGGAAAAATGGCAGAGCCTAACCCCTGCACGTTAAAAAAACACCAGATAGTCCAAATTTTCTGAGCCTTTTATTGCGGCGTCCCTCATACTCATATCATGGTCTTCCGGCGTACACAGAGATGATGATGATGATGATGATGGTAGCGGTGGTGGTGATTAGGATGATGATGATGATGATGATGATGATGAAGAAGAAGAAGAAGAAGAAGAAGAAGAAGAAGAAGAAGAAGAAGAAGAAGAAGAAGAAGAAGAAGAAGAAGAAGAAGAAGAAGAAGAAGAAGAAGAAGAAGAAGAAGAAGAAGAAGAAGAAGAAGAAGAAGAAGATGCCGCTTCAAATATGGCTCATACCCAGTCAAGGGGGATTGGTCAAGAATAAATTAGTGTATGAATTAGTCAAATATTTTCAGTGTTGAATATCGTTAACCGAGGGAAAAGCAACGTACGTAAAACGGAGAGAGTGTCGTTATTGTTTTTCACTCGTTCAGATTGGACAGTGTAAAGTCGTTATCTTGAACAGAAATTAATGTGAATAAAAATGTTTCATAATAAATAATGCTGCGAAATATAGTATCACGCAGGTGTTCTTATTTATTATTATTATTATTATTATTATTATTATTATTATTATTATTATTATTATTATTATTATTATTATTATTATTATTATTATTATTATTATTATTATTATGTTATGCGCATTAATGTTCCTTCTTTTCCCACTCTGCTGAGTTGTCCACCGAGCAACAAGGCTGGGCCGGTGTGAACGGGGCCCGATTACAATACCGCATTCCGTTCTTGAAGGCGAAGTTCAATAGCCCCCAAATTTGCTGTTTTTTTTTTTGCTTACGCTCTACAAGCATTCGACCTATCATGCTTCCGTCATGCATGTACCAACGAGCTAACCATTCACGAAACATTAGTTAATCCGTGCGGAAGGAAAGCGAGCGCGTTTGCCGCGCCTATTCGCGCGGACAGAGCCGTCACGTCCTCACAGACACCTCCGTTCTCGGCTCAGCACGCATGCAAATATGCGCGGCGTACATCTCCCCGAGACACCGGCGTCGATAATCCTCCTACGGCGGCGACGACGACTTGTCCCACGCGCAGTCGCCTTGAGGGGCCTCCTCGTCGACGAGCCCGACGCGTTACCTGCGCGCGTAGCCCGACGAAAGAAGTCCCCTTTTCGGGTGGCCTCTACTTCCGCTCGACACCGGCTCTGCCCGAAACAATGGACTCATAAAGAAGGACCCCCTCTGGCGCCGAACGGAATTCCGCGTACGTGCGTGTATGGCACCACGACGAAGCGCCACGGGGGTTGACACGTAGTCCGGTTCTCTATACTGCCGTGCTCCACGGGCAGGCTGTAGATCTGTAAAGACCGCGGCATGCCGTCAAGGTTTCGAAAAGTGCGCAAGCGCCACCAACCCTAGACGCCTTCAACGCCGGCGACGGCGAGCCACGAGAGTACTTGCCGAGGAACGAGAAACCTTATAAATGTCGCATTGTGTCGCCTTGTTTTTCAGAAGCACACGGCACCGACATTCCTGCTGAACAGTGCTGTTGCCCCCTTTTCCTCTGAAACGCTCCACCAGTCGATATCACGGCCTTCAAAACGTGTTTAGAGTTGTAAATTTCGGTGTCTCCCCAGTAATGAGGAGCGATAGACAAAGTATATATGTATGCACAAACTAAACACAAGGATGCAGTACGGAGAACTAAAAGAATTAGTGCTGGCATTTGTTGATAAGCCTCAGCACGTCGTGGCACACCCACGGAAAGAACGTTTCGCAAGAGGTAAAATCATACTTATTGATACCAGACACTCAGGAGGCTTCAAGGCTTGAACTTGAACGAGCCGAGAATAATGATGTGGGCTACGGATGGATCAACAACTATTAACATTTACTTATCAAGGCGAAATGCTTTCAGAATATTGTGGCTGTCATGACCACGACCCACTAGAACGAATAAAGGTAGCACTATCATCTCCACGAGACTGGTTCCTGCGGCGTTTAATCGCTTTAGACATCATCGTTGTCGTGTGTATCCAATCTAAATCCACCGCCGTCGCTAAGCTCACTGCGATAGCTTCGAGGCCCTGCGTATCAATAGAAGTTGTCGCTGTGCTACTCCAGAGAGTCATCTCAAAATACAGCTCCGATTCTGGACACAAGATGCCACCTACGGAACGACCGATGGAGCCCTTCATGGGGTACTTCCACCAGCTCATGGTCGAGTGGAACCGAGAAAGACAAGTGGCGCTGCGCTGCCGATCTTGTCGCCACTGCCAGGTGGACTTCCACGCGCTGGGCCTGTGCTTCGTGGTGCTCACCGTCCTCTGCATCGTGCTCGCGTCACTCGTGGTCTACAAGCGGCGAAGGCGCCTCGGAGCCAAGCTCAAGCCAGAGTGAGCAGCCAAAGTGATACTGTACCTGGACTCCATAAGCACCTTAACCAAGGCCATGACGAGCACGGGCGTTGTGCTTGGAACGTTACGAGAAAAGCAGGCCGAAACAGTGTCATTATCTTTGTTGTGATGTTAATCTCTAACTGCGTACTTTCCATGCTTGAATTAAAGTGGTCCGAATGATAGAAATCTGATCTAGTTGGTAAGTATTCATTCTAAATATTCATTACTTTAGAATGAAAGCTGCTACTATTGTTGTGTGGCTTGTATAGTTCTCGCACTGAAGTACCTGTAAGAGGCTCACGTAACGTCCTTTTACCCGCCGTGGTGGTCTAGTCGTTATGTTGCGCGACTGCTGACCCTCAGGTCACGGAATCGAATGCCGGCCATGGTGCAGCATTTCCGATGCGGCTGCATGCCCGCGTACATATACATTTAGGTGCACGTCAAAGAACTCCAGGTTGTCGAAATTTGCGGAGCGCTCGACTACAGCGTTTTGCATAATCATACGCTGGTTTTGGCACGTTAAAATCCGGCAGTTATTTTATAATAAATGCAGTCATATTTGGTAACGTCAAGTTTTCTACTACATGCCATAGACATTACGTAACAACTTTAGGTTTCTGTCGTGTCTTGGTCGTACAAAGCTGCAAAGTCATTGTGCCTCTTCCTCATAGCGAAGCCACAGGCCACATATGCAACGATATCATTGGGTCTTTCCTCCATGGTATAGCTATTTTAGGTTAGACGCGGCGAAAGTAAATAAGTGTCCTTTTGAGGCACACTGTTGAACGAGGTACAATGACAAGTTCGGAGATAGTAAAAGTAGGGCTGCTCACGTCGCCACATTCTTTTATTCCGTAGCATCTAGTGTAATAAAAGCGACTGTGCTATTTTTTGCTTAGCATGCATCGTTTGCAACGACCGTAAGTGCCTTCCAGTCTTCTATACTGCCATACAAGCGTAACCGAAGCAACACATTTCTTCCAACTAGTCCTCGCCTCCCCATCGCTTCTTCACGAAGTTCGCTGTGATTATGTATTTCTTCGCATTTTTTAACCACTTCTCAAGCCTTCCCGTTTTTCATTTTCCACTGGAGCTGAACACCATTCGCTTCTCGCTATTACAGAACTTGTAGTGTTGAGAGGAAGTGCGTTCCCGCGGTATAGGATACTGAGGTCAGCCCTTTGTGTGGTAGCAGGTAATTCCATTCTTTCGATGCTCGCATGTTGCCAAAGGCAGCTGCATAGCTTGAGCAACCACTGAATACAGCTATATTTTTATTTCACCAACGAACTAAGACCTCGATATTTGTTGTTGACCATTGACTATATGACTCATACCCAATGCAGGTTATTGGTCGAGTAGTGAGTTGATCTTTTCATTATCTTCTATGGGGTAAGATGCGTAGATGCTTCTGACATAGTGGTTTTCCTAGGTCTGATTTCCTTCATTTTTTTGTTCTTTCTGCCGAAGTCTGCGGGCCCGTTGTACTGCAGCTATCAAGCAGCGCGACTCATATTTCGCCAATCTGCCAAAACAGTGGGCCACTTCCTTTGGGTTTCTTCTTTTTCTTCCCATGATGGCTCATACCCAATGCAGGGGATTAGTCGAGTAGGTGATTTTTTCCAGTGCTTTAATTAATGTATTTGTCATATAAGTTAGAATGAACTACTATAACGAATTTAAATGTTACGTGTTTCGTTTGTTTCCCCCCAGATTGTTGTCACCTTCAAGGCATACTGCACGTTTTACCCGGGATAATGTTATGACCCGAAAGTCCTGTTCCGTTCTTAGGCAAAGGCTCAAGATGCCTCACGAAGCGCGAAAACTGGCCATCGTCGTTGTCATCAGAGTCAATATGGGGGATGCAAAGAATCATCATCACGGGATGCACGTATACATACAAAAACGTCATCACGACTTTACATAGAGCGGCGCCACATGATGACGCCATCACACGACGTAATCCCGGTTGCAAAGTGCAACACCAGGTGACGTGCAGGAAGCTACCGAGGTGTGGCGAAGAAAGGTCAATACGTCGACTGTGAAGAAAACTAAGAAGGTGGCTTTCGCCTTCCAGTCGTCTTAGACTAATTCCCTGTGAGTTTTGTAACGTTGACGTCATGAGATAGCATGATCAATCAGTGCCTAATACCAGGGTCCGTGAAGACTTTTCTTCTTATTACGAAGCACCAGCAGACGTTTCATACATAGACAAAAGCAACTAAGCGTCAAAGGCACCCCCATGAGCACAACGCGGACGATCTGCGACGTTCGGAGGTTAAAGGAGTGTTTATTAAACCAGAAAACACAAACTATAGGCATCTTTACACCAAATACTTCAGAATGACGTCAGTATAATTTTTACAAGGGCTAGGCGCAATTTTAAACATACTTCAATAATACACTATGTGCTGCTACGAAAATATGAATAAAGAAACGTTGTTCTTCAAAGAATCGAAGAAAGAAAGCTTTGTTGTACACGTAACTTGTTACTTGTACATACACAGAAGAAACAGCGAAACATGTATACAGAATTAAGTGCGTAACGATTTTGAGTACTTTACTCAAGTATGGGAGAGCAGTGAGCCATCCATTAGTGTGTTCAAAAAAGTGTTTAATACCTTAGAGCACTTGGTACTACACTATGCAAGCGCAAAAAGCCGTTCCAGGAAACCATCGGTGGAAACTTTGACGGTTACGGTGCATGTATGTTTAGAAAAAGTCGTTAACGACTTAGGGTACTCGATACTCTACGATGGGAGAGCTGAAAGTCGTCCCTTCGGCCTCACCCTTGATGAGGCCGCATCGACAAAAATACGCTCTTTGACAGAGACTTCAGTAGTATTGCACGTATGCGTTTAGATAAATGTTCAACGGTTTTAGTGCTTGGTACTCAACTATGGGAGATCATTAAGCCTTTCCTAAGCTATGTGTGTGTGTGGGGGGGGGGGGGGTAGAAAAAGTGGGTAACGATTTAGAGTACCAGGTACTCTACTATGGGAGAGCTTAAAGCCGTCCCCAAAAGTGGGTAGTGAGTGTGTTTAGAAGAAGTGGTTAACGATTTACAGTACTGTACTACGGGAGAGCTGAAAGCCGTCCCTAAGAAAAAACACAAGTTCACGCGAAAAAGTGGGTAGTGAGGAAAAGAATCCGACAATGAGTCTATGAAGCCGAATGAAGCTGGAACGTCAACAGTATATTAGAGTAAGAAGGCCTGTACGCGCGTTCTGGTTAGATTGGTGAATTTGTTAGTACATTTAAATATTGTATAAGCTAAACCTAAGATTTACACTTAAAAGAGAAAATAATTTATACTCCCTTCGTAGCCTTTATACCAATATCTGTATTCTCAGGATAATGTAGAACAAGCGTTTTTGTGGAGGTTACCAGAATATCGATGTCGCTGCATGGAGACAGGCGGCGGTGAAAGACACACAAGTACGAACGGCCACACACTTGAACACAGCGAGCTGAGTGCGTGTTTCCATATTCAAGAGCGCGCCATGCCATCTGTTGAAAGCGCTGCGAAACGACACCTTATACTGCCACGCGAGCAGACGCTCCGGAAATCAAACACGAAACTTCCCAAGCCGGGTCTGACTGTAAGCATGTTTCGCGCTTTTAGATGCGGAGCATCTAATACTCGAGACTTGTAGTGCGGCGCCGTCCGCAAGCTTCCTCCTCCTTCTTCCACCATCTGTGCATCCCTTCCTCCTCTACACACCGCGCGCGCTTCACTCCTCCACCATCTGTGCACCCTTCCTCCTCTACACACCGCGTGCGCTTCTCTTCACGAACATTCGCTAGCTGTATAATGTAGCGCGCATGCGCCGTCACGCTTCGAGAACATCGGCAGCTGACGCGCGCGCATGCGCCGTCGCGCTTCGAGAACATCGGCAGCTGACGCGCGCGCATGCGCCGTTGCGCTTCTCCCCCTTCTCGAACATTCGACAGCTGACAGTGCATGCGCCGTCGCGCTGTATATATACTCAAGGTCGGCGCTCGCTCGCTCAGTTGCCGCTCGTCGGTTGGTTTGTACGGCGCGTCGACGTCCAAGGTCGCGGTGAAATGAATTCCAACGAATCCACAAACACAATGATCGACGTCCCTTCGACCAGCGCCGCCCTTTCGCATACGTGTGTACGTGTTCACTCATTTAACACCCCCTCCTACAACCACGTTAACCAATTTAGCCATCGACCCAAGTAAGTCGCAATTTAACACCCCATTTCACAACCACGTTAACCAATTTAGCCATCGACCCAAGTAAGTCGCACTTTAACACCCCGTTAACCAATTATATGCTCCGCATCCTCCTCAGTGTTCCCCCGAGGGAAGCTGCGGGCAATTTTTTTTCTTTCCAAGAATTTTAGCTTAATTCATGTGAAAAGGCGAGAAGACCTTCCTCCACAGTCCGGAAGGTCTACAGCACGTGCATTGCAGACTCCGAAAGCAACTTTGTTAGGTACGTACAATCGCGATTAAAAAAAAAAAAAAACACGAACGGCGGAAAACGTTTCAGTCAAAATAGGCGCCTTCCACCATTCGCGTTTCCTTCGACTGCGGCGTGTCTTCGCTGTTGCAAGTCAGAATTTGCGGTGTAACCCGGCGTCAATGTAGTGCTAGAATCTCGTTCGCTTTGACTTGCGTTCATGTCCCGCATGTGTTCGTAATCTGCCAGTCATGCGTGGTTGTTTCAGCAGGCCTTTCATTTTTTTTTACTCGTACACTTCTATAAGTCTCGTAGTTTTTCATGCTGATTGCAATTGCCCACAGGCGACGGAATGCGGCGTTTTCCGTTGCGGAAGGCAATTTGTGCAATCGGAAAACATCGAACCGACACAATTCCTGCGTCGTGCTGTGAACGTCACAGGCAGTGCTGAGTAATATTTTCCTTTTCCGCTGATTGTTTTTGCATTCAAAGACGGCTCAGTAGGGCCCGGACGACACCTTGCAGGCTGCAGTGGCGTGAATAGGCGCTTTTTCGTATTTTGAATTCCCAGAGACGCCACTTTGGCAGTTCAGGCGCCTTAGTGCTAGAGTATGCGCTGGCAGCCTAAGCGCCTGGGTGCGATATAGGCGTGCTCTTGTCTATAGCGTGACCTTCAAGCTATGCAACGCCGCGGTGTGACGACTGTGGGCTCTATATGAAGCTATCCGTGGCATCAGTGATTAGCTACGGGAACGCGCAGCAACGGTGCCTTGGCGGAGCAGATCGCAGAGGCAAGGCGAGCTTCCTCACCAATAGACAAGAATTGATAACGCTAATACTAAGCTACCTAGAAATAAAGAGCTGCAAACAGTCAGAGAGCCCTGTTGCTAAGTTGGTGGTTGCTTAGAGAAATCACCACGCAAGGAGTGTGTTGGAGGGCTGCTTTTTTTTGTGTGGCACCTGTCCGCATTATTTTTTTTTAGGGACCCCACTTGAACTTGCCCCAGCCACATGGAAGTTGAGCGTTGACTGGAAACCCGTTACGAAATCGAACTGGAAACCCACTACATTATCGAACGCCATTACAAAATAAAAGAAGTTTAGTTAAAATAAAGAGAGAGAGTGTGTGCGTGTATGTGTTGTTGGAAAAATAAGAGAACAAAAAATGCGCTATTTTCTTTCTTCGCGGAATCATGGCTCAGCACCAATTAAATAAAAGCCGATTAACCAACAGAGTATTTAATGAGAATTCATTGAATGCGCTCATAAAAAGCATCATTTTCTTGTGAACAGCTGAGATAATTGCGGCACCTGGCGGAGCAGATCTGATCTACGCGCTTCATTCTACGTAGTCTCAGCGATCCGCTTTCGCAGCGCTATTACGCGCTGCCAGAGTTTATTTGGAGACAATGCAGAAGAACGCGAAGCTCAGCTTGGCGAATGCATGCGAATTAATTAGATGATTTTTTTGAACGAGCACAACTGTTTCTTCTTGGTATGTACCGTCATGATGGCACATACCCACTGCACTAGAGCCTTTTTTCACCCTATTGTCTCCCCTAACGAATCCGAATTTCTAAGGGAATTCGTCATTAAGGACAGGTAAATGGAACATTATGCCGTCGCCTAAAGTTTTTTTTCTCAGTGTTTCAGCGAAGGAGTTTTTCGAAATACGTTGAAGAACGTTGGAGAACTATATGGATTAGTAAGGTATGCAACGCCTTCTTCCGCTTTTTAGGGAAAAAAATGACTGTTTGGTGGCTTTCCAGCAAAAGTGACCGGCAGAACTTTACCATAGAGGACACATTAAGTGAGCACTTCGTTTTTTTAACCAAGTGAGAATTTTCTTCCTTGTGAAAAAAAAAAGCATTTCCTCAAAAGAATTTACTATTTTGTCCACAAAATTCTGGTTCCCACCAAAAGCTCAGTTTTGTGCATGGAAGAGTTAAATATTATGTTGATTGTAATTGGCAATTATTTCTAATAAAATATATAAAGTAGGCTACATTTAGATTTCCTTATCTTTCTTATTCTTCTTTTTCTTGTATTTTGCTCACTGCACGTATCAAAGCTTGTTTTTACGTGTTCCTTCAAGCCAGCTAGCGCCCTGTACGACATTTTAGATTGCGCAAATGACGCTGTAATTAAGATTTCATTGGTGTAGATGATAATCAAATATCGCAGAGATTACGCGGGACGCCGGCGTTGCGATTTGGAAAGCTCGGTGAGCCGCAATCGTCATCGCGCTCGCGTGCTCGTGGCACGACCCGAACGAGGCTGACAAAAAAGGAAGCTTTCGCACGGGCCGGTGCCATGTTGTTCGTGCTCTTGTTCGCCGTTGTGCTGATGGTGTTCGGAGTCGTGGTCTTCTACAAGGCTCGGGCGAGTGGCCGCGAACTGTGGAACAGGTGCTGCGGTACGTTGCACATTCCTTACTGGGGAGTTTCTCGAACAACCCTCGCTTCTCACCGCGTACATCTTCTGCCCATCGTCAAGCCAGAGAGAGAGTGTGTTCTGCCCAGCTTTCCTCTTCGATTAGATGCTTAGAGTGGAAACTACACTGCGCTTTAATTGAAACTTTCAGTTGAATTTCGCTTGGAGGAGTTTGCTAGAGCTTTCGGCTATTCAGAACGAGCCCGCCTTGTGTGGTAACCTAAAAAAAAGTTACGCGTAAGTTGAAATTATAGGCTGGTTAGTTGCATTACGGTGGTAGATAGAAATCGTTGACCGCCGGTGAAGTTCATGGTGCGCGCATGTTTCCATGCAAGTGTCTTATAATAGTTGAAGTTATAGGCTGGTTAGTTGCATTACGGTGGTGGATAGATATCGTTGACCGCCGGTGAAGTTCATGGTGCGCGCATGTTTCCATGCAAGTGTCTTATAATAGTTGAAGTTATAGGCTGGTTAGTTGCATTACGGTGGTGGATAGATATCGTTGACCGCCGGTGAAGTTCATGGTGCGCGCATGTTTCCATGCAAGTGTCTTATAAGAAGGACGCATTGATGCAGCTTTCGTTTCCTCAATTGCCAGTCAGTTTCGCTAACGATAAATATAGCTTCGAGATTTCCGGAAACAATCCTTTGCGAATAATTCTCGTAAAGTTTTTTTCGTGAAAGAGGTTCAAGCCTAATCAATTTTTCCGCGTTAATATGGTGCGTACCCGTCGCAATGCTCTAGTGCGGTATCGAAACCGAGCAGCGGTGGCCGCCTTGCCATGGTGGCAAAGTCAGTGGGCTCAGATTGTGCGGCCAGATTTATCTACACGTTAAAGAACATCAGGTGGAGGAAATTTCCCGAGAACTCTCCACTACATCGTCGCTCATAATCACTTGTAGTTTCGGAAAGTGAAAGCCCAACAGTTATTAATAATTTGAGGCATTAGGCGCGATGTCAAGGTGTCACCTCTTGATTTTTCGGCTGATTACCAACAAACTATTTAGCGGGTTGACACGGTAACGAAAACGCGAGGTGTATATGGGTGAGGGCTTGGTCAGGTGACTTAATTTGTGTACGCGCGACTGTTTCACAAACATAACGTATATAGGTTATCCCTGTATGTGCACAAGTGTGCTGTCCACTTTCACGCGAAAGCTTTCTATATAGGTGCTTGAAGTGCATACATACTCGCTGTCGGCAAAAGCTTTCTTGCTCGCACGAGCTCTTGGAATGCGCCCTGCACGCATAACGGGCGTTGCACTCACGCATGACGCGGATCGTCTTACGTGAGACTCAGCAGCAATCGAAGGCCGGATATTCATTCTCAAGTCGCGTCGCAATGATGAAAGATGAGAACATTGCTGTTGCCAAAATTTCCACGTGCGAACGACCTCCACGTGCCAACGAAATCCATATTATATATATATGGTTGGGTCAGGTTATTAGGGGAAGTTATTAGACCAAATTGTAACGAAACTGTGAAGAAAGAAAAGTGGCTGAAAATATAGCTTGCCGTGGGCAGGAACCAAACCTGCGACCGTTGAATAACGCGTTCGATGCTCTATCACTGAGCCACATCCCACCCCCTTTATTGGGTATATATGTGAATTTAAACGTGGGAGTCTCAGTCAGCGCCCCCGGTAGCCATGGCGGCGAGTATGACACTCTCTTTATGAGCCTGTGTGGCGTCACGTAGCACGTGAACTTAAAAGCTGGCAGCTGACCAATAGTCTCTCGTATACAACCTAAAGGCACCAAGTGTGCCAGTACGAGACCCTCGTAATGAATAAGGGAAAGACGAGTGTATATGGTGGTTTTGGGACGTTAAACCCCACGTATCAATCAATCATCATATTTTTCTCGATGATTCGCACGTCTTGTTTCTTAATTTTTTAGGCTTCAAATTCAAGTGGGACTGAATTTTTTCACGCAGTGTTTGCGCTATAGGAACTTTAGGATAACGGCCAGTTGTGCATGATGGTAAAGGTAAGCGACGAAACAAGCACTATAATAATAAGAACGTAGGAGAATAAGAACGCAGGATGTAGTGCTTAGTGACAAATGAAAATTTTCATTTTGTGAAGGACTTTATTATGTATGCATCACACGAATGTTCGACATCAAAAGCCATCGTTAACGTCCAAAACAGTGGGAATCAACATAAAGCTGAAATGATAAACGACTGCATAGAACCGAGAAGCACACGTTGACCTCTGAATAAAAAGAAAAGCGCCGAGTCACGCTACGTAAACCGTCGTTTAATAAAAAAAAAAAGATGACAGATTTTTTATCTCACATATGTAGCTAACGCGGTTGCTTGGGCGAGTTGGTACGACACCCGAGTTGGTCCCTCGTAATTGGCGCTGTCTTTATATGACTCATATATGTGTCGAGATATTTGCATTCATTCAAGTGCCGAGTGATGGACTGCTCTCTAACTCACTCCGCCCCTGATTCTTAATGAGAAGTCCTTCCAGTAACAAGACGAGCTTGGTCATGGCTGCTTTTGCCAAGAATCTTTGCCTCGAGAAACGATGCTTCCCACCTGAAAGAGTTTACGTGATCTTCTAAGTACGACCGTTTCTTCTTTATGTTCAAGGCATACTTTGTTAAACGATCACTTGCACATCTTCCGGCATGACTGATGCAACGTTCTCCACATGGTAGTAATAACGACACCGCAGGTGCATTTCGCATAAGGCGAAAAGTGCTTTTCTTCTTGGCATCCTTGCCAGGTTGTTTTTGCTACAGATATGCGAGAGCAACGACGAGCGAGCTCTTTGGGGGCAGAAAATACCACTCCGACGTTGCGCATGCTCATTGGCAACATTCTTGGGGTTGTGCTAATCTTTGTGTATATGGCGAACGACTGAAAAAGCACGTTTCTTTCGAGTGAAGTCACTGCTTTCTGTGTTTACGCATTGTCTGCACTTCTGCAACGGGCTTTCAGCTGCTGTTGTGATCAGTGCGGGTGCATAGCCCGCCACCAGCATATAGAGATTGCACGATTTCTTAAGCACAGACCCGAGAAAAAGTTGTACAGTTTCTCAGCATAAACTACTTGCATCAGTTGAAGAGTGTACAGAGCAAAAGGCAGATTTCTTTCCAGAACACGGCGACTATATTCACTCTGCTAACTGTTTGACTGTAATAGGGACTTATTTGCACTCTAATTTTGTATAACTAGAAGAACAACTTTCTTTGCTGAGCGAGGGCGTTTGCATTGACTCTTGCGTAGTGCCAGTTTTATGCGATATTTTTTTTGTCCCAGGTCGACCACGAACGGAGCTCCATTTTTAATGAGATTAGGAGGCTTTAAGCGTTGTTAGCTTTCAAGATTTTATTTTATTTATAAATACTGCTGCCCCTATTATGGCTATTGCAGGAGTGGACCAACAAATGATCAGGTGATAACAAGCAGAAACAAAAACATGAGCATAAGGCACAAATTTGTGGTGATGATGATTCTTTAGAGATGCTAAGACCATGCGTGGGAAGATTACACACGGACCAGGCGGACATAATTTTATAGCTTTTTGACCAGCACCGGAAAGGGCTGTCTTTGACACATGAACTTCTTATGCAAAGCACTTTGCAGTGTTTAGATATTTGGCATGGCGCGTATGCTGGTCTTATTAACCTCGGGCAGTGAAGTACATCTTACTTTTGGCTCTTTCCGCTCAAAGTCGGTAAAAATATCCATTGCACAAATTCGCATCGAGTCTGCGCTTGAGAAATCGTGCCGCCACGCGATTCAACAGAGCTTTGAAGGAGAAGCATGAAAGCTACTGGCGGCAGTCCATCCACCCGCAGTGATTTCAGCAGCATCTGAAAGCCTGTTGCAGAAGTGCAAACAACGCGTAAACACAGACTCCAGTGACTCCACTCGAAAGAAACGAGCGCTTGTAAACGTTCTCTATGTATACACAAGTTTTCGCATAACCTCAACAAGATTGCCAATAAGCACAACGTTGGAGTGGTATTTTGTGCCTACAGTAAGCTCACCCGCCTTTGCCCTGGCATAGCTGCGGCAAAAACAAGGCGAGAATGTAGAAAAAAGAAACTAAAACTTTCGCTTTACGTAAAAGGCATTTGCGGCGTCGTTTATGACATATTACTGTCACGTGAAAATAGATCGGCCAAACCGAAAGTGCCCCGCCGCGGTGGTCTAGTGGCTAAGGTACTCGGCTGCTGACCCGCAGGTCATGGGTTCGTATCCCGGCTGCGGCGGCTACATTTCCAATGAAGGCGGAAATGTTGTAGGCCCGTGTGCTCAGATTTGGGTGCACGCTAAAAAACCCCGGTTGGTCCAAATTTCTGGAGCCCTCCACTACGGCGTCACTCATAATCATACGGTGGTTTTCGGACGTTAAACCCCACATATCAATCAAACCAAAAGTTGTGCGACTCACTGTTACTAAAAGCATGCCTTGCACAGACAAAACGAAGGAATGGTCTCACCAAGACGATCACGCGAACTCTTGTGGGTGGGAGGTATTGTTTCGCAAGGCAAATATTCTTTGTAAGAGCGGAAATGAACAAGCCGGCGTGTTACTCGAAATACTTTTCATTGAGAAGAGGGGGCGGCATGCGTTAGCGAGCATTCCGTCACTCTGCACCTCGAATGCTTTCAGGCACACGAGGCAAAAAATATTTTTTTTCTTTTTTCATTGAACGCGTCTGCAGACGTGCCACATGATATATGTTTCATGACGACAATGTTGACTAACATTCCCTCCACTACGGCGTCTCTCATAATCATATCGTAGTTTTGGGACGTTAAACCCCACAAATTAACCAATGAACTAACATGTGCAAGTAGGCCTGTCTCTAGTGTATCTTCTTTTATTTGATTTGATATGTGGGGTTTAACGTCCCAAAACCACCATATGATTATGAGAGACGCCGTAGTGGAAGGCTCCGGATATTTCGACCACCTGGGGTTCTTTAACGTGCACCCAAATCTGAACACTCATTTAATAAACATTTTCGCACGTCGTCCGTCGTTTCTCAATACATACAAAGCACTGTATATATTGCTACCTGTAGGCTGCCACAAACCATAGTGCGAATGCGCGTGTGCGCCCGACGAGGAAGATGAGGCTCGCTGGCTGCTCGAGCTCGGAGCCAGACTGGCCAGTGCTGCAACCGCTCTTGCAAATATATTTTTCGAATATATTCGCAATACTTTGTCTCGTTACTCACGTAACATATTTGGTGGAGGTGGAACGATCCCCGTCCTCACCACGCAGCTCCGCAGTGGCCGCATCCTCCAGCTTTCCGCCATGGCTTCCAGTGACAACGCGTCCGCTTCATCATCTGCGGCTTCTCCGACAACCTTTGTCGCCGTCCAAACACCACGTGATCCCGGGACATTTTCTGCGCAACCTGGCCTCGACGTCGACAAATGGCTTCGCCTTTATGAACGGGTCAGTCAAACTCACCGTTGGGACCCTACCATGATGCTCGCTAATGTTCTCTTCTACTTGGACGGAACCCCGCGTGTCTGGTACGAGACAAATGAGTCCGAACTCACCAGCTGGGACACGTTCAAGGAGAAGCTACGTGACATCTTTGGGGACCCGACCGGTCGCCACGCAGCTGCACGACAGGAGCTGGCTACCCGTGTCCAGTCGCCAACTGAATCGTATGTGTCATACATCCAAGAAGTTCTCGCTCTTTGCCGAAAAGTGGACGAGGCGATGTCTGAGGCTGAAAAGGTTGGACACGTTTTGAAGGGGATCGCGGACGACGCCTTCAATTTGCTGGTGTACACTAACGTCTCGACCATCGACCGTGTAATTCAAGAATGCCGCCGTTTCGAAACAGCAAAAAGCCGTCGGGTGCGCCCTCCTTTTTCTCGGTTGCCAAACACGGCGGCTACGTCCACCTGCTCCGATTCTACCGTCACACCGCCCTTTGAGCAGAGTGTAACGCGTATCGTTCGACGGGAACTTGAAGCAGCAAGTCCAGCGCCGCTTCAGCCCACTTCTTTCGAACATACGATACCGACAACCCCCGCGATCTCCGTTATTCAGGCGGTCGTACGACAAGAATTCGCCAACCGCGGGTTCCCTGATGCTTGCCCCATCTCTTGCCCCTCCTCCAGACCAATTCCCACTAATGCACCTCGACGTGACCCATTTGTTGCTCCACGATCTCGCAACCCGGCGGAATGGCGAACTCCTGACGACAAACCGATCTGCTTCCGGTGCCACCGCGTTGGACATGTCTCCCGCTACTGCCGTGCCTCCTGGACGCCGCCACATAGGAGCCAGTTTTTCGCACCTTATAGCCCATATGAAGATCTTCGCCGGTATTCGTCCAGCCGTACCGCCCCTGCTTTCGACACGTCTAACAGCCGCCTTCCTGCTCGTTCTCCGTCCCCTCAACGCCGTCGTTCCCCGTCGCCCCAGCCACGCCGCCATCACTCGCCGCCTAACTTTTCATCGTACCCGACGGAAAACTAGACAGTGCAGCCCCTGGAGGTAGTGCTGCATCATCCCTGTCTGAACCAAACCCTCCATTGACGCTTCATACGAACAAAAATCTTGTCGATGTACACGTGGACGGTATTTCTCTGTCGGCACTAGTCGATACTGGCGCTCATGTGTCCATCATCAGCGTTCATCTTTGTCGCCGCTTAAGAAAAGTACTCACGCCCCCTGCTACCGAAGCTGTACGTGTGGCCGATGGCGGCACTGTTCCTGTCATTGGCATGTGTACGGCTCGCATACGCATCGCCGACCGTTACATCCCTGTTCTATTCACGGTGCTCCAGAACTGTCCTCATGACCTCATCTTAGGGATGGACTTCCTGTCGACCCATTCTGCTCTCATCGACTGTTCCGCTGGTACTCTTTGCTTAGACCTTCCTCTTCAGCCGGATATTCACCCTGAACCTCAACACGGCCTTTCTGCCACAGACTTCCTCCGCTTACCGCCTAAAGCCCTCACATTCACCGAATTTGCCACGACCTCACCCGTATTGGATGGGAATTACATCGTCACGCCGATTCCTGATGTCCTACTGGCACGTGACGTCACCGTCCCTCACTGCATCGTAACTGTAGCCTCCAACCGGACCCGTCTACCCGTCATAAATTTCGGCTTCACAAAGCAAGTCCTCCCTGAAGGCATCCTAATTGCCACGTTGCGGTCCTTAGCCGATGATCACGTCACCACTTTCGCAGCCGACGCATGCCCCAATTTTCCTTGTCGCCCACTCGATGCCACATGCCTCGACATGTCAATACGTCCCATGATCGACCCTGACCTTCCCCCAGCGCAATCAGCCGCTCTCGCACGCCTTCTAGCTTCCTACCGTGACATCTTCGACCTTGACGACCGCCCACTCGGCCAAACTTCTCTTGTAAAGCACCGCATCAACACCGGTGATGCTGCTCCCATTCACCGTCGACCGTATCGCGTGTCCGCGTCGGAGCGCCAGATTATTCAAGCTGAAGTGAATAAGATGTTAACTAAAGGCATTATTGAGCCCTCATCAAGCCCATGGGCGTCACCCGTCGTCCTGGTTAAAAAGAAGGACAACACATGGCGTTTTTGCATCGATTACCGGCATCTAAATCGAATCACCAAAAAGGACGTGTATCCTTTACCACGTATTGATGACGCCCTCGATTGTCTCCACGGCGCACGCTACTTTTCATCCATCGACCTTCGTTCTGGTTATTGGCAGATTGCCGTAGACGAGAAAGACCAAGAAAAGACCGCCTTCATCACTCCAGATGGCCTATACCAATTCAAGGTTATGCCCTTCGGTCTATGCAATGCCCCCGCCACGTTCGAACGTATGATGGACTCTCTGCTACACGGGTTCAAATGGTCAACATGCCTGTGTTACCTAGACGACGTCCTCGTATTTGCACCTACGTTTGAGACCCACCTTGAGCGTCTGTCGGCCATTCTCGACGTCTTCCGCAAAGCTGGCCTCCAGTTGAACTCCTCGAAGTGTCACTTCGGCCGCCGACAGATTACCGTGCTGGGCCACCTTGTCGATGCTTCTGGTGTGAGACCGGACCCTGAGAAAATTCGTGCCGTCACGAGTTTCCCAGTACCCCAATCCGCCAAAGATGTCCGGAGCTTTGTGGGACTTTGCTCCTACTTTAGGCGGTTCGTGAAAGATTTTGCGGCAATCGCCCAACCACTTACCGATCTTTTGAAGAAAGGCGTTCCATTTTCGTGGGGGTCCACTCAAGCTGCCGCCTTCTCTCACCTCATAACACTTTTGACGACGCCCCCTATCCTCGCCCACTTTGACCCATCTGCCCGAACTGAGGTCCGAACTGATGCCAGTGGTCACGGTATCGGAGCCGTTCTCGCCCAATGCCAACAGGGACACGACCGCGTTATCGCGTATGCTAGCCGCCTCCTTACACCTGCAGAGCGTAACTATTCGATCACGGAGCGAGAATGCCTTGCTCTTGTCTGGGCGGTCTCAAAATTCCGTCCATATTTATATGGCACTCACTTTTCCGTCGTCACCGACCACCACGCGCTCTGCTGGCTTTCATCCTTAAGAGATCCTACAGGTCGACTTGGTCGCTGGGCTCTGCGACTGCAAGAATACACCTTTTCTGTGATATACAAGTCTGGACGCCTGCACCAGGACGCCGATTGCCTTTCTCGCTATCCAGTTGACCCATCGGCCACCATACCTGACAACGACGCCTGCGTGTGCTCCGTTTCTCAACTGAACCACATAGCCGACGAGCAACGCCGTGATGCAGCCCTACGAGCTATCATTGAGCGCCTCGACTCCTCCCCATCGAACCGATCCTATCGCTCGTTCGTACTCCAGAATGGCACATTATACCGGCATAACTTCCATCCAGACGGCCCATCTCTGCTGCTTGCCATACCCAAACACCTCCGCTTGGCTGTACTCCACGAACTTCATGACGTTCCTACTGCCGGTCACCTGGGTGTGTCCCGCACATACGACCGGATTCGCCGTCGCTTCTATTGGCCAGGTCTGGCACGGTCCGTCAGAAGATACGTCGCGGCGTGTGAGGAATGTCAGCGCCGCAAAACACCATCGACGCTTCCGGCTGGGCGCCTTCAACCACTCGATATTTCTACGGAACCTTTCTTTCGCGTCGGCTTGGACTTACTCGGCCCTTTTCCTCTGTCTTCTGCTGGCAACAGGTGGATAGCTGTGGCCACAGACTACGCCACACGCTACGCAATCACACGCGCCCTTCCAACAAGTTGCGCCACTGACGTCGCCGATTTTCTTCTACACGACGTGATCTTGCAACATGGTGCTCCACGCCAGCTGCTCACGGACCGAGGCCGCACATTTCTATCGAAAGTCATAGCGGACATCCTACGCTCTTGTGCAACACGCCACAAGCTCACTACGTCGTACCATCCGCAAACAAATGGCCTCACAGAACGCCTGAACCGAACCCTAACTGACATGCTTGCAAAGTACGTTTCCTCAGATCACTCTGACTGGGACATCGCTTTACCATACGTGACATTTGCCTACAATTCTTCGCGCCACGACACGGCTGGTTACTCCCCTTTTTTCTTGCTGTTCGGCCGCGAACCCACATTACCCCTCGATACGACGATTCCGTTACCAGCAGCTCCAACTTCACAATATGCTCTGGACGCCATCAGCCGGGCCGCCCACGCACGCGAAACCGCTCGTGCTCGCCTTCTGACCTCCCAAGCAAACCAACGGCGTCGCTACGACCAACGACACCGCGATGTGCACTTTTCGCCCGGTTCGTTGGTTCTGCTGTGGTCTCCGACCAGGCACGTTGGCCTGTCTGACAAGCTGCTCTCTCGGTACACAGGGCCCTACAGAGTGCTTCGTGAGGTGACTCCCGTCACTTATGAAATCACTCCTGCTGCCTCGCCGTCTTCATCCACCCCTAGGGCCACCGACATCGTACACGTCGCACGCCTGAAGCAGTACCACTCGCCCAATGATCTTGACATCTAGATGCGCCGAGACGGCGCCTTTGCCGACGGGGGTTATGCTACCTGTAGGCTGCCACAAACCATAGTGCGAATGCGCGTGTGCGCCCGACGAGGAAGATGAGGCTCGCTGGCTGCTCGAGCTCGGAGCCAGACTGGCCAGTGCTGCAACCGCTCTTGCAAATATATTTTTCGAATATATTCGCAATACTTTGTCTCGTTACTCACGTAACAATATATAGGCGTGGGGGCAGTCCTGTGGTTGACGTAGTAATTTTTTTTCCTTATTTGACACTTATTGTGTGTTTTTGTTAAATTTTTTATGCCCGTTTTCTTTTTTTTTGCACTTTGTTCTTTACGTTTGTAAACGTGCACGTGTACCTTTCGATAAAGCTTTAGTTATAAGAATGCACTGCGTCTTTGGGGCTGTCATACGTTCTGTACTCACGTTTAGGACTACTATGCGTGACTTGTGCCAACATGCGCCACTAGCAAACCTGTTTAGCTCCCAAAAATGTGATGATGGCTTGTGGCGCAATGTATACCTTAGTGTGCCCGAGTCACAGCGGACATCGTCAGTGGACCACGCAATCAGTGTATGTTTTAGAATAGAACTAGTTCACGTTTCGAATATATTTGAAGCTTATTAGCTGACGATGTGGTACACATAACCGATTCTCCTTGTCTGGTTGAGCAGCCGTAGTTTAAATTTGCAGTATGCTTAGTGGCCGAACAAGTTTTTCGTTAACTCTTCGCTAGCTGACGTGGCTACCCCAACGCTGCATACTCTGCTGCGTTCTCCGGCAAATGGAACGAAGGAAAATGCCGAGAATACGTAGAAATAAAATAACGAGACAATATAGACTAAATGGTCGTGAACGGGGGCCGAAATTCGTGTAAGAGATCAGGTGGAAATGCTACCGTATATTCACGCGGTCCCGTTCTGCGCGAACCGTAACGGGGCGAATAACGAGAGCTTTAGACAGGTACACCTGGCGCCGGCAGCCGTGTCACCTCGTTATAACCTTCCATCCTGACAGGCTTGCTTCGTGCTGTCGGCTTTTCGGCCATGTTTGTGGCGCGTGTAGGTAAGCTTCCGGCTCCAAGTACGTTTCTCGTGGGCGTCCCTCGTACGACACTACAGCCGCTCGTGCTATGCCATCCACATCGTATTTAGTACTTAGTCGTAGAACAAAAGCATGCAGACAAGACCGCAGGGGTCTTCCGCCGTGCTTGTCTAGTGAATATATGGTGCTCAACTGCTGGGCTGAATGTCACTCAGAGTTAGGTGCACATTAAATAACCCAGGTAGAAGATAATTCAAGAGCCCTTCATCATGGCTTCTCTCATAATCATGTGCTCCGTTTCTGCTGTCAGTTTCTCACTCTGTATCACCTCTGCATGTCTCATTTTCTTCCCAAATCAGCACTTATCTAACAAGCTTCCACCCTTCTAAACAATTTCGTAATTTTTAAATTTCCTGGTTACCGCGAAAACTTACACTCAGCATTCAGAAAGATGCATTCATGAAAAGTTTTATAAACTTGTTCAAAGTTATATTCCTGCCCCAATAGGTCGAGAAATGTGGCAATAGTTTGACTTGACCTTTTGCGTCTTGAAAGAAGAATCGCATAAACCATTAGATACCATTCTAATACTATAAAATCAATGCATGAAAATGGCAAAACGCAGTGCAAACTATCCACCACACGACGTTGAATCATCGTATTTTTTAAGCAAACAGCAGTTACTTATAATATGAAACATAATTAGATAGACACTTTATTAACGTCCATGAACCTCCTCTTTTTGACTGCAATTAGTGAGCTCTTGTGCACCATTAGCGCTTGGGTGTTTACGTTAGTTTACAGTATACACATTCTACGTTTTTTTTAAAACCAGTCAGAACGTTCTGTGTGTTTTCGTGCTTACTTTATCTTATCTCTTACACGTATAAATCGCCAGTTCCAGGGTCATGAGCTATGTTAAATGTTCTAGTATTACACCATTACTTTCTCTCTCAGAACAATACAAATTCTATTTGGCGGTATTCATATATTATACAGTACAAACTCACAAGGTCCTTTCCGCATTCACCCGAGATGACTAAAAGGTGAAAGCCATTCTCTTTTTTTTTTATTTCAGTCGTTCTGATCCCGCCCCGCCACCCTTTGAAAGCATTATGCCCCTAAAGAGATTTGCACTGCCTCCAAGATCGAAAGCATCTCCGCTGGTTTTCCATGACTGTATACCGTGATCGGTCCACATTTGAGCAAGCAAGGATGTCATGTGATGTCTACATCTATCGACGCCACGCTATATAACGTCGTGGCAACGTCATGATGATGTCGACTATCCCGTGACTATGATCTTTCGCATGATTCGTGTTGCGGCCGCCGCCTGCCCGGACCCAGAGATTCTTAATTTAACCCTTAGCTGCGTCGAAGGTCTGACCACCGCCTTGGTCAATCGCTTCGTAGCCGCTGGGGACAAAAGGCTCGGGGTTGCCAAGTGTATACATGACGGAGGTTGTGGCCAAATACTGCACCAGAATGGCCAATGTATTATGGAACATTATAATTTATTAGGATTCATTAGAACGTTATTCAATGGACCAATTGTCCATGATTTGTTACAGGCTACTGAATAATATCCGATATTCATACTATCAATCAAATGATAAATCAATGCGCGGAACACAGCCAACCCTCTGTGTATCCTTCATAGATGACGAAGTGGCGTATGATTCGGACATATCAGCAGTCATGCAGGCACCGCGGCCTCAGGGTGCCAACGAAGCATGTATAGACACACTGCAAGAAAGATACAGCGAATCCATAGCTACCATAGTTCCTCATAAGGAAAGCGACAGGCAAGTGCTATTCAACGCGTGTTTACAGGAGGTTTTCAGGACCCAATACTGGGATGAGTTAGGGTAAGAATTAACAATGAGTAATTAGACAAATAGACCAGAAAAGCAGGTCTGAAAAGTAATACGCATAAAAATTATGTGCAACAGTCTCGGGAGAAAACAGCGCTTTGCGATAGGTAAAGCGCGATTCTGGAAGTGGCCAAAAAATACGTCTACTTCTAGGAAGTAATCACGCGGAGCCGAACAATGAGAGTGAAATGACTGGAAAATTAGGAATGGGGTGGAGCACATTCGGCAAGCATTCTCAAGCACTTCAAAACAACAGCTGCATCTTACCATTACTTAGGCATACGGAGCGGAAACATAGATGCTTACAAAGAGCGTTTAACTTAAATTGGGGACGATACAGTGAACAATGAAAGGAAAAAAAATTATAGGTGTAACCTCAAGAGGCAAGAAGAAAGCAGACGGAATTAGGGAACAAACATTTTAAGGACACTATACTTGAAATCAAGTATAAAATTTTACATTGGCATGGCACGTCGCGCGTAGGCAGGATAACCGTTGGTCATTAAGGGTAACTGATTGGATCTCGAGGTAAGGCCATGTGGGGGAGACAGAAAGTTAGGTGTGTCGATGAGATTAGTTCGCAGTTGTTACGTGGTAGCAGAAATCACAAGACCGGGTTTATTGGCGGATCATGGGAGAGGCCTTTGCCCTGCAGTGGGCGTAGTCAGGCTGATAATGTTGATGGTTATGATGAAAATGATGATGATGACGATGAGGAAGACGCCACTGACGAGAGACGTTGACGCGAAAAGCCGGTCAATTTTCGCGCTTCATGAAACATCTATAGGGCTTTCGCCCAAATGAGAACCGGCTAAAAGATAGCCGTTGTATACCTTCAGATGTCATTTTGAAGAGTGCATGCGACCGTTCAACTATCCTTGTCTTCGTTCCTTGCAGGAAAGCAAGAAGAGAACGTGTGAGCCCCAAGAAGAGTCGGGATGCCTCGACGGCCGTTCTCCGGTCGTCTTCGTCACTACGACGCGTCCTGGGAGGAGGCAACCGGTCGCCAACCGCGGCGGCGCCTTGGTTGTTTGTTGATCTCTGCGTCCGCTGGCTGCGCCACGTTTTATCGCCCCATGATCCTGAAGACCCATCCGAGAGTTTTTTCCGCCCATGCATTAAAATAAGTTACACCGGCAGCCGCCGCGCACTTGTCGGCTGCCGCTTGCTGCCATGTATACTCGCTCTTCTTGGCTCTGCGCTCGCTTGCTTGTCCATCGCGACGCACGTACGTCTTCGGAAGACGTCCCAGAAATAGTCCCCGAGCGAAACCTTTCGAAACATCGCAACCGCACTTCGAAGACGGGACGGGGTTCCGGCCTTCAATACAGTCACGTCAGTCGAGACAAGCATGTCTCTGCCTGGCATCGCTTGGAGTTGAGATGCGTGTGAGTGTGAAAGTACGGTAGCACTAACTTGTATATCTATAGACACGTTTCAATAAAAAGTATCTTAAAAAAAACTCTGCCAGTTCCATGCCATGAAAACCGAGGTACAGCGAGGCTGTAAGCACGTGAGCATGTGCGAAGGTAAATCTGTAGACAGTTTAGTTTCATTACGGGCATCACCTTCATGAACATCCCCGTCTAACATCTTCATCCGTTCGTTTTGCTTGAAGATTCACTCCCTCTGTGGTCACGTGACCCGCGTGACACCGAGCTGACGTGCAGATTGTGCACGTTCCACATAAGAACACCTCTTCTGCTAAAAAAAGCCCGTCTGAACATGGAAACCCATAAACGTTGTGTAATCTTCATGCACGTGACTTCATTCAGGCAAGCTCATTGTCCCGGTATTTGCTGGGTTGCTCGTAAAAATGGCGCAGAGTGTACTCAAAGGCTCGGTCGCTTATGTTCATATTACTATACTAATGCTGAACGCTCAAAGCGAACAATGACCGTGTTAGAAGTGTCAAGAGTTGCATGCGTGACGCGCGTTTAGCCACACATTGATTGAATCCCAAACTGGTAGTGTGCGATAGCATATTGTGATGGTAGCTGCTATGAGTGTTGAACGCCCGGCACCAAGTACATGTATAGGGCTCTGTCAGGCTCTCATGGCGACTGGGATAACTTTGTTACACACAGCTTCAAAGAAGTGCACCAAGTCTGCGTAACTGCTACACCCGATGCTTAATCATTTACAGCCGTGATTTTGTAGCTTTATGGAAGGGTGTTAGAGCTGTCAGATTATAAAGTTCAAGGTGACATAATTGAAGTTGTGGTTTATTCAGCGCAGATTACGATAGTTGTACGGTTGTCGCATGTGGCATAGATGCACTTGCCGTAGTGCACACCGTCGACTCGATGTGCGACATCGGCAGGAGCAAAGCAGCCGTACGTTAGACCGAAGTGTGACCTAGATTCTCAATTAGGAGCGCCTCATTGGGTCATCTGTATACATAGCGGTCATTACAAAACACCAAACGACCCCATTAGGTCGCTTAATCTCAATTAGCTCTCTCCTGCCCAACGGAGAACGCGTCTCTCTTCTTCAAGTCAACGCTGCAATTAGCGTGTTCTCTGCAATTGCCCGTATAAACGCGCAACCTCGTTCTTAGTTAATTTTTTAATGACTGACTACCCGAGCGTGCGTTGAGGGACTCTCTCGCCCGCTCATCTGGTCCTTGGGTATGCGGAAAACATCTCTCTCTCTCTCTCGGCGTGTTACGAAAGATTTCGCTCGTTGCGCCCTTAAAGGCCTGTACGCCTCTACTTGTTAATAATATAGACTGATTCTTTCTAGTTAGCGCCTAACCCATGTTCAAGCATTTAGCTTCTGCTTACGTCCACATATAGCGAGTGCACGCAAAGTTCGCGTTTCCCTGTTGTGAATCGATCACACTTTTTGAAGTCTGCTGCTATTGGCATAACCATCACACGTAAGCTAATTCTGCATGGTTACACATTAAAGTTACCGCGAATAATGTGCGTTAATTTGTTGTATGCCGATATTAACAACCATTGTAGACATCATTCAGGCTATTTCCTAACTCACTCAAACGAAAATAGAGACAGAAAGGAAGAACAAAGGATAATGTTACGCAGTGGCGTACCCAGAAATGTTTTTCGAGTGGGGGGTTCAACTATACATTACGTATGCTTGTGCGTGCGTTTGCATATGTGCGTGTATGCAAACGCAAGCAAAACTGAAAAATTAGGAAAGGGGGTGGGGAAAACCTCCCTCTTTGGCTACGACAATGATTGTACGAACTTCGGGTATATTTAATTATAGAGTTTCTTATAAGTACACTATAGGGGAACTCTGGCGCTAGAGTCTATGGGACCTGCAACGTATGGTAATTCAGCGAGCATGGGAATTATGAGTAGTGTACATAGACTTGTCTAACCTTCGTACTTTTGGCTCCTTTTGGCTTCGCGTGGTTTGGAGCTGCTTTGTCACGAGACGACAATCAGCAACGGTTTAGTACAGTTACGCTTCGCCCATTAACCTTTCAGGCTCACCAATCCACATCGGGGCACGAAGCGCAAAATGGCTTGTTCTTTTAGAGTAGAATAGAATCAATGCAAACTTGGAATTATTCGAAACAAAACCAGAACAATGCAACAAACAAAGCTACAAGTGCGTTCGAAGGCCGCAAGGACGAAGAGTAGGCAAAGCTACGTAATAAGCATCATTCCCATGGTCGCTGAACGATGGCGTTCCAGAATATTATATGCAATGAATGAATGAATGAATGAATGAATGAATGAATGAATGAATGAATGAATGAATGAATGTCTTTCAAGAAACACGACCTGTGTTCGAGAACAAGGAGAGAGAGATGGAGGGAGAGAGGGACTATAAAAATGTCAATGAATCATTAAGAAAGATACAAGTTCCGGATATCCCTAACACGCAGGAACAAAGTTGTTTAGGCCTTAACTGAAGCGCAATTCAGGTCACTGAGGTCCTTGCACTACTCATTTCTTTCACTTTCTGCTCCAGTTCTCCTTCAGCTCTTTCGTTCATCTTCATACTACCCTTTTTCATTCCCCCAGCGTAGGGTAGCAAATAGCGCATGTGCCTGGTTAACCTCCCCGCCTTCTCTCTTGCTATTTTTCTTCCCTACACCTTCTGACCCCAGTTACCTCAAGCAGTAGTTGAAGACAACCTAGTTTATGGCACCGCTATTCAAGCTAGGCTTTAATTGGCTCGTGAGTCTCCGAACGTCCAAACAGACCCTGTGCTGGCTATTCTGTGCCGGGTCACTGACACAGTTTGGAGGGTGGTCTGTGGAATCCGGTGCATGGGCAGCGGTCGTCAAAAATAAATCGTTCCCGCTTACGTTTTGGATTTTAAGCGGTTATTCATAGCGCCTCAGGAACAGTTCGCCATGGATCAGAGCTACTTGCCCTCACCATGTCTGTCACCTCATTGTTGCTCGCCCACCTACAATTCGCGAATTGTAAACGTGAACTGGCTGGTCTGGCAGGAGGCCAACATTTTACGACCTGCCTCGGTTCACTTTCAATATACACGCCTGTCTTCCTGCGTAAACGCGTGGCTCTTGACCCTGCAAACCTGGGTAATTCATCTCCTGTAAAAAACAAGACCAGCCGACTGGGTGTCCGAGGAAAATATTTAGCGTTTGGAGCATGTCTAATGATACTCGTACGGTGTTTTTTGAACAGACATGCCAGACGCTTTCATGAAGAATAAAATGTAACACTAATCTCGGCCACAATCAGCCCTGTTTCGCCATATTCTATACGAGTATATTGAAAACATAGCACTAACGTTGACTTGAGAAGATCATTTGCTAGCCAAGAGCGCACATGTTTTGCTACGCTTTCTGGCGAGTCTTATTTGTCTTTACAGAATTGTCAAGCCCTGCATGGCTGTCAATGCTGCACGTAGGGAAGGCAGATAGAAAGACAAAAAATTGCCTAAGCTGGTACGGGCGTGGGATAGGTACACGGAAAACTGCGTACGAAATTGCAGCGGGGAGCTTTCTTAGTACCTATTAGTTGAGACCCCATACTTTCAGAACTTCAGCACCCCTACAGCCTCCTTGTAGCATATCCATTGGGACAATAAATAGGACAGTGAAACTTTCTATTTCTATAGTTCATGAATGTCCGGCATATTGGTCTCTACGCATGTTGCTCACCCTGGAAGGAAGTGTGGGCCGTCATAAAGAAAATCAGCGAATTTCTATTCACATGTCCATGTGTTACACGCTGGTCTGCCATTTTATTGAAGTCATAAATGTCAATAAGACGCTGACTGCGTCGAACGTCTGTTTAGATCAAGAGCTATATAGTACATACTGTCCATTTCACTTCAACATTTGCTTGGTTTCAATTCCTGGTGCGTTTTCTAAGGTGATGCGTAGCAATAGTGGTTGCTTGGGCATGTTCGTACGACATATTGGAAGGGAAACAGCGCGAAAGGTGAAAGACCAGGCGGAGATACGAAGCCAACCGGAGGACCATCTGGCTAACTTTCCTGGCTATTTCCCTCCTCGCTTTTCCCTCTCTTTATTTCGACCATGATATGCTGAACAAAGATTAGACGTGGCGAAAAGAGTTGCTTTCCACCGGGCCAGTGCTATTTGAGAATTTGTCAGGCATAGCATAGCTGATTGTTTCACGAGTGCGCTTTGCCTGCGACTATTATTCGATTGCGAAATCTTAAATCCCGTTTATCTTCTACATATCTGCCACAAAGGATTCACAGTCGACTAAACGTTGTTTCTGACGTGATGTGTTAAGATGTCCCCATAGAAGGGGCATGCACTGACGTCATCGAGGCCACCACTTTTTCATATAGGCGGTTTCAAGATTGCAAGCGTAGTACCCCAAAAAACTTCCGGTCGCCGTATTGACCAGCTCCAAACTTCGAAACTAAAAGCACGTTCTCGAGTTTTTTTTTTTTTTTCAAGGGTAAGAAAAGTCTCTTTTTGTTTTTTCAGATATAAGGAACGTGCTTAAAGATCGAAGGAATTTTTGTCATTTTTATGTAGCTCAAAAAAAAAAACATATATTTGATTATATCTTGCCAAGTATGCGAAGGAAAGCGTAGAAATTGAGCGGGCTATTTTCTAAAGCTCTTCTTGCCCACCGATGCTAATAAGGCACATTGGTGGAAGACACCGGATGTCATCAAGGGTCTATAGACAGCACACTGGAAAGCTGCACGCGCTTCATATCAATCTGACACTTCTAGAAGAACAGGGCGGGCCGCCCGTGCATCGTACAAGAAAACGGCGTTAGCTCACGTCGCAGGCATACTTCTTATATACAGAGAGGCGTCACCGGTCGATCTATGTTGCAGCGGTCACGTGTAGCGGAGCCGCATATACGCGGTTTGTCTCGGCGGCGAGTCCTTTTGGTCCTCTCCGGCGTCAAACATAAGCAAGCAGGCGAGCTCTAGAGCATGGTTGGTGCCCGTTACGCAAGCGCACAGAAGAACGCCCCTTCGTTCAACACTTCTCCAGCGGTACAAGGCAGCACGCCGCAAGAAGGTCAGCTGGTGGCACTGCCTTAGCAGTGGCGGCTCGCGAGCACTCCGTACTCGAGGTTCAAGGAAAACAAACACATCAGAAAGGCTTTTTTGTCCTGCTTATACTGCACCCGGCAGGCCGGGAACAGAATTTTTGTTTTCTTGCTTCGTTTTTGTTTTGATTTGTCTGAGACAGTGGAGCTGGAATCGTGGGAATTTCGTCAGCAGGTCCTTTCCAGTGATTGCGGATATAGAAGCGTATATGTGAGATTTCATGACCCTGACTTCCGAACCGGAAACCCACGTGTTTACATTAAAATTTATGGTGAGATTTATTTTTTCTTGAAAGCCAACACTATGGTAACCAGGGGATAGTTACTACACTCAAAGCTCGAACCTTGCTGTTACTGAAGGATGGCTTTGCGAGTCTGTTTCCAGCGTTGTGTTTGCAACGAGGATGCAGGCAGTGGCGGCGGTGACCATCCTGCCCCAACGTAGCGCAATAAAGTGTGCGATAACATGGAATTAAATATATGCCTCGCGCTTGGGAAAAGCTATACAGTTAGTTATAGTGATGTCATTATAGAAACGTTAGAGGGCTGTTTGAGGTTTCCGTGACGCAGTCTGCTTAAAACATAATTTAAAGTATGTCATTGCCTTATATAACAGTGTAATTCATTAGCGTAATTAATTCATAATTGCATCGAGCAAGCGGTTACGGCTTTGTTCGGAAAAAGCCCCTTTACTTCGCCTCATGAAGTAGATTCCTTAAAAAAAACACTCGGCGGCTTCAGTACTATATTACAAAAACGTACATTTTGATACTTTGTTCACTTTTTGTTTCATTTCGACGAGTAATGTGTGAATGTCTTGTTTACGGCAGCCTCGTGACATTTCACGTACATACAATCTCGGCCAAAAGTTCCCAAGCCACGCTTCCATAAAAGTACATTGGATAATGGCCTAAGAATGTTTGACATCCTCCCCTCCCCACTGTACGCATGACTGTGACATGGAGTGTTCCGAGTCTAATAGTCTAACGTTTCACATAGTGGCACTGACGTTCATATTTCATTAGATTGCTTTTATTGAGGTCAGCGTCTTGTTTTATTGTCTTCAGTGTAGTGGTTTAAAGTAAAGAACCAGTCTGCTACATTCATGTCTGCAACACTGGTATTTAAGACACAAACAATTCCTTTAACAGCGAGGCTCAGTTCTTGAAAATCTGTGTGACAGTGACCATTTCACACATGATCCAAGAAGTAAGGAAACATGGAATTCGAAAGAAATTTTATAGTAATTGCCGCTCACGATTGAAGCAGCGCCAAAAGTTCCAGTGACAAAAAAAAGCAGTTTTATTTAAAATCTAATTTTCATTCTGTGCGCAGCATTTGTATTGGTAATGTGAAAGTTGTTAACTACTAATCTTCTAAGTATCGCGAGATGAACAGGCTTCCCTTAGGCTAAGACAGACATAAGGCACCTATACTTTTTTCTGGGCAATAATGGGAAATCGCATCTGTAAATTACAGTGTTCTCGAGATTTACGAGACATGCATAGGTCTTTTACAATGCGCAAATACGCTTCAAGTGTACAACGCCACGTTTCATGTACTGGTACGCTACTGATATAATTCGATCATTTAACTTAAGCTTATGTAAAGATGGTATCCGCATTGTCTAATAAAGTTTATTTCGAAGAGTTACCATGAATGAAAATCAAAGAGTTTTTTTTTTTTCAAATGTTTTGCCAGCGATTCAATAGGGGGTTTATTTGGGGGAATATGCGTAATCTAAGCGGGGAACTTGTTTTACCTGTTCTGTGGATAAGTAAAGGACTGCGGGAGCATTTGGCGGTGATTAATTGTAGCTTTCCGAGGCAGTCACCAGTGCATGGAGACGAAATTGCTCCATACCTTCATTAATAATGCGAGCTCCACTGCGCTCGTATAGATTCGCGCTTGAAGGCTCTAAAAATGTATTTTGTTTGACACGGTCGGCTAACTGGAAGTCACGTCAGCCAAACCTTCGTATTTCATGATAAAGGACGCACGTATATGGCACAAATACGCTTATGCACACGCAGGTTGACCGCAAGCTTCACGCGCCTCAAGCATGCTTCTAGTCATGCTAGTAATGCTTCTCTTTATTCTCAGCGCTGTGACCGTCGTTCGAGCAGAGAGGTACATCACGACCGAAACGCTCAACGGTCACGTAAGGGGCGTCATCGAAAACGTCGATGGCGTAGACGTGGAAGCATACTTGGGCATTCCATACGCGGAACCACCCGTTGGGGAGCTGAGGTTCAGAAAACCAGTGCCAGTAAAATCGTGGCACCCGACGACTCTGGACGCACTAAAGTTCGGAAGCCCCTGCGCCCAAGCCAATGGTTCTTTTCCTCCAGTTCCTTGGCTCGTAAACCGAGACCAAGTCAGAGAGGACTGTCTCTACTTGAACGTGTGGAGCCCTCTAAGGAGGCCCAAGCTACTGGGAGTTCTCTTTTGGATTCATGGCGGGGGCTACAGAACTGGAACCACCTCGGAGTCCCTCTACGACGCCAAGACACTGGCGGCTGTGGGAGATATCGTCGTTGTCTCGATCAACTTCAGAGTCGGTTCTTTCGGCTTTCTCTACACTGGTCCGGGGTCATCCAGCGGTAATTACGCTCTCTGGGACCAACACCTCGCCCTCCTCTGGGTGCGGGAGAACATCGGCCTGTTCGGAGGCGACGCTAAACGAGTGACCGTTTACGGCGAAAGCGCCGGTTCGATAGGAATCGGCGCGCTGCTCGTCGCTCCTTGCAACGCCGGTCTCATTCACCGTGCCATCATGTCCAGCGGAAGCAACTACTGGCTGGTTCCGCCGCAGAATGTCGTCGGCCACACGTACACCGACCGAATCGCTAAGTACGTTGGATGCCTGGACCCGTCGAAGCCGTCGTCGAAGACTCATCCAAAGGAGGTCGTAGAATGTCTTCGCAGGGTGCCCGTCTCGAAGATCATTGATGCCGAGGAAACCCAGTTTTCTCTAGACCTGGTAACATTCACTCCTTCCCACGGAGACGACTTCCTACCGGTGCCGGAGCTGGAAGCCATTGCTCGGGGGCTGTTCATTCCTCTGGAAAGCATTCTTGCGGGAAGCATGGCGCAGGAAGGCAGCATGTTCATCTACTTCCGGGGTCCGTCCTTCGCTAAGGTCACGTCCGGACCCAAACTTTCGAAGCAAGAGGCAGCTGACTTCGCAGCGCGCCACTACTTTAGCTTCTTGCCCAAGGCGACACAGTCAATGATCACCAGCAGCTACATGCGTCGCGTACCTGGCGTCAATGACTGGGCAGGGAACCTTCGAGCGCTGATGGACACACTAGGCGATTTTCTCATCTTCTGTCCGACAAAATTCTACGCCGAAGCGTTTGCCAAAATGAACCATCCCGTCTACTTCTATGTGTTCGACTACCCAAACAAGCGCGGTCTCTGGCCTCCCTGGATGGGTGCGACACATTTCGAGGACCTCCAATTCACGTTCGGAATGCCTTTCCGCTTTCCCGAGCGCTACTCGGACGCTGACCGCGATCAGAGCAAAGCCTGCATGGAAGTGATAGGTTCTTACGTCAACACTGGGTAAGCTCACTCCGCATTTCTTGGTTTTCACACCTCTTGCTTTCTGGTTGTGTTTCGTGAACACCTTTATTTCAATCAAGCTAATATCTTTCGCCATGACAAGTGTGTTCAGTTGGCGACTGCGACGCACCATGCTTAGCCTAATATGAGAAGTTTGCAAGCGATATACATAGGTAACGCTGCAGTGCATATGTGGCAGGCTCTGTCCTACAAGGTTCTAACCATATTATATAAAGCATTCATTGCAGCAGAGTCAATGTCAAGTTTATCAGCTATAGTTAAACATAATATAATTGAGGCAATGTCATTTGAGGCATGGTAATTCGTTAATTATCTTAATTTAAAATATTTATTCGCAATACTTGAATAAACATTGATTGATTTGACTGATACATGGGGTTTAACGTCCCAAAACCACCATATGATTATGAGAGACACCGCAGTGGAGGAATCCGGAAATTTCGACCTCCTGGGGTTCTTTAACGTGCACCCAAATTGAATAAACATTGACCACATATATCGTTTTGCGTTACATAACGTTAAATGTAACTGAGATTTCGCCTTCTTCCTTCCTCGTGGCATACGAATATGAGCCTATATAGTAAGAAGAGGTGTCACTATAACGTTGTCGACTAAAAAATAAATGAATCAGGTAGCATTCTATTCAGCAGAACTGGCTCCCAGCTGTTTTATGTCAACTGTGAACCTCGTCAGAACCAGTGCCACGTGCTGTATAAGTCAAGAGAAAAACGCGGAAGCTCTGCAGAAACTCTACAACCTCACGTGTTCTACTCAACTCACGCCTGCGCGAAGACGTTCGTCTGACGCTCTGCTTACTCGGGTCGTAAATCAACACAGCTTAACGTTTACGTATGGCTTACCGCAAAAAACAGTAAACCTAGCTCAATCCGTGCCTTTGAGGTACTAAAAACGTTACTACCACCGTGAACTTCACACCTGCTAGGGTATCCTTCGTTGTTCGAAAAAATCAGGCGAAGGTCTTGTTTTGGGGCCCAAAATTTGAATGCACCAGTCACTGGCTGACGGCACGAGAAGAGTGAGCATGGTGCAGCTCTCGCTGTTAACCACAGGAATAGAAACCGCCGCTGAACAATCCTTTGTTAGACCGACCGCAGGCCACCGTTTGTTTGGCGCTGACGAAAACGCGCCAAACAGGCTGCGGACGAGCACGAAACGAAGCATTTGCTTCATCGACACGAGGTCGTGGAACCATTCCAGGCCTGACTCTGCGTTTCGGATGTTATCACTCCGGGGGAACAAACACTCGCACTGCTTTTGCTGTATATAGATCCTGCTGGAGGGCCTACTTGGGCGTCACTTCATGAAGCGAACTTGAATGTCCAGTGGACAACACGTGTTCCGCTTCATTCTGCCTAATCGATCGATACGGTGGCGATGTGAAAGCCTATGTTTCTGCCTTCAGCTCCACTTAAATGCGGTTGCGAGTGCACCCTGCTTTATGAATACAGGGCACTTAAGCTGAATCGGGACAGATTACTTATTGCTTCTCTTTATCAACACCAGAGCAAAAAAGGGTGCCCGTGGTCAAAAGCAAAGTAGGCGCTCGCCAAGAACCGCTCTAATTGGCCATAATGAAAGCATTAGAGCGAGTGGACCGTGGCCTGTTTATGGCAGTGTGTATAGAAGCGATGCAGTTAATTGTGCCCGTGTAACTGTTACTTTTGTGAACGTCTGAGCGCTGAAGCGATATGCATGCTTCCCTGTGCGTAATGCAGGATTTATGGCTCTGAGACGAAACCAGGATTTCCTTGAGCCAAATTTCGCAGTTTGAAACACGCTGAGCGCCTTTTCGCCGTATAGACGCACGAACAAAGGCCTGGAAGTCGGTTGTGTTATCACGGACCGGTCCACACATATACTGAAGTTTTTCACTGCGTGTCGACACCTTGTTTCAAACAGTATATGTGACAACCCCGAAGCTTTGGTCGTGAACATCAACCGTTTTGGGTTGATGTTCACGACCAAACTCATATGTGGAAAATCTCATATGTGGAAAAGGTACTAAACGTTAATGAACGATCAATCGCTCAAGTGCTACAGAATGATGTCTTGAGCGAAGTCCCGCTGGAATGATGCGACAAGATTCCGTAAACGCTGCGTGAAAACGTTCTAATCTCATGCTTGTATCAATATTAACGCTTGCAGAAAAGCAACACCATTTATCAGCATACCACGTGTGCTAACACCATCATCACATATATCTTGGTTGAATCTGTGGCACACAACGTGTTGTTTGATACACATATTACTTAATTGTAACTTTCCCACAACAGACAAACGGCCACACATAATGCGCAAGTGATGTCTCTGCGCAGCGAATAAAAGTGGGGTGCTGGGCGGAAACCTGCCAAGTTTCCCGGATTGGCCGGGAGACTCTTGGATTTCGACTGTTTCTTCCGTTTGTACGGTTGTCATGAAAATCTCCCTGAAATCGAAATTTCTGTGCATGATCTGGCCGCATTGGCAAAGAAGCAGCTCAATTTATTCCAGGCCTTTCGAACCTACCCCATTTTATTATAAATGAGTTTAAGAGGCGTTCATCTGAACATACAATAGAATATCAGTGATTCGAAAACGCGGCAGATACGAATTTGTGAAAATCTCCGGCCAAATTCCACTATGTCCATTGGGCCTAAATTTCAATGCTACAAACACATTTCCTACTTGAAGTGGGTGATATGAACTTTAGTACGGAAACTGTCGAACGAAGGCCGAGAGCAGCATACTCGTAGCTTTGGAAGTACGCGTGCAACCGGCGTACGTACTGTCCTCTACAGTGCGTGTGATTGTCGTTGCCACAACTGCTGTGGACGAAACCGCGGTCGCTGTTGACACGATCATGTGTGGCGACGACGTAACTGACAGAACCCCGAAAGTCTGTGCTCAACCAGTCAAATCGACGCTGCTTTCCTCAAACTCTGCGGACAGAACTGCGGCAGATGCGATCTTGGATCACATAAAACGATTTGGTTTTGGCACCTGCGCATCCAAGCGCACGAGGTTTGTAAAAGGAACTACCGTTTTCCGCAACCACCACGGACAAAACCACGGTCGCGGCAACGCGATAGCGGTGTGCTATAGCTCTGATGGCGCGCAGTGGTAGGTTAAAGGCCTAAATACATAAAAAACAATAACAAAAGTCGCGTAATAGCGTAATAGCGAAGAAATGAATGTGACAGCAACAACTTTATCGTAATAGCGAAGAAATGAATGTGACAGCAACAACTTGGAGTGGCATGTTGAGAACGGCAACCAGATCGTAACGTGCAGCGTGCTTCTCTCGCACAGATGACGCACGAAAACGATACACACAGGACAAGAGAAAACTAACAACGTTTACCGCTCGGCACGTAACGCACTTTTTAAACATAAACGATGCACGATACGTAATCACAGGTACTATGGGTACAAACTAACAAGTGTCCCAGTTGTTATACCTTGCTGTGTATGAAAAGCGTGCTCTTTTTGGAAACGGGGCCTGTGCAGAGACCAAAGTGACCTTTGTGGGCCCGGCAGCTAACGCAGTCGTTACGGTAAAAGCCAAAGGCACACGATTCTCCCCACCAAAGGATAAGCGCGTGCGCACAAGCATCTAAATCTCCCCCCCCCCCCTCCAATCCGTGGGGCAAAGTACGCATGAAAGATAAGCACGCATCGTGGTGAGCTGGTTTATTTTTCTTACTTGAGTGTTTATATATGTATATAGATACGCATACATACGGTGAATGAAGACGACGACGGCAAGAAAACAAGCCTAAACGGTCCATATAATTGCTATCATAATGAATAAAAAGGGCCAGACGCATTTTGGCATCCCTGTCATAAGTAAGAATCTAGAAGTGAGCAAAAATTTGACCTGTGCTTTTGTGGCAGCCAGCTGCGCCATCCCGTTCGTTCATGTGTGTCTTGGGAAGACATAAGCGAGTTGTTTCGACGGATACAGATTCTGTTAGTTGTGTTCATCCTTTGAGACTTTCACGTTAGTGGGAAACCCTATTTTCGTGTGTTCGGCCACTCCGAGCCACCATAAAACTGCAACGCTGATGGTGGTGCTTGCGATTGAAACCCCCCCCCCCCCCTTCTTTTTTGCGACGTTTGTTTGTTTGTCTTCCGGCGTTTTTTTTTTTTTGTGCTGGAAAAAACAAGAGGTAAGTAATTCAGCCTCCCCCGCTACCTTTTGCGGGATTCTCCGGCATTCAGAATCCTTGAACTTGGCAGGCATGCAGCAAGTAAATAGCTCTTTTTTTTTAATTCTCCTGTGGCTTTTCAAACAGGTGGTTGCCGATTTCTCTTTCCCTCTAGTGAGACTTGCTTTATTCTGGTATATGCCCACTGCAACTGCATTTTGTTCAGAGCTTTCTCAGTGTTCAGTCTGCAATGATTTTTCGACTCGGGAAGACAGTCGTACAACCTTCAGTACGAGCAGTACGTATGGATATATATTAGATGTACGATAGTGTATTGTGTTTCATATTGCAAGTCCTGTTCAAGGAAAACACCCGGTTTTTTTTTTCACTAATTCCTAAGCAATGTTGAACTGCGCGCTAAATGGCAAAATATTATTGCAAGAGAGAGAGCCTCATCATCAACGACAAGTCTGCATTGAGTGTCGTATGCAGCAGACACTTCCGCGATGTAGATTATGTGGCTGTGTGCAGCAACAGAAAACTTCTTCCCGACTCTGCGCCCACTCTCTTTGAGGACTCTCTTTCCTACATGAAACCAAGTGTAAAGAAGCCCGCGAAGATCCTGCTTCTCGAGCTTCGCCCCGACGCCAAACATCAAGGAAGCAAAAAGTGGAGACCAATGAACAAGACCTGGATGTTGCGACTTCACAAGATGCTTTCACTGAGCAAGAAGCAGTAAGTGCTTGTACGCAAACAATGAACAGCAATGCTCATCGCGTGTGTCAATACCTGGCTATGATAGAAAGGTTACGCTTTCAAAAGTCGTTGAAACAGAGGAAAAGGCGTTCGCATATTACCGCGAACGCAAGCACCACATGTGTGTTAAGAAAATCGCAACAGATGCACAGAAAGGAGAGAAAACGGCAGTGTTTTTTTTTTATAAAAGAGAATGTTACGGAGCATTCAGCGTACCCAGAAGAAGTTGTTAGGGAGTGCGTGATATGGTGCTTTCTGCCCCCAAAAGGCTACGATCACGCTTGCACTTTGGGGATTCTGACACTGCCGTCAAAGTGCACTTTCGGAGGTGTATAGGTCCGAGCCCAAAATAATCGGGTATTAGCAATGCTATAAAGGACTGTCTGGTTCACGAGGCCTCGCTACTCAGCAGCAAACAACATATGGCCTCATTAAAAATAGATGAAGCTAGCATAAAACAAAAGTGCATCTATGATAGTAAAGGCTGGTGCAGTCTTTGGCCTCAAGGACAAGCCAGAGAGTAGCATGGCGAATACAGCGAAAGAAGCCCTTGCGAACAGAGTCCTCTGCTTTGTGCTGCATGGTACCACTAGTCGGTACAAGATTCCATGCTCGTACTACTTCACGAAGCAACTGAGCGGTAGAGACCTCGTTGCGTGGACGAAGGAGCTCATTGCTGCTGTATAATCATGTGGCTTTATCATCATTCGCATTGTCACGGACAATTATTCAGCAAATGTGGTGATGTTTAAGCACATGGGTAACGGACACCTCTACACAGTTGTTTGCCATCCCCACGTCGCCAACCGCGTTATCTTTCCGAGTTTTGACCCGTGCCACGTGCTCAAAAACGTTAGAAACCAGTTCCTCGAACGTGAACTTACAGATGGCACAAGAGTGATTAGTGGTGCGTTTGTGCAGAAATTATACGAGCATCAAATACACAAGAATGTAAAGTTGGCCCAAAATTTGACAAGGAAATATGTCTACCCTTCCAATTTGGAAAAAATGAATATGCTGCGAGCAGTTCAAGTTTTCGCCCCTCAAGTGTCTGCAGCCGTAGAGCACCTTCAGCAAAATTCCATGAGTGCTGCCAGAGATTTCAAGGGAGCAAGTTCAACCGTTTTCTTCATGAAGTCGATGAAAAAATGGTTTTACATCCAGGACACTTCATTCAATGGAAGCGGCCACATAGCTCCCATTTCTAGGGGCGATGACAATCGCCTACTGTGGCTGACGGATGGGTTTATCTCATATGTGGAAAAAATACAGAAGAGTTCCATCAGATCAGTGAGTGCTGGCTTGACCAAGGAGACGTACGAAGCCTTGCTTGTTACAACAAGATGGACAGTGGAAACAACGGAATTAATCCTGGCGCAAGGCGTCAGTTACGTTCTGACTAAGAAATTGAACATTGACCCTATCGAAGCAATCTTCGGAAGGGTGCGGTCAATGTGCGGCAGGAATGACATGCTGGATGCTAGAGCCGTCACCGCTGCACTGGACTACATTTTGAAGTTGAACATCCCAATACTGAAAAAAAAAATTAAGTTATCAAATGTGGAAGTTCAGGAAGAGGCTGCAATGATGTCGAACATACTTGATAAGGACCTGAGGTCTTTGTTGGAGTACAAGGCTTGTCCCTCTCCATCTGTCACCTTCTCTGGCTTAGCGTACTTCGGCGGTTACTTCGCCAAGCTTATTACAGACCTCGGATGTGACTCTTGCGCTGCGCTGCTGACGACCAACAACAAGTAGCATCAGCTGTACAACCTGCTGCGAGCACAAGAGAGGAATGAACTACACTAGCCGAGGCCAGAGCTTCTAGCTCCTTTGGACAAGATAGTGGTCTCTTTTGATAAGGCCTCTGAACACCTGCCACGCAGAAATGCGCTAAAAGTTTTGCAAACAGCAGTCCAGCCCTACTTGCAATGTGCTCCCATCTCAAGCTGCCCTGAAAGCGTTAAGGACAGCCACTCCCGACGATCCGACGATCTCATAGCCGAAAAATTCATAAACATTCTCCTCGTCAACCACAAAACCCAACTAACTGACGCAAACAACAGGCCTTCCACCTACACACACAAGCCGACTAGGAAGCATTTTAGGCTATTGACAAGACATTTGTGAAGTCTGGCGAAGTTTTTCTCTTGAAAGTGTTTAACTATTGCCAGTGCTTATGAGGAATAAATATTTATTATCAGACCTCACAATGTCTACACGTTTAATGGTGCACAGCTGTACTTTGGGCTCTTTCATTTACACATTTTTCAATAAACTTATAACTTCATGTCTTGCCCGGCTTGGGAATAAATATTACTCGAGCATGTTTACAACTTGGCGTTAGTGTCCCAGACGCCCAATGTTTGTTCATAAGGTTAGTAATTGCCGTAATAGACTTATCGTCTAGGTTACGCAATATTTTGTTGGAAATTTGATCATCTCCTGGGGAAGCCGTTGTATGAATACTATTCAAAACAGCACGTATTTCCGCCTCGGTTATATCTCGATCTAGCTCATAATTAGTATTTCCGGAGTATTCAGGCATTTGTGACGAGTCGACCTGTGTGATGAAGGATCACGTATGGCAAGAACGGTGTGTTTCTGCCTCCTTCCTTCTTGAAATATGGCCGCGAGAATTTTCGAGGTACCCTAAATTACGCAGCCGCTGTTTAATTGCTAGCAAATGACATGACCAAAGCCCATGGTCTGTGTTATCGTACGTTTTAACAAAACTTGAAATCCAGCCAGATGGTGCATTGCTATCGGAAAATTTTTAGCGCAAACTAATGCTTCCTTTTGCACAATTATGTGACACCTGGCTCTTCCTTTGATGTTCAAAATGCAAAAGGTCCGTGGTTCAAATCCCGGTGCCGCGCAGTTCCCAACCGGATTAAAAAAATCTGCGTGTTGGTGGAACTGCATTAAGAGGCCTGGGGTGCGGCCTCACCGGTAACCACCGCCGGGAACGCACTCCCTCACCAGAGAAGAATTGGCCACCTTGGTGCAGTATCTGGCCACTACCTCCCACATGCATACGTCAAATAACTCACGGCCCTCAGTCCCCAGCAGCTGCGAAGCAACTGACCACGGCGGCGGTCAGATCTGCAACGCAGCAGAGGGGGCTAAGAATCTCTGGATCCGGACAGGCCGCCATTGGAACCTGAACTTGGCAACGTTTAATGCTAGAACCTTATCTAGTGAGGGAAGTCTAGCTGTACTATTCGAGGAGCTAGAGGGTGTTAAATGGGATATAATAGGGCTCAGTGAGGTTAGGAGGACAGATGAGGCCTATACTGTGCTACAGAAGGGGCACGTCCTTTGCTATCGGGGCTTGGCAGACAGAAGAGAACTGGGAGTGGGGTTCCTAATTCACAGAAACATAGCTGGCAACATGGATGAATACTATAGCATTAATGAAAGGCTGGTAGGTGTCGTAATTAAACTGAATATAAGATACAAAATGAAGGTAGTGCAGGCTTACGCGCCTACATCCAGCCATGATGACGCTTCAGTTGAAAGCTTTTATGAAGACGTGGAATCGGCAATGAGTAAGGTAAAAACACAGTATACTATAGTGATGGGCGACTTTAATGCAAAGATAGGAAAGAAGCAGGCTGGAGACCAGGCAGTAGGAGATTATGGCATCGGTACTAGAAACGCCAGAGGAGAGCTACAAGTAGAATTCTCAGAACGCAATAATTTACGGATTTTGAATACCTTCTACTGAAAACGAGAAAACCGCAAGTGGACACGGAGGAGCCCTAATGGCGAAAATAAGAACGAAATAGACTTTATAATGAGTGCACACCCAGGAATCGTGCAGGATGTGGAAGTGGTTGGCAAGGTACGATGCAGTGACCATAGAATGGTACGGTCTCGAATTCGCCTAAACTTGAAGAAAGAACGACAGAAACTGATACGCAAGAAGCCAATCAATGAGCTAGCACTGAGAGGGAAAGTACAGGAATTCAGAGTGTCGCTGCAGAACAGGTACTCGGCTCTTAGTGAGGAAACCAACCTTAGCGTAGATGCAATGAATGATAATCTGACGAGTATTATTACGGAGTGTGCAGTGGAAGTTGGAAGCAGGGTAGTTAGACAGGACACTAACAAGCTTTCCCAGGAAACGAAGAACCTAATTAAGAAGCGTCAAATCATGAAAGTGTCAAGTACAACAGACAAAATAGAACTGGCAGAGCTTTCGAAGTTGATTAATAGACGTAAGGTATGCGATGTAAGAAGGTATAACATGGAGAGAATTGAACACGCTCTGAAAAACGGAGGAAGCGTCAAAGCAGTGAAGAGGAAACTTGGGATAGGCAAAAGTCGGATGTATGCACTAAGGGACAAAGAAGGCGAAATAACTACCAATATGGATAGGATAGTTAAAATAGCGGAGGCGTTTTACAGAGATCTGTACAGTAGCGGAGACAATCACGACCTTAATACTATAGGAACTAGCAGTAACCCAGATGACACCCCATCAGCAATGATAGAAGAAGTCAGAAAAGCTTTGGAGAGCATGCAAAGAGGCAAAGCTGCTGGTGAGGATCAGGTAACATCAGATCTGCTGAAAGATGGAGGACAGATTGTGTTAGAAAAACTAGCCACCCTGTTTACGAGGTGTCTCCTGACGGGAAGAGTACCAGAGTCTTGGAAGAACGCTAACATCATCTTAATACATAAGAAAGGAGATGACAAGGACTTGAAGAATTACAGACCGATCAGCTTGCTCTCTGTAGTACAAGCTATTTACAAAGGTAATTGCTAAGAGAGTAAATAAAACATTAGAATTCAATCAACCAAAGGAACAAGCAGGATTTCGAACAGGCTACTCAACAATTGACCACATTCATACTATCAATCAGGTAATAGAAAAATGCTCAGAGTATAACCAACCACTATACATAGCCTTCATAGATTACGAGAAGGCGTTTGATTCAGTAGAAATATCAGCCGTCATGCAGACACTGCGGAATCAGAGCGTAGATGAAGTATATAAAAACATTCTGGAAGAAATCTACAGGGGATCAACTGCTACCATAGTGCTTCATAAAGAAAACAACAGAATACCAATCAAGAAGGGTGTAAGGCAGGGGGACACAATCTCCCCAATGCTATTCACCGCGTGCTTACAGGAGGTTTTCAGAAGCCTAGAATGGGAGCAGTTAGGGATAGGAGTTAATGGAGAATACTTTAGTAACCTGCGCTTCGCTGATGACATTGCATTGCTGAGTAACTCAGGGGACGAATTGCAACTCATGATTACAGAGTTGCAATTGCATGATTACAGAGTTGCATGATTACAGAGAGCAGAAAGGTGGGTCTTAAAATTAATCTGGCTGCGGCGGCTGCATTTCCGATGGAGGCGGAAATGTTGTAGGCCCGTGTGCTCAGATTTGGGCGCACGTTAAAGAACCCCAGGTGGTCAAAATTTCCGGAGCCCTCCACTACGGCGTCTCTCATGATCATATAGTGGTTTTGGGACGTTAAACCCCACAAATAAATCAATTAAAATTAATCTGCAAAAAACGAAAGTAATGTACAACAACCTCGGAGAGGAGCAGCGCTTCGAGATAGGTAATAGCGCACTTGAAGTTGTAAAAGACTATGTCTACTTAGGGCAGGTAATAACAGCAGAGCCGAACCACGAGATTGAAGTAACTAGAAGAATAAGAATGGGGTGAAGCACATTCGGCAAGCACTCTCAAATTATGACAGGTAGATTGCCACTATCCCTCAAGAGGAAGGTATATAACAGCTGTATCTTGCCGGTACTTAGCTACGGAGCAGAAACGTGGAGACTTACAAAGAGGGTTCAGCTTAAATTGAGGGCGACGCAGCGAGCAATGGAAAGAAAAATGGTAAGTGTAACCTTAAGAGACAAGAAGAGAGCAGAGTGGATTAGGAAACAAACGGGGGTTAAGGATATCATAGCTGAAATCAAGAAGAAGAAATGGACATGGGCCGGGCATGTAGCGCGTAGACAGGATAACCGCTGGTCGTTAAGGGTAACTAACTGGATTCCCAGAGAAGGGAAGCGGGTTAAGGGAAGACAGAAGGTTAGGTGGGCAGATGAGATTAAGAAGTTTGCGGGTATAAATTGGCAGCAGCAAGCACAGGACCGGGTTAACTGGCGGAACATGGGAGAGGCCTTTGTCCTGCAGTGGACGTAGTCAGGCTGATGATGATGATGGTGGGCGGTTGGAAGGTAAACACCGTTGAATAAACAGCGTAAGCAAACAGAAAACAAGAATTGAGACAACGCATTGGCTGGGCTGGCTCACAGTTGTCAGCGCTTATGCTGACTGAATCCTGTTTCCTCGTCAGCTTAGCACCAGGTATGCCGTCTGGCTATTTTACTTCCATGACAAATATACCAAAAATGTCGGCTAGACAACCATGTAAGATAAGCAACGCGTACGTCATGCGCTGGGACTCAAACTTGTACAGGTGAATCTAAACGACTTATTTTAGGCCTAGTTGGTACTTGCTTAAATACACGCATATTTTAGCAAGAACAAGCGGCTTGTCGTTGCGTGTTTCTTTACTGAGGGTTTAGGATATTTCGCGGCTAAACTTTGTCAATAAGGATGTAAATTAATAGTGGTGTCGTATACTGCACAAGACTGAAGCACTGTGACGTTGTTTTTTCACTCCCTCTCCCTCTTTCTTAACACCTCCAGCATTCAAAGAGGCCGTTACATGAAAAAATATAGTCACACGATTTGACCAGAAACGTCACAAATGACGTCACACTACCATGGCAAACCTTGAATGAAAATAAAGGTTCTTTCTCACGTTACACAAATATAACTACATATACATACTGCGTGCCAGTGATTGGCCCGTTTAACTGAAAGCCAGCAACCTACGCTGTGCCGCTTCGCGGTAATCACTATTTCTTCATCAACACTACCAGAGTCAGAGTCGAAGGCGACAACTCGCTTCCCCATTTACGTCATATGTGACGTTTCTGCACGGACGGAGTTACTCTGACGGCACTATTTAGGATATGAAATCGTGCTTTACGTATATGTGTAATTGCTCTTCATATAAGAGCATTTTGCAAGTTGCTTACGATACACAGTGAGACTCGTTTGCAGCGGATGCTGCAGCATGTGCCGGGTGTAACGCCAGCGCAGTTTCTTATCACGCTAGCTTAAACTAGTAGCTGAGAGAGCTCACGAAAACCCCAAGGTCTTCGACCTTGGTCCTTGCACTCGAGGTTCTGAACGTGCATCCGTAAATAGCGGTGCGCATGGCCTTTGTCTCGCAGGAGGCCTACGGTGCCCGGAGGTGGCGAGTGGCCCGTGTTCACCAAACAGCAACCACTGCACGTCTTCTGGCGTGCCGTCAATGCGAGCATCGGATCGGACTTCCACGGAGAAGGATGCGACATCTACCGCATGCTGTACAAGCTTCTGGGGGTCCCAGCGCCCTGAGGCGACCTCCGAAGCGAATGCATGCAAATAAATTTGAGTACCTTGGCAATCAGACATACTACTTGCGGCAGAAACGATGCACCCAGAAACAGTTCGACTGATTTACGCAGTTGTACGACTCGTGCTTCGTTTGGCCAATTATGGCTGTCTTATCAAATTATGTCGTTATATAAGGGACAGTATAAGGACATGCATAATCATTCAAAAAATTATCATTGGCTAATTTTCCTTGACGAAGTTAAATGAAAGTTGTGAAATCAGGTATATTACGCTCACTATCTTTTTTTTTCGAAAAGTTCTGGAAAAAGGTTCCTGAGCAGTGAATATTTAAAACAAAATAGTTTTAGGGCTTAGAAAACAGCTTTGAAAATGAAGCCTTCGAGATACCGAGCATGCTAATCGTATATCTGAGTACGCGTAATGCTAACGGTAACAACGTGACTCGAGCAAAACTAAAGTGATCTCAACCAGCTCTACTTGATAATGGCATATCACCATGTTTTCACTTTTGCCTTACATGCATCGCTAGAAAGCCACCCTATAGGTGACATTTGCTTTAGTAGATAACGTAAAATAAAAGAAGCACTTGCACCGAAACTATAAAACTGAAACCTTGATGATCATCAAAGGCCTACCATTATTGAATATTGAATCTAAAGAATAGACTGTTATCAACCTATTGGTGTCGGTGGCTTTAGAGATGAATTGCAACATAATCAAAAGTTGGGCTAGTTGGGCACACGCATGTATTGTTTTTGATTGCCTGCTTATGTATTCTTCTCTTTCCAATAAATCGTTACGAGAAAGCGCTTGTCCTCTCTTTCTGCTTATTCGTGCGCTTGAAGGACAGTTATACCAGGCTTTAGATTTTGATTGATTGATATGTCGGCTTCAACGTCCCAAAATCACCATAGATTATAAGAGACGCCGTGGTAGAGGGCTCTCGGAAATTTTGACCACCTGGGGTTCTTTGACGTGCACCCAAATCTGAGCACACGGGCCTACAGAATTTTCACCACCATCGAAAATGCAAGCCGCCGCAGCTGGGATTCGATCGCGCGACCTGTGGGTCAGCAGCCGAGTACATTAGCCACTAGACTACCGCAGTGGGGCATACCATGCTTTAGAGGTATTGAGGAAAGCTGCCCCAACATGCCTGTAGAGCGGATTTCATGCCTGTAGTGCGGATAGACGTGCCCATTTCTGGGATGAGGTGCTCAAATATAAAGAGATAGAAAACTAAGCCCACATAGATAAATATAGCAAGATAATAAGTGTGAAAAGAAATTCCTGGTTGATCATAACTCTCAATTCCCTCCTTTCGCAATGCCCTTCGGACGTGAAAAATTAGGGATTTCTCTTATCTTTACTGCGCAATATTTTTCTCAGCGTGACGATTGAAACTTGCGGTACTGTGAGTGGTAAACCCTTAATCCCGGTTCTTGACCGATCCCAACAGCAGTTCAGTGGCAAAGATAGGAAGGTTTGCAACACAAGCAGCTCTGTTGCAATTCAGGAAAAGTGCATTGTCCGCAAGGCCCACAGAGGCGTTCTGTGGCAGAGACAGAATACCGGCCCCGCGTCGGCAACAGGCCGAAGTGCACGTAAGGATGCTGCCTTTTCTCAAACCCTTCGGTTCTCGCTTTTACGGCCCTGTGCGAGACGGCTGGCTGTCTCTTATTCAGCGGCATGGCTAGCAAGCAACTTCGTTTACAAAGCCGCTGGTCGGAGTAATCAAGGGGCACGAGAGCATTTTACGACTCCGAGGCGCCGGCGAGCTATAGCGCGCGAGAATGCGCTGCTGCAACCCGAGAGGTCGACTTTCGCAGATCGTTAGGGGCCTCAGCCCGCGAGGAGGAGTCTTCTAGCCAGCGCAAGAGAAACCAGAAGTGGTGTTGCAGCGATAAATGATCTCGTGGTGAGGCACTAATGAGGCCCCTCGGAATAGAATATACATGATGGGTGCTGGTTTCTTTAGATTCGTTTCGATCTATTAAAGACGATAGCAATCATCTGCCGAGTTTTCAAGTAATAAGCGTCTGGAATGCACGTGGTAAATAACTAAAAAGAGAAGAGAGAGAGAAATAAATAAAAGACAGAGACAGGGAGGTTAACCTAAAAGAACTGGTTTGCTGCCCTGTACAGGGGTGGGGAAAAGGGTCGGAAAGAGGGTGGAGATAGAGAGATATAAAAACAAATTAGACAAAAAATTCACATGCGCACACATTCAGGGAGTTCCGATCACAAGTCGTTTGGACAGGCCGGTTGAACGCAAGAAGCGCAGGAGTGCCTTCACAGCCTTCTTCTGCGACATAAAGTCCTGTCGGGAGTGAAGATGACAATAAAAGACAGGACACGATGCGGCGGTCATCGTAAGTACAGCTGTCTGTTGGGCTACTCAACTCATTTATTTTATCTTTCTTAGAAAAGATCTCATGCGTATACGAGTGGTAACAACTGTTCAGCAGAGTGGTATACAAGCGGCCCCAGTTGAATGGAAGCTTGTGCGAACGTCAATTCCCCGTAGCGCATGAGAACTAGTCTACTGCGGATTTCGACATAATCTCGCCGACTGCATAGAGGCTTGTTGTTATGTGTGGTTAACGTCCCAAAACCACCATAAGATAATGAGAGACGCCGTAGCGGAGGGCTCCGGAAATTTTGACCACCTGGGGTTCTTTAACGTGCACCCAAATTGGACCACACGGGCCTACAACATTTTCGCCTCCATCTAAAATGCAGTCGCCGCAGCCGGGACTCGATCCCGCGACCTGCGGGTCAGAAGCCGAGTACCTTGCCACTAGGCCACCGCGGCGGGTTGATTACATAGAGGCGGCATACACGCTTGCGCGTACAACCTGGTCGACTTCACGGAAGCCTATAGTAACGCCTGTTGCAGTGAAAGTTTTCCCTTCATTTGACAAGGACGCGCACGGCAAAATAGATAAAGCAAAATGAATGAACTTGCACGAAAACGTGGACGCATGTCGTTAGTGGGCTAAAGGTCTCTACCGCGTTTGCCCAATGAACCTGTGCCGGCTGCGCTGTCACCACAAACGTTTAATCTCATCGACCCACCCATCTTTCTGCCTTCCCTGCAATCTTCGAAAAACCTGTGAAAGATTGAAACCGCTAATCTATCACATACGATACTCCGTAAGCTCCCTGCGTATTGCTTTTCGCTCTCGCGCCGGACATCAATATGAGTCTTCTATAAATCACCAAAGACCAACTGCTGTGATTTTTAACGCCAAAATGTTTTATGACATGGTCCATCAAGACTTCAGCGACGTATTTCTGTCGCAGAAATTGCGTAAAAAATATGCGCACAGTCAGAAGACAAAAGTTCTATCAGCAGACGTCGAACCCATGACTTTTCAGTCAGCGACAAGCGATGACAGGCATGCTAACACTGTGCCGTGGGCACAAGCTTTGGGGGCTTTCAAAAGGCACCTTTTATATACACCGCTGTCCTCGCACAGCATTCTTGGTAAAGTGATGTCACGCATTCATGACCGTGACATCCGCGATTAGTTCCTTCGACGTGCCGTTTCTATAAGCGTCCGTGCCATTCGGCACGTTTGTAATAGTAGAAGTGCAATTTCGTCAAAGCCTTAACGCACCCTTAAAAGGCAACCTTTCCGCAAGTGTTGGTGTCGCCCATAGCGTTCATCCATACCAAATATGAACTTGCAACATGGCCACCGGCTTCCCCTTGCCTTAACTTCGCGTTCTGCACTTAAGCTCGCCCCGCGAATAACCAGCGACCACCGAAAGAGAAGACACGATGCGCGTTGCGTTTCCCTCTGGAGCATAGTGAACCAGAATATATATTCCAGTTATTATACCCTGGAGACAGTAGTGTTCAACTCCAACATGCCGCGAGTAGGTGACCTTAGCCCAGATTCGGCGTCCAGTCCGTCACGCTCTTCTCGTTATCGCATCCTTTGTTTTGGTTCAGCTCTTAATGTTAACTACTATACAGCTACCACTAGCATCTATGACCACATGTTTTGCTCATTATGACGGATGTTCACCGTCTGGATGAAGATATATGACTAAGTGACAACGAGATTCAATCCACGTTGAAGCTGTGCTATAGCTGTCAAACACGACATTGTGCAAGCTCTCCTGTCAATGTACAGTGAACATTAATCTGCTTTTAGAAAGGCACGTTATAGCCCCGCCGTGATGGTCAACTGGCTAAGGTACTCGGCAGATGACCCGCGGGTCACGGTATTGAATCCCGGCTGCGGCGGCTGCATTCTAGTTGGAGGCGAAAATGCTGTACGCCCGTGTGCTCAGATTTGGGTGCATGTTAAAGAACCCCAGGTGGTCAAAATTTCCTCAGCCCTCGTCTACGACATCTCTCATAATCATATGGTGGTTTTGAGGCGTTAAACCTCGCATATCAATCAGTAAATCAAGGAAACGTTTTACTTTCGTGTTTTGCTGATTCATATGATAGAGCGGATGAACCATGTCTTTTTTACTATGTGAGAGTAATGGTGCCTCTATGTTCCTGAGACACTCTTGCGCCCGATAGCTGAAATGCTAATCAAATTCAAAAATAAGTTTAGTAAGCAAATAAGTGCATTACCGAACCCAACCAAGCGTATTGTCTACGTAATGGCGCACTATTTGGTATGAACCGCAACTCGTACAGGGCACTCTGTAGTTCCTCCGACGTGGAGTATGAAAACTGAAAGCCGGAACGAGCAGGCTCTCAGTGCAGGGGTGAACGCGATGAGCATCAGCTGACATGTCCGAGTCGGACAGTGTCTCGGAGCTATATCGTACACAGCAGTGAGTCAGACGTATATGTAACTCAATAAACAATTGTATCGAGCCACTCGGTATATGAATCCACGCGCTTCCTACCAAGATAGACGTATATGACTTGGCGATAAATTGTCGGAACTCAGGCGTGCCGTTTAGTTTAGTAACCAGGTGTCCCGCCTGATCGCACTGATGCACTTTTCACGGAGAGCACTGTGACTAGGAAAGCCGTGATCGCAAAAACTCTGTGCGTCTTGTGTGTGTGTGGTTTGTGCAGTCTACAACGAAACACCAACTACCACCCACAGGGAACAGAAAATCACGCGCCAAACCAGCAATGCGCTGGCCAAACACATGCAGGAAGGAAGGAAGCTTTTCATCGAGCAATATTTTAGGGCGCAACGGGTTAGATACGGACCGAGAGGAGGCACATCGCTGAACTCACAACTAAATGAATTTGGAAACAGTGAGAGTATATATAGGCAACAATTATTCTCAAAACTGTGCGCATGTGCACATGTGTTACAACACAACATGATGTTACAACACAACATGATGTTTCAACACAAAACAGAAACTTTTCCTTGCCAAACACCGCCACCGTCACCTTGTGGCCAGCACAGTAAGTTAGCGATGTCATTGGCTGCTTTACTTCCGTTTACTTGCCAAACATGACGTCACACAGACAGTGTTGCCAATAATTCTGGCATATCATAGTGAGCATTTTTAGGCAAGTCTTTATAATTCCTTTGCAAACAATCAGCGCATCTCTCAAGTCCTGTAATTTGGCATAACTTATAGAATGTGCTAAGTAAAAATGTGCTAAGGAAAATGTGCCTAGAAAAATCGCCTGAGTTGGCCTTTAAATAGGCAATGGTTAATTCAGCAAAGATTCTCATCTTGTGCAGCAGGAGCAACAACAAAAAATAAACCGAGTCACCTTTACTGTAAACGTACTGTTGACTTTTTTGTCATTGTTTTTCTCGCGGCATTGTATGACAGGATGGGAGAGTGAATGTAAACAAAAAGCTTTATAAAGAGAACAATACGCGAGGTGATAGCAGTCGCTCAGGAAACAATGCAGACAGCTGATGCCGCAGTTCAAGTTCGGACCGCTCGGGACTACGCCGGCAAGAAACAAGAGACTGTAGAGGTACTGTCCTTATACTCCGCATGCTGGGCCCAAGCGTTCTAAGTAAGCAATTAACGTTGTATTTTTTAAGCATTCAGGCGTGGTGATTTTTGTGCAATCAAGTAAACTTTAAGCTGCAAGTAACCCTGCGACACTGCTATATGATTCACCTCTCACACCTTTCTGGTGATACTTTACTGGTTCTATGTCCTGTGTTGTGCTGTCCCATGTGTTGTGTGCGGACTTATACATAATGTCCGCAGTAAGAGCATCAAGTGTTTAAGAAATCACGTGCTAAAAAACAATGTTTTTAAAGATTGTTCATGCTGTTAGCACGCTGACGTCTACAGGCTCAATACTGGTTTAACACCAAACTCTCTTGTATGCAACCATATATCATTACCGGGCCCCAAGCATGGGCCTTGACGAGGCTTGGGGTGGTTTGTCGGAATTGTTCCGTCTGTGTGAGCAATGTGTATTTCTCATTGCTGGCTTAAATTTTGTTTAATCTGTGCAAGTCCGCAGTTTTACGAATTCTGAACAGACAAACGTTTCTTCTATGGGTGCGTCCAGACGAAAAAAAAATTATTGACGGCAGGAAAGCCATGTCATTTTGAAGATGGTAAAGAGTTGGTCTACCATATTATTAATTTTTATAGAGCGCGAATGGGAGTGTGTGATATGGAGGAAGTGAAAGAACCTGGTTTGTTTAATGATTATGATAATTGATTTCCCGAGATAATTGCACCAGTAGTCTTGGTGCAACTGATAAAGCCGTACGTGCGCTATCACAATTTCCTGGATAAAGTTATAAGAAGCTTCATTTCTCTTCAGAATGTTCTTGCTTGTAGTTTAGAAGACAGGAGAAACTATATGTGTGCGTCAAGTTGCATCTTGCGAGTCATACCAACCGGGTGATCGCCGGTTGGGTATACAGGCGAAAGGCATCTTAGCGGTACGCGCGGTCACCGCGTAATGGCCTGAAGTTGTCACCTAACTCGTGGCACTGTACTTTCTGATACATATATCTCATATATTTCCCACACCGCACGCTAATTTCTCAATCACTGTCTAGGTCGTCGCTTCACAAGTAGACTACAATGAACATAAAAAAATGACCGAAAAATTCAATAACTGAACCTAACCACTCCATTGGGATTGTGTACGTAACAACGAATAGTTGTTATTTGACAATCCCAGCTAGCTACAACGACGATATTCTGCACCGAATTACGGTAGTTTAACTATCGCAAAAACCAAACTTACATGTTTAAAGAATTCGGGTAGAACAAGCCCATGAAGACATTACCTTTTAAACACCATTTTTTCTTTGCATAATGGGAAAATCGGAGCTTTGACACACGGAAAAGAACGACAGACAATATTTAGCTTGTCTGTTAAAGAAGCCTACACTACAGAAAAACTAGCAGGTACGGAAGAGAGGGGGGGGGGGGGGGAGACCACAAGCGTGGCGTGAGAACTTTTGACCAGGACTGTACATCGCGAATGGTGCGCATCGAGAGGCTGCCACTGAGCTTTGCTTTTAAGTCCGGAAGGGATGGCGAATCGGCTTGAATCATGAGAAAGGTCAAATATAATGTAATAAAGTTAGAATAATAACATTCGAATTTAATAAGCCAAATTATCAAGCACAATTTCGTACAAACTACTCAACACTCAAACATATTCATATTCTCAATCAAGTGATAGAGAAATGCTCAGAATAGACCCAACCACTATACATATAGCCTTCATATATTACGAGAAGCATTTGATTCAGTAGAGATATCAGCAGTCATGCAGACACCTAGAATCAGGGCGTCGACGAAGCATATATAAACATCCTGGAAGAAATTCTACACGGGATCAACTGCTTCCATAGTGCTCATAAGAAAGCAACAAAATACCAATCAAGAAGCGTGTTAGGCAGGGGGATACGACCTCCCCAGTGCTATTTACCGCGTGCATACATGAGGTTTTTAGAGGGCTCGAATGGGAAGAGTTAGGGATACGAGTTAACGGAGGGTATCTTAGTAATCTGCTCTTCTCCGATAACATTGCATTGCTGAGTAACTCAGGGGACAAATTGCAATTCATGATTACTGAATCAGACAAGGGGAGCAGTAAGGTATGTCTGAAATTATTCTGCAGAAAACAAAAGTAATGTACAGCAACATCAGAAGAGAACAGCGCTTCGAGATAGGTAGCAGTGAACTTGAAGCTGTATGAAAGAGTACATCTACTTAAGACAGGTAGTAACCTCGGAGCCGAACCACGAGATTGAAGTAACTAGAAGAATGAGAGTGGGGAAGAGCGCATTGGACACGTATTCTCAAATCGTGACTGGTACATTGCCATCATCCCTCAAGAGGAGGGTATATAACTGCTGCATCTTACCTGTACTTGCTTACGGAGCAGAAACCTGGAGGATTACATAGAAAGAAGGTTCAATTTGAGTTGAGCACGACGCAACGGGAAAGGGAAAGGAACGTGATAGGTGTGACGCTAAGGGACAAGAAGAGAGCAGAGTGTGGCAGGGAACAAACGGGTGTTAAGGACATCATAGTCGAAATCAGGAAGAATAAATGGTCATGGGCAGGGCACGTAGCGTGAAGGCAAAATAACCGCTGGTCTTTAAGGATAACAAACTGTATTCCAAGAGAAGGCAAAGGGGTGAGGGGGAGATAGAAAGCTAGGTGGGCGGATGAGATTAGGAAGTTTGTGAGCATGAAGTGGCAGCAGCAAGCACAGGACCGAGTTGACCGGCAGAACATAGGAGATGCCCTTGTCCTGCTGTAGGCGTAGTCAAGCTGATGACGATAATAAAGTTCAGATTCAAATCGAACGCCCCAAAAGAGTTCATATTGGGTTGTTTCGAAAAGTAAATCCAATGATTAAGTTGTACAGCATCTACGCCTCACAACAGGCTAAAAACACCCGATATCAGTGGAGACTGGAGGTTGGCTTACGCACGTGCTGTCGCACTGTCACAGCGCTACCATCTGGAGAGTAAGCGAAAACTTTCCCACGAAATTCTTTTTTTTTTTCATTTTCCGTGCAAACCACAATGCAGTGCTCGTTGGAACAAAGATTTACGTCAAGACTTGAGTGAAACTGGGCAAGTCTGAAATGGAATATTTTCTTATCCTAAATACCGTTGGTGATAACTGTTAGTCGTAACGCTAAGAGTGCCGGCATGCAGCACGAGACATTTTTATGTCGTAATGAGGTGAGCGTTGACGCACGCTCTGCACGGCCGTGAACTACCACCACCCATAGCAACGCGCCATGTCCACATCGCCTTCGCCTTTACCCGCCTCCTTGTTGATTGAAATGTGCAAGTGTTCCCCAGCTGCCCTGCAGTCCTGACAGTGGCACCTACAGACTTCTTTTTGTTTCCACGCTTAAAATTTCCCACGAAAGCGCAGCATTTCGGGACAGTTGATGGAGTCCAAAAGGCACCGGAAGAGACCTACCGTGATGCTTTCAAGGCTTAGGACCCCAGGTGGTCGAAATTTTCGAAGCCCTCCACTACGGCGTCTCTCATAATCATATGGTGGTTTTGGGATGTTAAACCCCACATATCAATCAACCAATTCGATGATTGGGAATATCACTGGAATCGGTGTATCTTTTGATGATGAAGTCTTTTAATTGCGTTATGCTGGCCAGATCAATACAGCTTTTTTATCAGTGCATTGACAGTCCTTATACCTTCTAAATGAAGCCTTCTAAATGGCAATCCCTCAAAGAACAAGATTTGTTGATCTGCCAGTCATGCGGGATGAAAATGTAGTGTAAAATAGTCACGAGCTAATAAAAAACTACGCAGAAGCTTGTGCCTCTAAGCATCGTTAGGTTACGGAGTTCATGTTATTTCTTTAGGGCCAAATTAAGTAAACTTCAGTGGCGAACGACAGCCGTGTGATGAGTTGTAAAGGGCACTTAATTATGAGAGTGCTTCTTTATAGTAGTCCAGAATATCAGACCTCGTTTTTCTCCTCTTCCTCCTCTTCCTTTATTGAAGCAAATAAAAAAAAAAATTATCGAATGAGTTGTGATCGTTACTTGGCGACGTACGGCTACCCCTTCCCACCTGATTATTACGAAAAAAATTTAAAAAAATAGCATATATACATATTACAGTCCCACACCAGCGAGTGCACAATATCTCATTTGGGTAGAACAATCGCATAATCTTCACGCTGACTTTCAACTTAGTCCGCTCAGTATATACTGGTCACAAATCTTTGTGTCCTCAAAATGAAAACGTTGCACCCTTTTGTTGGCTTTGCGATTAATTCAACATGGCCACAGGCCTAGCGTTTTCTCCAATGCAAACGGTCGCTCGGAATTTAGCGAGGGTACGCTTTTTTGCCGAACAAGCGAGCGCTAATGTATAACATACATGTGAACACAATGAAAATACATTACAGTTAAGTGCTGCCATCGTGCGGTTCATCTGCACACTAGTAGCGTTGCTTCAGTTGGCGCTTCCATTTGAATTTGAACACAGTCAGAATTTAACACAATGGTCCCGAATATATATTTACAAACCGGTCACAACAAATAAAAAAACTGCTAGTGGAAAGATTTCATGATATACTAATGTACAAAGATATTCAAAGTTAGGGTACGCTACCAAATGATCAGGTGCGGACTATGACCACGGTAAAACAAGACTTATCATATAGTTTATAGCCATCATTTATAACTTATATCCCCTTTATGAAAAATCTGAGTTATCTACAGTGCTACCTTGAGACATTTAGATGCATATCTCACGTCACCAAAGCATGTCGTCGTTCCCAAGTACATCTACTGCAATGCGCCAACGATCAGTATTCATCTTAGTCGCTAATCATATAGAAACGCGTTCCATGCATTTTATTTAATTTACCCGTTTTAGACTAGCAAGTTCAGAATTTATGAGCTGGCGTTGGAACCAAGAATGACTAGTATGGGCGTTTATGTGAAGGAATCGCCAATGAACTGCTTTGTTTGTTGCATTGTGCGGTTTAATCATGCCCAGCTGGCATGTGGATGAAAGATATGTGTTGCCGAATTCACAAGTCATTTTGTCTGTATATCAGTTTGTAATTGGCTGGCTGAGTTTAATAATAATACCAGGAGCAGGGAAAGTGCAGAGCCCCCTCACCTTATCCTATGGAGAAAGAACTATTTGGTTAGCACAGACAGACAGACAGACAGACAGACAGACAGACAGACAGACAGACAGACAGACAGACAGACAGACAGACAGATAGACAGACAGACAGATAGACAGATAGATAGATAGATAGATAGATAGATAGATAGATAGATAGATAGATAGATAGATAGATATAGATAGATAGATAGATAGATAGATAGATAGATAGATAGATAGATAGATAGATAGATAGATAGGTAGATAGATAGATAGATAGATAGATAGATAGATAGATAGATAGATAGATAGATAGATAGATAGATAGATAGATAGATAGATAGATAGATGATAGATAGATAGATAGATAGGATAGATAGATAGATAGATAGATAGATATAGATAGATAGATAGATAGATAGATAGATAGATAGATAGATAGATAGATAGATAGATAGATAGATAGATAGATAGATAGATAGATAGATAGATAGATAGATAGATAGATAGATAGATAGATAGATAGATAGTGCATCTTCAATTCCAGGGGAAGAAATCATCAAAAACAGCTATCCGCCTTTGGTTTACATCCGGGCCGTGGTCGGAAGACTCTTTATCTGCTTATCTTCGCGCTCTTACCCACACAACTTTTGATTTTTTAAACAAAGCCAAGTCGGTGGTCATTCGTAGCTAAAATCCCGGGTTTGCCTCATCTATGGCCCTGTTGCTCTTGTTCTCTCGAGGTGTTGTTTAACTGAACCATTGTCTGACCTCATCGCAGCTGCTTGCGTGCCAAGACAGACAGCTGTTGCTGCAGACCAGATTCAATGCCCTCCGAAGACGCCTGAAAGAGGAAAACTGAGGAACGGAAAGGGTGGAAGAAAGAGTAGTGCGCTAAACAATCAAAGCGCTCGCTTCAGGAGACAGCCGAATGTGTAAAATTGCCCAGAGTGGTGTGAACTGAGTTTGTGAACGAATGTTTCTTCCTGGCATTCTCCCTTCCAGTGTTTGTTGCTGAACTTCTCATACCGTATACGAGGTCAGCGGGTGGACAGGATCGTTCTGATTTTTGAAAGGTAGATGCGTTTACGTGTTTTCTACAGCTGTTTACTGGCGATATGATACGACGAACTTTATTTAAGGATCCGAAGAAGTGCCCCACGTGAGGATGATTAGACCTAGCCTAATTTGGGCTGGCAATTTATTCATGCGTGTTTTTTGCTGCTGGTTACTTTTTACTAAACTTTCATAAATTTGCTGCGTAGATATTCTTGCATAAGGTATTTCGTTTCCATGCGCACCATTTTCGGTCCTCTGAAAAAAATATATGTTGCGAAGACGCGTTTGAAAATCCTCCTTTTTTATAGAAAAGAACTTTCTATACAGAACATTGACTGTCGAATAAGCTACTCTTTTCAACACCAAAGCACCGGTAGAACTGCACAAGAAGAACGTCACGATACGCCTCAGAATGAACATTCATGAATAGACTAAGTACATCTCCGTTATGCAGAGAGAGAGGAGAGATCAGTGGCGAGGGACACTACTGTTTGGCCTTGCCAAGATTCTAGAGTCCTTTTAAAAGTCACCGGTTTTACATGAAGTGTCATTCAAAACTATTTGTTAGCAGAGCTCTTCATGCATCCCTCCTGCATCCACGCAGGAACATACATGTCGGTGCTGGGAAAACACATCGCCCTTGTAGTCACCGCTGCGGTCCTTCTCGTGCACGGCCGATGCCGTTGCTACGCCGTAGAAGCGAAGCATGATGGAGACGTTCTTGCGCTTGACCAGCGCATCTTGCAGTCCCTCGATGGACTAGTAGAGGCACTGGGATCGAGGCTGCACCTTACCTACGTGGACTCCGCCACTGGACTGCTCTTCACCACTGGTGCGTATGCAGGGATACCAGTTTATCAGCATGCTCGAAATGCAGCGATATCGCTACAATTACGACTACAATACAGCACCGCGACAAACCAAGTATACAGACTAGCATAAACCGGTAGCTGCCGCACGAGGAGAATTTTGTACAGTTTTGCTGCGAGAAAGCATGCAATATAGTCGAGAGTTCGACGGAATGCCGTCTGGTCAGGTAAAGGCATTGTTGAATAAAACAGGTCACTGACCAATGTCAAACAAAACAATGAGATTTCGGGACCCGTACGGATCCCTCGTTCGCAATTTCGAACAAGGGATCCGTACGGGTCCCGAAACGTCATTGTTTTGTTTGACATTGGTCAGTGACCTGTTTTATTCAACGAAAGCATGCAATGTAGTTGCTAGACGGGTCTGGCGCCTCTACTCGATTGACACGTTTCTCTTGAGCAAAATGAGGTATTGTACTAGTTGGTTTTTCATAACTAAACTATAAAACTGTTTTTTTTTTCAAAACTGCGCTACAGTTACTGCGAAATAAGTAGTTAGGGAGGCGACACCAAACAGAATGAACACTACCAAGCGTGAACTATCAACTGAAATTTATTGAAAAATACTTGACGGTATGAAGACTTACAGGAAGGCGAAAGATTGGTTTACGATGAGGGTGGTGGGCGGCATTCTTGCTGAACTGATTTTACGTGCCACACGTGGGCTGATTACGATTACGAGGTATAACAAAGACTCAAAGTTCTTTTCTGACTATGCTGATTCAATTGCTGCATGTGGCTCCTTATACATTTGATTTCGGGCGAGGTTAGTAGAATGGAGCTTGAACTGTCGCATGCGCCTTTCTGGTGCAATATGAGAAAGGCTTCTGAAATTTTGGGTGTAGTCATATTCATTGATTTGGCGAAAACTGACGCTTTTTCCCCCCTAACTTTGGGTTGCACCCACACTTCCTGCATCGCTATGCATGCCAGCAAACTGTAATTATATTCCATTAATTGAAGTTGATAGTTTGCCCTTGTAGTGTGCACTTTGTTTCGCGTCTCCTCACTAACTACGCATTTCGCAGTAACACATTTTCCTTGCTGTTCGCTCTTTTTCACACATAAGTGCTGGAAGTGAATATTATCTTACGATTTGAAGTCCCAAAACCGCCAAATGATTGTGAGAGACGCTGTAGTGGAGGGCTCCGCAAATTTGGACCACCTGGAGTTCTTTTACGTGCACCCAAATCTACGTACATGGGGCTCAAGCACTTTCACCGAAAATGCGGCCGCCGCGACCTGCGGGTCAGCAGTCTAGCAACGTCACCACCGTGGCGGGTGCGTGCAGAAAAATGGGCACGTGTTAGGACTTAAAAAGACAGGTTTGATTTCTTGAAAGTACCGACCTCGCTACATCTGTTGTGAGCATCGGTGCCCTGAGTCATGCTTTGGGGACCAGACCTGCAAAGCAGGTGTCAAGCTGAGGCAATGATTTTACATGACACGCTACACAATGCTTCGCGCATGAGCCCCTTTAACGTTTTCATTGACTCGGGACGTCAAAGATGCATGAGTTCTCCTTGGTTTCAATATAAACGTAGACGAAAAGAGTAATGAGGCTTACGATCAGGAAACGGAGAAAGGCATTTACACGAAAGCCACATAACAAGCCTTGGAAGTATTCCAGTTGGGTGAGCGTAATGCGGGCGTCAGCGCATCACGGTGGCCAAAATATGTAGTATTGATTTATGCTTTCCGTCAATGACCATATGAAACAGAATTTGATCTCTAATGTAGTGCTCGCAGCTGCGCAGCGCTAAACGAACGCACCGACTCGCGGCAGTGTTTGTTCACATTTGGCACATCGGCAGCTCGACACTCACACCGCATTCGATGCCTGGGAAGGTAATGTCACTTTCTACGGGACACGTGCAACAGCATTGCCGGTCCCTTTCCTTAAAACAAACACAACAATAATAATAACAACAACAAAAATTAATAATGAATACAGGGCAGCTTTGAGTGGCGTACTTTAGAGGACGCAGAGCGGTTCAGGCCTTTTACTCCCGACTGTGCTGCCGAAGTAGTCGTAATTACGACTAGCTGTTACCTCTCAATTCTCCGTGGACCAATGCACGTTTGCGTTTGTACTGTTAAACAGATATACCGGCACAATGAGTATAATTAGCCCACTTTTCAAGTAGTGCGGGTCCCCGAAGCTTTGTTGCACTGATTTGTTGCATTGATTGAGTCGGAAAATATCACTCGTGGAGATTTTTACAAGGTGTATCGTAACAAAAATCGCAGGAAGCGTCTGTGTCTTTAAAGTGGCTTGAAGTATTTTACAAAAACTATATACATTTGGTGTCACGTAATGTTAAACGAAATATCTGGTATTCCTCGTCGAATACTCCTGAACAAAATTTCTTGATTAAAACGAAAAGACAAGCTCCAATTAAACATCTCAAGAAGCACAGATACACTTATTGTAAGCAGTAAAAAAGTCATAGTTATGAACTTTTTGTTATAGTACGCTTACAAACAAATTTTACGCGATGGGGTGTCAGGTGATCTGAGTGTGCAATTTTGTTCCAAAAGCGATCTGCTGGCTGGTTGGAGCCTTTGCTGGCTGATGAATACATGATATCAGTCGGTTCTCTAATATTCCTTGCTATTTCATGCATATGTATTTTTCAACAATCACAACATGTACGTGAGAGCCAAGACTCTTTACTGTCATCAAGCTAAAGAGCAATGAAGCTCACGCAGTCGCTGCATTTCCCGGCATTGCTTTGAACCGCGTCTTCGCCGCACAACCTGACACTATGCAGTGAAGCCTTAGCAACGCTGAAAGTATTATTTCATATTTTTGGCGTTTGCAAAAGTAGTGAGCAGGAGTAAAGGGTTGCCCTCTATTTCTTTCGTTTAACTGAATCAATATTTTCTATTAGTTTTTTGGAGCGAGCGTCATGGCATCTGGTTTTCACCACAGTCATAAAAACATGGTGACGCACATGGTGGTGCAGAATGCGTTTTATTTTTGCTGTTATTATAAATTACCGTAAAGGCAATACAGCAGGTGAAGGGAAGTGTCTGAATGCTTAACGTTTTTCTTTGTTTTTTTTTAACAATCATCCACACTGTTAGGCAGAGGCTAGCGGCGTCGTAAGTGCGTTGATCCTAACCATATTGATGTCTGCTTATAGCAAAAGTTATGAGCCTTGTCGAATAAATTAAATGGCCTGCAGAACGACTGAGATTGAAATAGTTCGCTTTCCGGGCTCTTGACAATATTTTTTTCGGCTTCACATTAATTCTAGTCTCAGAAGTTATACAAGCAGTGAGTGCGCTAATGAAATCGGCCCCTCAATCGGATTTGTCTTTCCCGTCCCGTAGACCGTCTGCAGAACGTTCTCAACATGGTGAATGCTGGCGCGGGAAACGACTCCTTGGGCACTTCGGGACAGCTGCCTACGAGTTTCAATGTGACCGTGTCGGAAATCAAAGCTCTCCAAAGGAAAACAATACGATCTGGAGACACTGCCATCGAGCGCGTTCTTCACACAACGGATATCCCGATACGTGAGTACTTTTCAATTTGAACAGCACGTCATTTTCACACACGTGCTCGTGGCTTCTTTATTCAGGCTAATTGTGAACTTGGTTTCGTAATGACGCACCTGTACAACTAAGACTATACACAGCTACGCAGGTACATGGGGCCATCGCACATGAAGCATCGCCAGGGTTAACGAAAACTCAGACCCAGCCAAACCAAACGCTGCTCTTGCAAATGTTTCGTGCATCTTGACTGGCGTCTATAGAGCAGAGAAATTCAAACCAATAAAACATATCTTCTTTCCTAAATATTTTTAATTCAGTATTTGTTTTCATCCAAAACCTACAGGCAACAGAGCCCATTCGTGTTTGAATACACCTGCAGAATGTTATGGACATCACGTCAATTTTTTTTTACAGCGAAAGCTGTTATAAGATTACAACAAGGCTCCCGTGCACTGTGATATCGTAACCACTATCGCAAAAAATAAAAAAAACTACATAAATAAGTACATATAGGGCACAGTTTAACAACAATATAACCCGCGTTCGCTGCGTGCCAGCCCAGTATTCTACCACTGAGCCACGCCAGTGCTTGAAACTCTGCTGCTAACTGGCCTAAGGCAGGCTTGATGTCCCGAAAGGAACGGCGCTAATATGATTAATAAAGCGTTTTAGAACAGCATAGAAACAACCAGTTGTCACAATTTGGAATTGAGTAACGAGTGCATCGTAGAATGTTTCAACCTCCATTGTTGTTGTTGTTGTTGTTTTCCTTGTGCAAATGGCTCGTACCCAAAGAAGGGGATTGGCCGATTATAAGGTGAACTTGCCCTAAACTTTCAGCATTGCGTCATTCCTACAATTTTTTTTTGTAACTTAATTTTGATTTGAAATACCGGTATCAAGTTTGCAGAAAAAAAAGAAGAAAAATAGTGAGACAGCAATTTAGCAAGAAAATCGTTTAGTCGCAGTGATGTATTGTTGAACGGCGAATAAAACATCCCTGTGGCTGAAACCCAGTGTAGAGGCCCCAAATGAAAGAAGATCAGGTTGTGATAGTTGCAAGCCCAGTCTTTGAAGAGGTGGTGTTAGTATGCCTTGCCTGAATAAATCGAAACGGCGACAATGTAATAAAAAATGACTGATCGTTTCCTCTTGATTACAGTAAATGCACATAGGGGAATTCAATATGCCTGATCTATGCAAGTAAAAATTGAGGGAGGTAACGCGGCAACGAAATTTCGTGATGACTACTTCCATCATCCTTGAATTAGTCAGTTCACTGCGCCAGGGAAATAACAAGTGTTTGTACTCTGGAGAAGCTGTCAGTGCAGGGTCAGATAAATTTTGCCTGATTTTAAGTGTGCGAAATCGCGCCACCGTAATGTATACTGTATGAGGGAAAATAGGAATAATTGGTGTCGAAAGGGATGCCTTCGCAAGAGAATCGGCTATTTCGTTTAACAACAAACCTTTGTGCCCTGGTGTCCAGATTAAATGAATTACAAAAGTCCATTACAAAAGCTTCAGGCATTATTCTTCATTGTCATCAGCCACAGCATAAAAAAAAGTGCACAGAATTCTTTACAAGCAAGCAGCGGGCACCACGCTTCTCCGAAGAATGACGAAGGATGGAGTAGTGAATGTTTCCATACTACACGAAAAATATGAAGGTTTATCGTGAAGTGGGTACCCTACAGGTGTGATTGTAGCAGTTACCCAGAGAGTGTTTATAAAACACTCTGAAAGGCCGCTCTTCCAGCTTTCATTGCGACTATGCTGCGCGTTTCATGCAGGCCTGTGTTTTTTTCCCCTTGTAAGGCCTTCGTATATCCTGTGAAACATTGACTGAAGTTGGTATGGCATTCAAACTTAGTTAAAACTGCGTGGAGCACTAAACACAGGTAGAAGTATACAGAGTAAGGGCAAATAAACAACCTAGCTGCTCGTCCCCTCTACTTATTCAACATGTGTCCCATTCTCCGCAGTTTTCAACACAATACAAGCCTAATAAACAAGTAAATTGGGATATTTAAATAATAATCTTCGTTTGAAGCATGACACTGAACACCAACTTACACAAGAAGGACACTGTTTTCCTTGTGTAAGTTGAAGAATCTCGTGAGCGTTTGTTGAAGGAAGATCTTTTCAGCACGCCATTCTGTGATATGAACTCACGGACAGCGAAAGCTGCTTCCCCTCGGATTAAAGTTGCGAAGCAGGCTTGTTGCATGTTTGATTAAAAATGGTAGCGCGAGAAAAGGGGACATAAGTTACTAACATGAAGACACACACACACACACACACACACACACACACACACACACACACACACACACACACACACACACACACACACACCACACACACACACACACACACACACACACACACACACACACACACACACACACACACACACACACACACACACACACACACACACACACACACACACACACACACACAACACACACACACACACACACACACACACACACACACACACACACACACACACACACACACACACACAAACACACACACACACACACACACACACACACACACACACACACACACACACACACACACACACACACACACAGCGCTTCAGCTCCAACCAATGATTTATTCTGGGACAGCATATACTTTTCATACACCATTTTTTTCCCACACCTGCAACTCGCACGTTTGAGAGCGCGAACAATTTTTTCAGCAGCATTTTTTTATCAGTGTTTTGCGAGCTTTTGACTGTGCTGCTAACTTGTGTCCCGTTTCTTTACGCTATACCATTGTTATTCGAATTTACTCTCTGTCTCACAATGTACATCCTTCCTACGCCAGTGTCTCGCGGAGTACTCCGACGCAACTTGTGGACCGACCCGCCAATTTCTGCCGGAGTGGAGCCGGCCGAGAACACGTCAGGCGTCACGTCGCACCACAACCTGAACGAGAACACGTCGGATGCGTGCATGACGCAACTGTTCACGAGGGGCAGCTGCCGAGGCGTGAACAGCACCTGTTGGGAGACTATGACGGGTGGAAATCACAGTGGATACAGCCTCACGCATCAGGTGCTATTCCTCACTATTGCTTTCAAGGTAAGCATTCCCGTCACAATGAGCAGCATTCCATTTCCCGAGTTATCGTGCGGAAACAGTCGCCTGAAACGGCACTTGTGCGAAGAGCGCAATTGTGTGGTTACCGCCACCTAATCTCGCAATATTGAGAAGCTATACGATAAACAGAGAGAGAGAGAAAGAGAAAAAAAGATATTTTAATGAAAAGCAGAAAATTCTTGATGTACAGAAAGGAACAGGCAATTTCAGGAGCGGTTTTCGGTGCCAACACATTGGGCTGTAGCCTTTCGTTTTTAACAGTGAAGCTATTTAGCAAATCATTCCTAGTCCGATGACCCCCAAAAACGATCAAGCTGATACGTGTCACAGAACTTTGGTAAATCACCAGAAGAACATATACTCCCCACTGGTGCACTAAAAATGAAGGAGGCAACAGTTAGGCCATCAACAAAAAATGCACCGACCGCGGCCAGCCAAGGACTCGTAGTACGTACAACGAGAGAATACTAGGGAGCGGGCGAGGCAACTGCAGCAGCCAAAAGACTCCAAAGTGATGCTATGCTCACGCCAATGATGACCCGCCCGTATATTTATGCGAGGTGCAAGCGCTTGGTGCCAGCGTGAGTTGTGAATTTCTTTCTCTAAAATTTGTACATACGTGTCAAGTCTGTGACTTTCACTGGTTTCACTCAGACCACTCTGCGCTGAAGATTAACGCAGAAGTAACCTAGCATCACTTAGCTAAAGGCTAGAAACGACCTAGAGGACACCTAGAAACAACCCGCAATACCTAGCCGAGGCCTAGAAATAACCTAGAGGCAGCTGCAGGTTAGTCTTAAGAATCTCCCATTTCGCTGTTTAAGCTTGGCACGGCTTAATGCAAGCGTCGGCTTTTTTTTTTTCTTGAATGATTAAATCAACAGTGCTACGGTATACCATAGCACTGTTCATTTAGTTGTTTCAGCACAACTGTTTCCATACATATGCGTCTAAAGATGCATATGCATGGAAACGATTGCGTTTTTTTTTTATTTTACACCGTGATATGGAAAAATAAGATAACATCCACTTTACAGCCCGCGTGCCCTGTAATATCGTCTATGGGGTGCGTTGGAAGTGATAGTAGAGGATGATATCATGCAAAGGTAAAATGCGATTCCACGCAGTGACCGAGAGGGTCTTTTGAACGACCTACGAGATTCTTTCAACCGATATAACATAATAAAACTTTAAACAATTACCCTGAACAACAATCCCCATGCTTGCCTAAGCATAACTGGCGTGCCCTTTGTCCTGTATCGCACGAGATTGCTTTGTAGTCATCAAATATTTAAAACAAAGAGAACGACCGCAGCAATAACAACCGTAATCTATAGCATCTCCGAAATGCGCGGTGCATTTATTTGATACCACGGGTCAAGTTTGCGTCTCGCAGAGGTGATGCATGTCACGTGATGATTTTAATAGCGTAACGTAAATGCTACACCATTTACGTTTGGCAGATAAACTGCACGGTTGTGATGGAAAGATTCTCGGAGATGTACAAGCAACCACCAGCCGCTCAGAATCTGGCTTCAAAGTGTGCAGCGGTGGCCAAAGAGGCACAGTCGGTGGCCGAGAGCGGTTTTCCGGCTCGGAAGAGGGACCTTTTTCTCGAGCAGGGTAGGTAGCCACGAAAGTCAATGTCATTGTGAACGTCGGATCTTTCATTTCTGCATTCCATTTTAGCAAGCTCAGTTATTTCGATATACTTGCTTCATTGCTATTGCAGTCGTACATCATTATAAAAAGATAGCATAGGGACCATAAATTAACTTGCTATATTTGATTGATTGATTGATTGATATGTAGGGTTTAACGTCCGAAAAACAACATGATTTTGAGAGACGCCGTAGTGGAGGACTGCTGAATTTTTGACCCCCTGGGGTTCTTTGACGTGCACCTAAATCAGAGCACACTGGCCTAAAGCACTTTTGCCTCCATCGAAAATGCAGCTGCCGCAGCCGGGATTGTTATATTTGATATCTGATGCAACACTATAAGTAGCGATTGGCTCAAACAGACCGAAAGTTTTAGCTCCCACAACAAACCAAATACCTAATCGTGTTATTTAAGCCAACCGTAAATTCGCTATAAACGAGCTTCTAAAGTTTTATCGTTATGGTTGTATCTCTTTTGGTGGCTCAAACACTGAAGTGCGTTTTTTTTTATGTTGCATGACTAAAACTGCTGCAACGTTTGTTTACCACATTCTAAATGTCACAACTAGATTTTAAAAACTATGGCTATGAATTGTCGTTTGCTATCTAATTTGCATTTTGTGTAAGCTTTCTAGTTTTCAGTCTCGCGCTTACCAAATATTTCTTCGTTACAGCTGATATCACGCTGGGTCTCGCGTTAAAAGTAAGCATCATTAAAACGATGTGGAAAGTGGAAGCAAACGATGTTCCTAGTTAGTTAGCTGTAAACGATAATTTGCTATATCAATATTGAAACGAGTTTATACTGTATTACAAGAAAACATCCTACCGCTGTTCCGAAAAGCGGCTGTACTTTCCCAGCTTGAGTTTCCCCGTCACGCTTTGTTTAAAGAGCCAGTGAACCGGCATCTAATGATAAACGCCCATTATTGGATGGACGCAGTCACCGTATGCGGATTCCTGGACAGAGACGTATTCAAAAACCCGTCTTTCATCGAAGCCGCCCTCTCCTGGCAGCGGGAAGACGGGTGCTTCGAATCGTGGCGGCACAGGAAGCACCGCAAACATCGGCGTAGAGTGAAACGCGAAGAAAGAGTGGACGACGGTGAGTGGCTACTTCGCGCTGGCACTATTTTGCACGAAGTGGCCGGTGTATTGCAACTCGGTGCTGTTACGAATCACGTTGGCATGCATCATCCCGTCGCGCCACCCGTAGAGACCACACGACTCGAGGCGCACTCCTCGGCTTCCGGCTTCTGCAGTCTTAAAGATTTTCGGTTATTCGCACCGGTTCTCACGGTTCTATTGCACTTAACTAAAAAGCGACAGCGGCGGGAATTCTTATACACCTTGTATCAAAGAGGCCATTCTTAGTCGTGACTTTCATGTGCGGGGGGCCGTGGTAAAGCTGATAATAAGCGGCTACCACAAAACATTTGATAAATTGCACTGCTTACCACTTCTTCACTAAAAGCGAAGAAGCCTGAAAAGAAGTCATCATGCGAGTATGTGCCACTGTGTGGCCTATCAGAAAATTATTATCATCATAAACAAGCTTGTGCCGCAGAAATCGGTTTAATTCTACTACTCACCCCTGCTTCACTAAAAACAAAGAAGGCAACAGTTAATTGAAGACGCTTTGTGTGTCTGTGTGTAAGAATATTATGGGCAAGATGCAAACAAAAGGAACTATACTACCAGCTGAAGGAGTGCTGACTAAAGAGCAGGAATACAACATTTTAAAAATACTTGCAAAACGTAGAAATTCAATAGCCTGATGAAAGGAAGGCCACCAGCTTCGCTCTTGTATCAGTGCCCGCGAAGCAGAGTTCTTTGAATAGTTTTTTTTTTTTCATAATCTCATTGCGACGCCTGTATTTGTTCGTTTGCCTCCATAAAGCAACTGTTAAGCATGAAGCAATTTCTTAGAGAGTTTCGCAGTGACGTTCTGGGAAGAACTCATCCGTAAGCACGGTTATGGCGACGGCAAATGGCAGTCAAAGAAAGATTACAACAATATTTGTGTGTCTTTCATTCCATTTTTTTTTCAGACGGATGCTCAATGCACATGACAAGCGTGGGAGCTGCAGCGCTTCGCAACTTGGTTGGGAACGCTCGTACGGAGCGAGCTTCAGGGACAACGCCTCTTGCCTCGGGAACGGGCTAGCTGATGGTCAACGTTGTTGCTACAGCCCGTTGTTACCGTGCTGTTTCCGTAGTTCCATCTGTCGTTTCGTCTGTTTATGAAGGCGAAAGCCTCACCAAACGCAAAAATTGACTGTCGGTGACTGTCGGCTGGCGACACGAGTGCTGCCTAATCATGCGCTGACGTCACAATATGACGTACCATGACGTCATAGATTGCCAAGATGTGTGACTCAATCAGTGACGTCGCTGTGACGTAACACCATATGATGTCATCACATGACATCGTTACTTAGCCAGAGGTTTGTCAATTGCGCAGGCAGAACCAGGTGACGTGCCGAAAGATTTAGGAGGGGGAGGGATTAACACTTGGAGCGAGAAAAAGGGGAAGATAGCATTCGCCTTCGAGTCATCTTAGGTTAATGCGCAAGGGAATCCTTGGAGTTTTTGCACTATTGTAGCAGCATATCTTGCCATTTGCAATGACTTACTAGCACTGAGGTAAATAACTGCTTAGAGATGATCCCCCTCACAATATTTTAAAACAGCCGAGCAAATGTTACGTCTAACTGGGCTAAGGTTTCTGGTATGACGCTAAGGACAGACAGAATCAACAGAAAAAAATAATTGAAAGCGATGAAAACATAAAACTCGTTTCATGGTGGTTCCAGCGCAATTTTACGATAACAATTGTGTACCCTCGGCTGACTGTGGTTGATAAGAGGACAGAAACTATTGAGTGAATTTTACTTGACAATCACAACGTGTAACATTGCTTAATTTTGGCTACCGCATGATTTCAGCTGAATTCACTGACCTGCCCTGAAAATGTCAGGCCAATATCGAATGCAGTAATCCCGGTGCTCTCTCGGTGAGATCATCCGCTGCCCTGCGCAACTTCGAGCTCGTCGACCAAAACTGGACGATTCAGCAGGCCCGCAAAATGGCGGCCGGGCAAGACCTATAGACGTCTCGACGCGAAAGGCATGAGCCCGGGTCATCAAGCTGCAAGAAATTCAATAAAAATGTTTACCAATCAATCAACCAAGAGTTACGCTGTGATCGGTCACAGGAATGTTCTAACACATCAACTATTATTACGACCAACTATAACTATTGCGATCTGCATTACGATAACCGATCCCGAAACTGCCTTTTTGGTCAAAAGACTCAGATTAAAATTTTTTGAAATGGGATTAAACTGAACACCGAAAAATACGTTATTTTTGAAGGCTTTATGCCTACCTTTTGGGGAGGGGGGCGAAGTACACCCACAAACAGATATACAAAAATGTGATGAAACTTTCAATATTAAAAATGCAGTATTTCCAACTGATATTAGATCTAATAATATTACATGAGAGTTTCAAAAACTAGAAACACCACGGGAAGAAGACGACGAAGCTGTTGCTGCTTGGCTAAGTAGCTCTGTCTGCTGTTATCGTTTATTTTTGTTTATATTACGGCTCAGCACTGCTCAAGACGTCGGACGACTCGAAAAGGTACCTGCCGTATCGGCGACCGACGGGTGCTGCGCAGCCCGCCGCGTCGAAAGGTGCTAGAAGAAACGAGACAAGCATCAGGGAGAGCGCCGCCATGACCTCCCAAGGTGTGACACAAGGTCAGAAGCACCAGCTGGTCTGCGCAAGCATACCTGACTGCAAGCGACAACACAGCGCTGAATCAGAGGACGAATCAACTGTCGTCGGGGACCACAACGGGGCGAACCTCACAGATCAAGACATGGACGAGGGTGGTTTCCGCCGTGTACGACATCGCAAAGACAGGACGGTGGGCATTCCTGTCTTAATCGCTCCAACATCCGAAGGAGCTAACTTGAGGCAAGTGAATCCTATTCACCTATACTCGGAAATTGAAACGATTCTCGGTGGAGCCCCAGTTAAGAGCCATTTCACAGCACAGGGAGCCCTGCTTTTGGATATAGAGACAGAACATCAAGCTAATATGCTTCTAGAGACAAACACTATCTGCGGCCTTGCCATATCTGCCCGTGTACCACACAGCTACATGAAAAATACCTGCATTATAAAAGGGGTACCAAGATGGTACTCGGACGAAGAGCTGTTAACCTACCTGAGACCTCAGGGAGTATACCACGCAAGAAGGATCATACGACGAGTCCAAACCTCATCCACCGAATGGGAATCAAGGCGCACTGACTCTGTAGTTCTCACATTCGCTCCCAATTCGGAACGTCCAGAGAAAATCAACCTTGGCTTCACCAGACACGAGCTGGTAGACTACGTGGAGACGCCACCACGCTGTTTTAAATGTCAGCGTTTTGGACATGTTGCCAAGCACTGTCGTGGGGAACAAAGGTGTAAGCGCTGTGGGGGGCCTCATGACTTTAAGACGTGTACAAGTAAAGAAAAACTTGTGTGTGCAAACTGTGGCGGCGACCACCCAGCTAGCTACGGCCGATGTCCAGCACGAACAGCTGCGCAGCGAAAAAATGAGACGTTTGTCCTCGGCCCGAAGACTGTGAACGAACCATCGCTCACAAAGAAGACTTCCGGCGCGCCACAACTTGGCGTTTCGGATAACGAGTGCGCAGGAAATTTTCCACGCCTAAATCCGACAAGAGCTGGTACTGAGTCAACGCAAGTGCTCAACGCTGGTGAGAAATGTATCACGAAAGAGTCCGCCAAGCGCACCTACGCTGATGCACTGAGCCCATCTCAAGTACCATCTGGAAGTCAACAGCAAGAAAACCTCGAGCACGTTATTCGCGCTCTGTTCACAGCACTGCGTTCACACGTCGCTAAGATGCCTGCGAGTTCAACGAAGGATATGTTGGGAGCAGTCCTGGCTCTAGAGTCAGTGTTACTTTGCTCTGCTTCCACAAACACACAGTAGAATAATGGCGCTGTCTCGCCCACCTGGTCTATTTCGTCCTTCAAAAGTGCCCTTAATAATGCAATGGAACTGCGCCGGTCTTCTAAAACGCCTGTGCGAACTCAACCTTTTCCTGCGCGACATTCCAATACCGATTCTAGCCCTCTCCGAAGCCGGTCTACCGAATGCAAGGACGCTCCCAGGGTACATCCGACACGGCAACCCGAGCATAACGTCGTTTGCAAATGGAAGCGCAATGATATACATAAGGCGGGAAATACCTCACGTCACCCTACCAGTGCAAGACCTCTGTTCCAACTCACTGGAAGTCGCTGCGGTGCAAGTGTGTCTGGGAAACCGAAAACTGAGTGTGGTATCGGTGTACATAAGCCCACGAAAAAAGGTCTCTATGGAGACTTTCCTAAAGGACCTCTGCACTCGATGTCCCGCTCCTCGAATAATCTGTGGTGATTTTAACGCGCACCATCCACTCTGGGGAGATAAGAGTGTAGATTTTCGAGGCAGGGAACTTCTAGCAGCTGCAGATGCTGCCGACTTATGTGTGGCGAACGATGGTAAACCTACATTTTTCAGGCCACCTGATTCATGGAGTGCAATAGACCTTGTACTTCACTCCACGGATCTCCTGGTATCATCGACCACGGCTCCAGACAAGATGGGCAGCGACCATTTCCCCATCTTCACCAATATCCTGGGATTTCGAACTGCTGGTCGGCAATTCTGCAATGTAACACGCTGGGACACCTACAGAGAAGTGTTGGACAAATCCACTGGTGAGCTGTTTGCAGATATGTTGCAAAGCAAGCGATCAGCAACTTCATTGCTGAAACTGCCTGACCATTTTCCTGCTCCAGACTTGACATTGAAGAACCTCTGCGCAGCACGTAGACGAGCGGAGCGGAAAATAATGAGAACAAAAGGAAATCCGTCTGCGAAAACCGAATATAACAGGATAAACGCTGCAATTCGTCGCCATACAAAAAAATTAAGACGAAATCAATGGGCCGCTTTCTGTGAGAGTTTATCAACGTTTACGCCCTTGACAAAGATATGGGCAGTAATAAATAGTCTTTCTGGGAAGATCCGAACAAACAGGCCATTCGAAGCACTCGCTTTGAAACAAGGGATAGATTTGCAAACCCTTGCAGAGGATTTCGCAGACGTGTACATACCTGGTAGACCAGCAGGAGCGGCGATTCCTCTGTCACCCCAGTTTTTCCACACGATGGATACGCCATTCACCTTCCGAGAGCTGGATATGGCACTTAGCAAATTAAGAAGACGCTGTGCCGTGGGTCCCGATTTGATCAGCAATCAAATGCTGACAAATCTACCATATGAGCGAAAAAGGGCTCTTTTGGACATATTTAATCATGTCTGGAGCACGGGAGAGATCCCACTTGTTTGGAAGACAGCATGGGTGGTGCCAGTCCTAAAGTCCGGAAAGGATCCTGCGAGCCTCGCGTCATATCGACCGGTATCTCTAACATCATGCGTATCTAAGTTGATGGAAAGATTAATATGTACAAGATTAACTTGGTACCTTGAACAAGGAAGACGATGGCCACCGTGTATGACCGGATTTCGCCCACGACTGAGTGCCCAGGACAGTGTTTTGGACCTATTAAGCCACATCGAACACCACCACGTCAGCGAACTCTCGACACTCGCCGTCTTCATGGACGTTGCCAAGGCATATGATTGTGTGCTTCAGGCAGGCATCGTGAACGGGCTCCAAGCCATGGGTGTGTCGGGAAATGCTCTTCGGTTCGTACATGAATTTCTCAGAAACCGCTGTGTCCGTGTTAAGCTTGGAAATGTAACGAGCGAAGAGAGACGCGTTTCCCTCGGCGTCCCACAAGGAAGTGTTCTATCTCCCTTGCTTTTTAACGCTGCCATGGCCAGGCTTCCCGACACTCTGCACTCAGCTCTGAAAGCAGTTAAAATATCCATCTACGCCGATGACATCTGCATTTGGATCTCAGGGTACCAGCACAAACGTTTGGCCCGGATAGCACAGAGCGCTATTTCAATCATTGAGCGTCACTTGTTGACACTTGGCCTATCTTTATCAGCGGAAAAGTCGGCCTTCATGCTCTTCCCGGGAGTGCGACGGAAGTCAACACGTCTGTCGCTGAATATTCGAGGCCACTCAATTCGTTGTGCAACAAGTGTTCGCTTCCTGGGCATTACCATCGACAACAAGCTATTATGGCGACGTGCGGTTGATGGTATAGTAACTGCATCAGTGCAAAGGATCAACGCTCTTCGTCGCATGGCAGGGGTCCGTTGGGGCAACAATCCTATGTCCATGCTTAAATTGAATGATGCGCTTATAACAAACCGCATTCTTTATCAGCTGCCCCTGATTTCACCATCACCAAGCCAGTTCGAACGCCTAGAGGCAGTGCACAGAAAGGGTCTTCGCTTGGCGATGGGAGTCCCTCAGGCGGCTTCAAACACGAAGGTCACCAATGAAGCCGAGTCTCTTCCGCTCCGCCTTTTGGCGTCTCATGTCTTATTGACGCAGCTGTCAAGACTGGGCGAGTCCTTCGCAGGCACGGCGCTTCTCCGGCGGCTAAGAGCAAGAACTGGCTCACATTTCAACGCGGCACTAAACACATTTCAATATTTAGGCTTGAAACTGCCTAAACGGCGCCCTATGGACCCGCCATGGTCTTTTGTGGATGTTGCGTGCAACTTCAGCGTACCCAATCTACCAGCGAAGCGCACCATTCCAGCCGCGGAAGCAAAATTTCTTGCGCTGGACCACTTGAGCACCATGTACCGTTGCCACCTACAAGTGTACACCGACGGATCAGTGTGCACACAGACTGATAGCTGCGCAGCGGCTTTCTGCATACCCAGCCTGGGCGTGTCATGGTCGGGCCGCCTGGATCGCGTGGTTTCGTCCACAACGGTAGAAAGCGCTGCAATTACGGCGGCTTTGCGAAAACTGCGATCCTTTTCTGCACGAGATGTTGTAGTGCTGACGGACTCCAAATCGGCGCTACAAAGACTGCATCGTGGCCTACCTCAAGAAAAGTTCACCAGGCAATCTCTGGCACTAATCAAACACCTAAATGGCAAGAGTTTTAATATAAAGTTCCAGTGGATCCCATCCCACGTTGGCATTGCGGGCAATGAAAAGGCTGATGCCCTTGCATGCGAAGCACGTACATCGTTTCCAAAAGTAAGAACTCCCAAGACTTACCAGAACAACAAAGATGTGATACGCAATCATTTCAAGGCGATCTACAGGTTTCCACACCAAGCATGTGTAATTCATGGACTTTCTCGTGAAGAAGCGACGCTGTTGTACCGCATTAGAACCGGCTCCGCATACACCCCGGCCTGGTCATTCAAGACTGGGAGATACGCTTCCCCGTTCTGTGCCTTCTGTGGTGACATCGGGGATATTGAACATTTCATTTGGCTTTGCCCACAGTTTGATGCGCAAAGAGCAGCGATGATCCGCACCTTGCGAAAAGGCTGTCATAGGCACCGGACAGTTGATGACATCATCTTTCCTGAAGGACCCGCGGCAACTAGGAGGAACGTGCAACGAACTTTGTTGGTCTTCCTGCGAGACACTGGGCTGTCTGACACGTGGTGACATTTTCCAAATTAAGGAGATGCTCAGGCGGAACAATTGCCGGCCATGCAGGCCAGGCTAACCCCGCCTGCTGCAACACCACCACCACCACCCACCACCACCTAGAAACACCACGCCGTTAAAGGCAATCCGTTTTGGTCAGGAACGCACCCTGAGACAATTTGATCAAAATGAGATCGGGGTCCGAATGAACGAAAAATGTATAGTATTTTCAAAGCAGATCCTAGATTTTTTTCACAGAAGTGTCACGTATCACGTCATACATCGCCTGTGCGATGTAAACGAAGGGCACGGCTGTGCGTGGCGTTGCATAAGCATCGCTATTTTGTCAGTGTCAGCGGATGGCCAGTGTTTCCGGGTGGCAACTAGCTAACGCCATGCCACTTCACTGTTCTCACAATTTTGGCAGCATCAATACCACAACCGAGAACGACGTGTCGCCCTATACGCTTGAAGACGTCAAGCGAGAAGTTTCTGCTCTGTGAGCACGAATGGTTAAGGGTGCAGTTGCAAATAGACTCACCCATATAATATAGACTAAGGTGTTGTCTCATTGAGGTGCCCCTAACCGCCCCGCGTGCAAATATGAGAAAGTGGTATCTTTCTCGCCTTCTCTGCCCTTCCTGCGGGCGATATCTCCTCCTTGCCACTTACTTTTTCATAAGCGCGTGTTAAATGTCAGAGCAGTAAGAGTGAAGCCAATAAGAATTTTCCGCTTCTAGGCTACACGCCGTGTTTTTTCCTTACGATGCCAAAAACACACAAAATAAATGGAAATAAGTTGATCGCGCATGATAGCCGTGCGAGACAAGGGTGAACAAGTGGGCCACTGCTTGGTAAAGCTGGGGGGGAGACAATTCACAACTGCTATTTCACGCATATGTACCAATTGAGAGTACTCGCCCTAATTACGTCATGTGAAGCCCTGTTCTTGTGTCTCGAAGTGCGCAGTAACACGATAAACACCAAATAATAATAAAGAGTTTGTTCTTGTATTTTCAGCAGCTATAGTGAGGGGCCCTTTAAAGGTACGTGTAAATACCCCAGTTCTTCGCTTTTCACGGCGATGCGCAAATCTGTCGTGATCGTCTCTCTGCATTATTGATTTTCCAGAGATCGTATCACGGTTCATGGACCCTTTGTGACTAACGTGCTTCTGTTTGCTTGCTGTCTTGGTCCAGCCACGCAAGCTCCTAAGCGTCGTCCAAGGCGTCACAGTCTCGAGTCTCTGTGTCGGAGTGGATGCGGCTGTTGCGCTCGTTTATCCTCCGTTACGGAGCTTTGCGAGAACGGTTCATGAATGGTTTAGCATCGCACGGACACAGAGCGCTTAGCGCATCGTTCAGTGCCCCTGGCGGGTCTTAAGGTTATCTCGACGTGAGGGAAGAAAGCGGGTTGCCTTCGAATCGGACCATTGGTAGTCTGAACAGTCCTCACAGATGCGTCATGGACACCAAAGGAAGCGGACCAGCGGGGCGACAGGCGCTTCTTGTGGCGGTTTTACTCGCGCGCAGCTTCGGTTTCCTGGCATCTACAGAGCCAGGCGGTGAAGAACAGCAGCCATCCCTGGAGTGGCGCGTCTTGGCTGCGCTGAACGGTGCCGTGGACGCACTCGCGGCTAACATGGACGCCGTCTACTTGGACGCAGCGTTGGGACTGCGCGTCGCCGACGGTAAGTCGTACGCTCATCGTGGTAGTCCGCGACTCTGTGCATAACAATTCCAGCGATGGTAAATCTACTGTGTTATTTAATACAATAGCGGTCCCACAGATGCTCGATGCGCTCTAACGCTGACATCACGTCATGCTGTAAAAATACTGTCATGTGGCCGTGACGTGGACAAAGGGAGCGGACTGCAGGTCAAATATTAAACTATTTTTTTTCTGTGCCATACTTGCGGCCACCTAAAAAGAAATTTAGATTACAGCAAGACACTGGCGCTGATAGCAGTGAGCAGAGCGTCGGCCGTCGATCAACTGACAAGCGGCGAAGCTAGCGTGTCGGCATTTATACACTTATATCGAATATTATATAGCGTTATCGCTAGCCGCTACGTAGATTCTAGAATAACCTGTGATGTTCACGAAGTACGCGTGATCTTAACGAATTGATCTACTGCAGTCCCGAAGCTTCTCGAACACTGTAGGCGCGGTTAGTGCTGAGAATAACTGACAGTGAAATGGGGCGGTAACAAAAACTTGAAGAAATGGAGCAATATAGACTCGCATGCGTGGTTCGAACGCTAACGTTTTCCAAATAAGGGCAATGCGCCTTGGCTGCTCCATCGATTACCTTTAGAGGCTCACTGACGGCTCTGCTCAATCGATTCTACGAGAGCGGATGCAGCATTCTGGATAGTGTTGATATAAGAGTTGGGGTGTGCCGGCGTATTAATGTTTCTACTGAACCATAATGTGTTTGCAATATTACCATGAAGCGTGCCACCAAAAACAGCAAGCTAAATCTACCTACTCTTTTCTTCGGGAGCTTTCAGTAAAACCTTGTAAAAATCACCCCTGTATTCACAAACGCTCCTCGACTCGACTGTCAGCCTTCACTTGACAGAGTTGAGCACTGCGCCACCGCTAGACTGAAGATGACCCTTCGCTACTCAAGAATCGCAGCAGATTATTGCTGACTTGCCGTGGCTAGAGACGGCGCTCCCATCGGCTTTCTCAAGTGAAGGGGAAGCGTTGAGTGAAGGGACGTTCTAAAATACGGGGGTGAGAGTGAATTGAAGCACAACCCCTCGGAAACAATGAAACGGTCGAGTGCTGATCGAGAACGATGACGTGGCTGGAATTTGCTTAGCAGTTGACAGAAATGGCAGTAAATGCTCAAGCGTTTCACTAGAGTGTCGTTAAGTCGGGCACAAAGTGCTGGACGCACGTTCTATAATAAACCTCGAATACCATTCATTCCCCACGAACCACCTAGAGAGCTCCCAGAGAAATGTCGGCGTGTTTAAGTAACATTGAATTCATTCGACGCAGATCGCCTGCGCAAGCTGGTTGACGAGGCTAGTGAGAGCGGGAGCACCACTTCTGGAACAACAGTACGCTTGAACGTGTCGATTGAAGACATCCGGACTGTCCAGCACAAAACATCAGCTCTCGTGGACATCGCCACCGTGCGTGTGCTAGGACAACAGGAAGCCAGCGCCAGCAAGACACGTGAGTTTGTTTATCGTATTCAATTTTCCAGACTAAAGTACGCTGTTTTTCAGACGGTCGGCTTTATCGCATCCGGAAGGGCAACGCTGTAAATAGGGTGACATACGAGACCAAGGAAACTTCGACTGTTCAGTTTTTTTCCCGCGATCAATTCAAAAGCAGTATAGAGGTGTAATTGATGCCTAAATACAAGCGTTAACTAAAGCAAACTAGTTATAAGCAGAAGATTGGGAGAGGAAGGGATTACGAGACAACACCTGAGCTAACTATACAACTGGTATAATGGAGCTGTATCTGGCTTCAAGAATGTCTTCTGCCTGTTACGCTATTCGGATTTTTTATTTTATTAGTACGCAAAATTAAGCAAGTGGAGATTTCAAAACAACCTTTTTTTTTTTCAGAGTTAACTTTCACTATCTTTCTCTGCAAACATTTCTTTGCGCAGTCAGCGTTGATGACAAAGACAAGCACTGGGTCTGATTTCACGTTTCGGGAATATGTTCATTATGTTCCACAGATGTAGACGTCATCACATGTCACTCCATAGACAATAACTTTAGGACACCAATATTACAATTGTACAGCAGTGTTAGGCTTTTTTGCTAAGTCTATATTCCTGGTCAAACTTTTTCATTAAGGCTGGAGCTGTATGTAAAATACAACCCGTTTCAAAACGATCTTTTAAGTTTCTGCAGCGCGGACTTGCTTTCTAGTTAAATAGTTAAATATTGATGCATTGGACCGCATTCAGAAACGTGCCGCCCGGTTTGTGACGGGTGACTACGACTTCACCAGAAGGTCTAGCGAAATTGTTAGTTGACTTGGTTGGCCGTTACTCTCCTCAAGGCGTAGATATATCAGGCCATGTCTTTTCTACAACCTAATAAACGACAAAACTGGGATCAATAAAAACAAATACATCACACCACCAACATACATCTCATCACGACGGGACCATCCTTTGAAAGTGTGTGAATATATGTGCCGAACATCAACGTATGCAAATACTTTTTTTTCCTAAAACTATTCACGAATGGAACAGTCTTCCAAAAAGACATTGTGACCACCCCTTCCTCAGCGTTTCCTTCCCTTTTAAAGGAGCATGGGGTCACACAATGATATTGTATGCTGTGATTTAGGTACTTTTGATTTGTTTTTATTTTTTTAGTGCCATGCAATTCAACTTGTCCCCTCTGATTTAAATGTACTTTGAATTTGTAAACCCCCCTAGAACAATGCCCCCAGAGGGCGCTGTAGGTATAGGTATAAATAAATAAATAAATAAATAAATACAACTTTAGTCTGCAGTACCTACAAAGTAACATGCCTAGTTGCTTTCTTTTCTTTCTTTCTTTTTGCGTGATTGCGTTCGTGTGTCGGTAATGGCAACGCTTCATTTTATGGATAATCTAAGAAGATAACACGCTTTCTCTTGTTATCGCGACAAAGTATGTATTTATTCCCTTTTTCGGTAACACATGCCGCACCACTTACGGCATAACAGTGAGGAGTTGAACTCTTTGCACTTCAACAGACCGACGCCGCGCATATATTTTAGTAAGTTATTAGCGCAATTCAGGAATCGCATGGCTGAAGTTACCTACCTCCGACCAAGTTGGCTGACCTTTTGAAGCTTCAAGCTGCAGGGGCAACCAACACAAATACGAGCTCCTCGAAAAAAAAAAAATTGGGGACGAGGGGATTCGGCTAGTGGTAGTATACAGAAGTACTTCCTTGCATTTTGCATAAAACTTACCTTGTCTTCCGACTTGTCAGTTTATTTAGTTCGGCCACATAACCAAGTCCAACGAAGGCCCTATTCGTTACAAACTATTTTCTTAGATTCAAAGGTCAACATATTCGACAGATACCTTTTATGGTTTATTTTCTTAGATTCGCGCCAATGAACCCATTTCAAAATTGTACAGTTGGTCCTCCTGCTATGCAGTTTGAACAACTAATGGCGGCCTGGCACTAACCGAAAATTGCCTGTTCAAGCGTGGTTTGCTTACGCAGTGACGTGTAGTATGTAAAGTCGTCTCTCCTGCCACAAACACTCATAATGTACAAGCCCCAGCCCGTTAAACTAGGATCGCACCTCCGCTTGAATCACGACAGGTGCCGCCGTTACTTGGGCAAATATGCAGAGCAGAGGAGCGCACCTGTGAATTACAAAAAAGGGTCCATTCATCACATATCTCTCGGGCACAATTTCGTTTTTTTTCCCTCTACAGTAGCACGTGGTCTGCTGAGCAAGGGTCTCTGGAAAAACCCACCCATCTCCGCCGATGCCTTTGAAGCCCGGATTCCAGACGACGAGCCCGAGCTGGCAGCGTCGGACGTCATCGAAGAGGTGTCCGACGGCTGCATCCAGCAGCTCTTCGCCGGCCACAAGTGTTCCCAGCTGAACGACAGCTGTTGGGTGGCCATGACGGGCGGGCGCCAGCGCGGGTACGCGCTTACGCACCAAGTGATCTTCCTCACCGTCGGCATCTGGGTACGCTTTTGCTGCAAATCAAAAATGTTAGCAGTGCACAGTAAAGCAGGTTGCCGAAACAAAATGCACCGAAAGTGGTTGCACCATGCACGCAATGGTTTTCGCGTGCAATGCACTCAGTTCATATTTTATTAGTGCGGGTACATTGTACAGATGCAGGAACGAAACGATCTACTTTATACCTAACACACACACACACACACACACACACACACACACACACACACACACACACGTATATATATATATATATATATATATATATATATATATATATATATATATGTGAAGGTAATGGATATGGCACAACGGGAGCGTTGTCAACAAGGATAAATATATTTATTTCCCAACAGTTTCGGGAGGGGTCCTCCCTTCATCAGGGGATCCTCAGGGGATCCCCTGATGAAGGGAGGGGTCCTCCCGAAACTGTTGGGAAGTAAATATATTTATCCTTGTTGACAACGCTCCCGTTGTGCCATATCCCATACCTTCACAAAGACTAACTGGCCCATTGAATTATTACTCCCACTATATATATATATATATATATATATATATATATATATATATATATATATATATATATATATATATATATATATATATAATGTGTGTGTGTGTGTGTGTACGGGCTGACGCCGGGTGAAATAAGTAATTATAAAGAGGGTGTTGCAAGGGTCAAACCAATGAAAGAGCGCAAAGCTTCAGTCACTTGCAACATGGTTCTTTGATCGATACGCTGGGCTTAATGTCCCAAAACCATCATATGATTATGAGAAACGCCGTAGCGTAGGGCTCCCGAAATTTCGACCTCCTGGAGTTTTTCAACGTGCACCCAAATCTGAGCACACGGGCCTACAGCATTTTCGTCTCCATCGAAAATGCAGCAGCCGCAGCCGGGATTCAATCCCGTGACATGCGGGTCAGCAGCCGAGTACCTTAGCCACTAGACCACCGCATTGGCGTACTTGCGATATGAATAATTGTACTGAACAAACGGAACTGTTTGAAAGCACATAAAGAATTTTCGTGCATCTTTACATAAAAGCTCTGCCTTCCTTAGCGTTCATTTTAAAATGCTAATCGAATTTCTTCGGTGGCCAGCATGGCAGCTCCGTCCCCGTGTAACTCTGGAGCGAGAATTCCTCTTTCTCCGTAGGTGTAGCAGTAGTGTAGCTGCTGTTCCGTGACCCTTTGTTCACTACTTTGTTGTCGCATATATTACAGATTACTAAGGCTTGTACGAATAGTGAATTTTAGTTTCGAAGCGAATTCGAAGTGAATTCGAAGCGAATAGTGATTTTGGTCGAATAATTTTGAATCGAATTCGAATAGTGTATATTCCAATAAAAATCGGCATATTTGTCATGATTTAGGCAACCTGCAAAACATTTTTTTTGCCAGTGCAAGTGCAATTGCTTTGCCCCCCCCCCCCCCCTCGTTTTTTTTTTCCTTCAAAGCAAGGGGAATTCGGAATAGCATCAAGATTAGATTTTCGGTAGAACGCTAGTGATGACCTTTAAATTATGTAACGTTTTTAAATTTCCTATTCTCAAAGGTTAAAGCCGGTATAAGATACTTTTAAACTTTGAGATATGAATCTAATATATTAGTTTATTCCTGTAGTGGGGCTTTGCGGCAGTGTGTATTTCCATTAGGTGTGTTTTCACGGCTTAGCCTTTCTTTAGTGCAGTGAAACTACCTTTACAAAGAGGTACATGCATATTAGTATGCATCCAATTGTTCATTTCGAATGCTTCAAAATTTCCCCTAATTTAAATTAAAATCAAAGCGAATTCAATTGCTGGTATATTCGTTCATAAATTCAAAACATTCGAATATTCGCACAACCCTACAGATCACCATATCAGTGCCCTACTCTTGACAAAATACTACCCTGCTATAATTGTGACACGGCGCTATTTTTGCACAGACGACTCATTGCGATTTACGATGCATTCTTCTTTGGTATGCTACATTGTGTTCTTTAACTTAATACATAATCTGCTATGGTCCTCAACCTGTGAAGGCAATAAGTGAGTAAATAGAGGTATCACATAGAGTAGGCTTCAGTTGTATTGTGCGTGGGAGCTCTGGTTAAACGAGAGACGAAGAAATTCTAGAATAAATAAAAGATGCGGAAAAATCAATCATTGACTTATGACTGAGGAATGAGGACAGTGTTCCCGCTATGACATTAAACTTGCGTGCAGTGCAGAAAAAGACGAAGGGCCAAAGAACCGACAGAGACAGCGCTTGTCTTTGTCAGTTCTTTGTCTTTTTGTCTTTTCCTGCGCTGTACGCAAGTTTAATGTGGTATACCGGCATTGGCAGCCAGTGTTAGCTAATGCTAACTAATATTTACCATAGATTACTCAATACTAGTTGTCACTGAGCAACACTTGCCGACATTGACCAGTATTAGATGAGCCTGTTTCTCACGTGTCTGGTTTCTCTTTGCGCATTCTTTTCCCGCTGCCATTGGAAGCTGAACTGCACAGCGAAGTTGAACGCCCTGGCTATGAAGCATGGACAGCCACCGGCCGATTGGAACCTGGCGTCCAAATGCGCACGCGTGGCACACGACGCGCAGCTCATAGTGGACGAGAACTTCCCGCTGAGCCTCAGGGATTTGTTCATGGAACAAGGTAGTTGACTCGCCACAACAGCATCGCAAGTGTATACTCGGTCAAAATCGAAATGTGAAAACAAAGTGATCACTATTTATTGTAGAAGTTATTGCGATAGACACAACGTTGAAAGACATTATGATTATTATGATAGAATAATATCGAGAGTTCATCCAATTTATCCTTGATTTTCATTGTACGATGCACATTTTCGAAGTTCGGCTAAATGTATGTCAACATTGTGAGCGCCTCGTTTTTTTTTTCTTTTTTCGGCTCCTGCACATTCAGCAGGCCTTGTATCGAAACAAATTCTATCTTGCCTCGCCAGCTGCCTGCACCTGCCCCGAATTAGGTAACACCAGCTTCTCCGAGAAAACTCAGATGTTTCGCCCATGACTACATTCATCGTGCTTTGACATTTTCTCCCAGAGACAGATTTCTTTTTTTTTCTTTTTGGACTCAAGTGCACGTTTCCGGCTTATGGCGAAAATTCACGAGTCACATTACTGCAACTAACATGGTCATTTATTAAACAGTCCTCGTTAATTACCGTGTATGACCCCTTAAACCTCTTTCCGATGGCCGTTGCCATTTGCCATGGGACAGAAATAAAGCATGTTTCTAATTTGAAGTCCTTTACCCCATGAACTTCTCAGGAGGAAGAGGAGGAGGAAGAAAGTTTAAGCGGAAAGACAGGGAGGTTAGACAGTTCTTAGACGGGCTGGCTGTTTTGTACAGGGGAAAGGGGTGAGGGAAAGATGTTAAAAAGAAATGTTGTGAAGAGAGAGAGAAATTACAAAAAAAAAACGCGACAGAGAAAAGGCAACGTCAAAGAGTATAGGACACTAAAGTCTGTCTCTGAGGCCAGTTGTCCGCAAAACGCGCAGCAAAGCTTTCAAAGCCTTCTGGGCTGAGGATGGGCTCGGCCAACGACCCAGAATCCTTTGTTCCGACAAAGGCTGATCATCCAGTCTGATTGCGTTGTGGGGTTTAACGTCCCAAAACCACCATATGATTATGAGAGACGCCGTAGTGGAGGGCTCCGGAAATTTTGACCACCTGGGGTTCTTTAACGTCCGATCATCCAATCTATCCAGAGCTGCAGTCAGTTCTTGTCTTTGCGCGTTGAAATGGGTGCACTCACACAGAAGCTGCGCGATGGTTTCTTCGCAGCTGCAGTAAGTGCATGTAGAAAAGCTGGTCATTCCAATGAGATAAGGGTATGCGTTCGTGAAGGCCACTCCAAGCCACAGGCGGCATAGAAGAGTCTCCTCAGCTCGAGATATCCTTGAGGGAAGATAATGATATGTGGGGTTTAACGTCCCAAAACCACCATATGATTATGAGAGACGCCGCAGTGGAGGGCTTCGGAAATTTCAATCACCTGGGGTTCTTTACCGTGCACCCAAATCTGAGCACACGGGCCTACAACATTTCCACCTCCATCGGGAATGCAGCCGCCGCAGCCGGGATTTGAACCCGCAACCATCCTCGAGGGAAGACGAAGCTGCAGATCGGGATCCAAGTTATGCAGGCGCGCGTTGTGAAGTCTGTTGAGTTCCACTGTGCCAGTGTGAGGTCACGTGCAAGCGAAGGAAGTCTTGTAGCTGTGTCGGTTCTTGAGAACGGGATGGCTGTGTATTGGGTACCGTCGTGTGCAGATCTAGCGGCCTCATCTGCGCGGTCATTGCCATATATATCGCAATGACCTGATACACTATGCTGTGCTGTGTCTCGATTGCTTGTTGATGAAGAAGCCTCATTTCAGCTACTAACTGTTCATTAGGTCCATGGCGAAAGGGTGACATAAGACATTGAAGAGCCGTACTTCTTAATACTCTCACGCGGCCAGGTGGCCGCTTCCAGGGCGAGAGGGAATTAGTGCGAGCAAATGAAATCGGCGACTCTTTGTTACCAGGTCATATCAGCATTCGTGCTGCTACGTCATCTGAATATATCATCATACTTGTCTCGCGCTTGGCTCAGTAAAGCATCTCTAAATAATATAAATGAATAATTTCGTTTTGTGTCCCTTTTTACGTCACTCAGTGTGCATGAAAACATTCTGAGCCCACTTCCGGCCCCTTTAACAACTTATTGTAGATATTAGATACGTATATCAGATGCACCTCGATTACGATATATATATATATATATATATACATAGTAGACGTAGCGAGGAAGGAAGCGCACTGGTTCAGTAGTAAAAACGGAAGCGAGAAAGGACGACGTACGAGGAAACACTTTAATCACATACGTTTCGGCTGGTGGGCCAGCCTTCGTAAGTGTGACCTGACGAAGGCTGGCCCACCAGCCGAAACGTATGTGATTAAAGTGTTTCCTCGTACGTCGTCCTTTCTCGCTATATATATATATATATATATATATATATATATATATATATATATATATATATATATATATATATATATAGGCAGGCATGGTGGTTGAGTGGCCGTAGCGTTGCATATAGTCTAGTAGATCCTCCGTGAGCGGTCACAACGTGGTTTATTTCGACGTTTCGGCCTAGAGTCTGGCCTTCATCAGGAATAAAGATATTCCTGATGAAGGCCAGACTCTAGGCCGAAACGTCGAAATAGACCACGTTGTGACCGCTCACGGAGGATCTACTAGACTAATATATATATATATATATATATATATATATATATATATATATATATATATATATATATATATATATATATATATATATATATATATATATATATATATATGCCAAAGGCGACGGCTAATATAATAACGTTACGAGAGCATGTGTAATGTGCGTATGGAGGCGCCATCTGGAACCTAAAAATGCACGTGTCTATCTGCGTGGTGAGAGAAACGGGCACAGCCTCTAAATGCCCTGACAGAACTGATTTCTTTCCTTAACTGTCATATTATCCTTGAATTGAATAAATTGACTTTCACAAAGCCTCACTCGAACATTTGTTTTTAGCGCCGTAAAACCATTGAAATCGAAACTTCTGCCTTTCTGCTCAGTTGCCGTGTGCGGCTTCATGAATCTACCACTCTTCAAGGATCCCTCAGCCATTGAGGACGTGCTTTCTTGGCAGAGGGACGATGGTTGCTTCGTCATTGAGAACCAGCCTGCTGCAAGTTTGCTTCCGCCGCGGGTCAGACGAGACGAACGCAAGGGCAAAAGTAAGGACTACCTGTAGATGGTCGGAGGCTCATCTTAATGCGAAAGCGTCTTGATTTGCCTAAATTTTTATTTTGCCAGCAGCACTACTTTCAGGCTGTCCCGATTGGATACTTTTACAGGCTGCATTTACAGGGTGTCCGGATTTATAATTGAACAACCACAATATTCGTAACAAAGAACGAAGGTGTAACTAAAAAAACAAAAAAAAACGACAGAGCACGGTTTTCTTGCTGCACCGGGATGGTATTTTTTTCTTCGTTATTACTATGTTTCTTACCACCTCTCACATGCTACATTCACTCGAGAGGCAAATATCTGGTGTCGTCGACTCGATCATCCCTTTTCTGTTCTCTAGTTCTTTACAACGCCAACCAAACCGATTCAAACAACCGCGTGCAGCACGCTACGACTCTAATTTGGCGCTCACTGCCTGGCCTCTGAGCCTCGAAGATGGAGAAATGTGACAAATAACCTCTGCAATCTTACGAGGCGCTGTGCCGATATGCTCTCTGTACGCACATAATGAATGCATTGACTGTGAAATCGTCTGCGCTGCGTCATTATGGACTTTGTAGATGCCTACCTACGCGCCCCCTACGTGCGTTTCAATCTGGGAGGTTGTGATAAATGTAAACCCACATTCTATGTACGAGCCACCCGCTATGCGGCCTACTTGTTGGCGGACCATCTCAGGGGCCGCGATTCCCCGCCGCTAGTTTCGCTTATTCTCTAAGTGAGGGCGCCACCACTTCTGTATCGAAGCGCTCGTCGTGCGAGTGGCGGTCTGCTTTATGATTCAAGAAATTGTGTATCGTCTGTATGTGTGTGTTAAGCGAATCTTTCATGTGAGGTAGCATAACTAAAATACACCGCTTAGGGTAGTCGTACAACAAACGTTTACTGCCAGGAATCCAATAAATGGTCGCCGATTATCGTGCACTGTTTTAATGCTGCAAGCACCTGACTTCGTTTTCTTCTTTTTTTGTTTGTAACAGCCGCGTTAAATGTCGCAGCCAAAAATGACGCTTGAATATCACTTCTTGTCAACTCTTTTGCAGATCAATGTTCTCTGCACATGACGAGCGTTGCCGCTGGAGCACTTGCTACCTACCTGCAGATACTGTATGAGATGTCACTCGCCAATGAGACAACTTGGATGTGAACAGTGCTGAAGGATACTCGAATTCTAGTGCGAGATGTGTGATATCCTCGTATAGATAAAAGAAACAATAAAACTTTAGGCAGCTTCTACCCGAGTGGTGCCAAGACAGAAGAAAGCGCGGAGCTGCGCAGCCTTCTTTGCTTCTCCTCGGCTTTCTTTTTCTTTCCTCCTCGCTATTTTTTCATATTTTTCAGTTTTTCCTATCTTTTCTTTTCTCTTTATTTCTATTTTTTTCTTTATTTATCTACGTTTTTCATTTGCTTCCTCTTCCTTGTATTATTATTATTATTATTATTATTATTATTATTATTATTATTATTATTATTATTATTATTATTATTATTATTATTATTATTATTTGCATATTGTCACGGAGCCATGACGTCCACGAAGGGCGCAGAGTGTGTGTCCAAGATGAAGCTATTTATTGCGCCGAACATGTGGCCGGTTAACGGAAGGTCAGATTACAGCGAATCAGACCGCCACCGATAGCGAGGAACAGAGCGTCGGCCCTCGATCTACTGACAAGCGGTGACATGCGTCGGCTTTTGTACTCGCATGTGCCACCTAATATTCCAGCGTTATCGTTGGCGGTCGCGTAAGTTCCAGAACAATGTGTAATGTTCACGTTTGTGCGCGTAATCTCGACAAAACGATGTACTGTACAGTGGTGAAGCTTCTAGAACACCGAGCCGCGGTTCACGCCAACAGTCGGAGGCAGTGTTTGCGGGCGTACTACCACCAGATACAGCAAGAGAAAAATTAAGAAATGCTCGTGGCGATATTTATACGTGAATTTGCCTGTGTTACGCCAAGTGACGACGACAGCATACGACATCCCGGGTCCCTAAAATGCTCCGCACTTGTTAATCAAACGGGTCCGTGCTTCTTCGGCTGGACATAAATATCCGATAAGCGTGCATTCGTTATACTTTGTAAAAAAGCACGGAGCCACAGTGAATTCGATTTTAATGGAGAAACGCCCGGCTTTGATGGAACAGTAGGTTGCTGAAATCACTGAATGTAGCCTCCTTCAACTGATTCCGCTGGATCTCCCTGCTTATGAAGCTTACAGTCCACCTGTACAGCAGCTTTTTTTTTTTTTTTTTGCGCGCGCGCGTATTAGTCCCACGTACAACATTCACCAAAGCTAGCTTCTCCACAGCAAGAGGCCTACTGAGGAAAAGCCCGCTTTAATGAATCTATATGTTCGCGAGGAAAGTTCGTGCATTGAAACACTCTAAATTACCACGCGACAATGACATGGTTTTTGCATTGCGTTGCTTGGCATGATTCCGCTGGCAGGATCTCTGCCTGCATGCCGCTAGGGGTCGCATTTGGACCGACCAACCTTAAGTCCTTAATATAGATAAAATGGCGACACTCTCCTTCATATATCCTCTCCGAAGTGCCTAACCTTCAACTTCCAAGTGTCCAAACCTTACCTATATCCTCTTCCAAACAGCCACCGTGCAGGCGCCGGCCGAATGACTCGGCTCACGCCACTTTCATATCAAGGACGCCATGTCTCGCTTATAACCCGCGCGATGTTCGTGAACTTTCTCGGCCCGAGAGGCGAGAGGCGGGAGAGGAGTTTGCGGGGCGTGGCGGCTCGGCTAAAGGTTGGGCGGTATTTTCCGAGGAATATCCAGAGACTTTAGACCGACTGATTGAATGATTGAAGGTTTATTCAAGTGAAATACAGGAAACAGGCCTTTAGCGAAAAGCTACGAGGGTAGCTTGAAGGGACACTGCAACACTTTTTCAAGTAGCCGTAGAATGGAATCACTAAAGGAGCTTATCGCCTCACAAATTCACCGCCGCATTTTTTTTTTTTTAGAATTCGTCCAGTACGAGCGGAGCTAAATTTCCCTCTTCCCTCGTTTCGATGAAAGCGCTGGAAGCTAAGCAGAAATGGATGGCGCGGGAAAAAAAAAAAAAACGTCACGTGTGCCTCGTGACCTTGATGGAAAGAACATTATGTACACGTCCTGGACAGCTTGTTACGCCTGGTTAATCTCCCGTCAGGACCGGGAGGTAAAGCCTCCTAGCACTTTTTCCTGTCTTTTTTTTTTTTTTTGAATACGCAGTTTCCCAGCGCGCGCGAACTTGTGGGCAAGTCGCTGCCTCCCGCGGCTGCTACAGTAACAAATGAGTGCACCATTCATAAATCAGCCAATGGCTGATACCATGGCTGTGACAAGTGGTTTTGAGCTCGTAGCGTCATTTATCGAGAAAAGAGAAAACCAATAAGGGTGGCGATCTGGGCTTGTTGGTATGGTAGCACGCTAATATATGTGGTAGCGCAGACAAAGTACACGGACAATAGAAGGCACATAGCGCTGCGTTGTCTTGAATGTGCCTTTTCTTGTCCGTGTCCTTTGTCTGCGCTACCATATATTATCAAGAGAAAACCATTTTTAGCTGACATCGGGAATTTATTGTGAATTCCAGACTGCGTGCTGCGCTGTAATATTTAGCTCGTGTGTTTTCGAGAGACTTGAATATCAATCGGCAACGTTTTCTGATCGTACTCAAAAAGTGTGCCATGATTCCCTTAAGAAGTGTATGACAGTGCACCAGAAACATGCGTACATTAACAGGCTACCCCATGCACGTCCACCAAAAAGTTACAAAACATCGAAAATCCAACATCTGTGCTCTTGAAGTAAGCAGATCAAAAGTCAAAGCGAAGGCCCTTGAAGACTAGTGCCTTTACACGGCATGCAAGGCTTCGTTGCAGAGGCTGCAATACAATAGAAAAACTTTATTTTTGTCGTGCAGGACACTCTTAGCGCGTAGCGGGCGTCTCCCACGTATGTAGACCGACAGGCAATACCTGGCGGCCGCTTCGTGGGCCTGCTGGATTGCTGGTCGGTGAGAAGTGAGCTTTTGAAGGAACTCTCCGCTTGTGTGAGGTAGCGCGGTAATGAGAGTTTATACACTACCGGAGCATGTGTGTGAGTGTCGCCGTGTGTTCGCATGAGGGGCACGTGTCGCTGGTGTCTTGTGATGTCATTGTACGCAATGCGGGCCTCCCGACCGGTCTCGGCGGGATGGGGTTGCCCTGTGGCGGCGCGGTCGGTAAGTGCGTGCGCTGCCTCTTGGGCGCTCCCGTTGAGGTTGGACGGAGCACCCGGCCGAGATGGGCGGGGAACCAGATGACAAGGCGCTGCTTCAGGGTATTCAGATCCGCAGTGAGGAGGATGCCTAAAGCCTGATGGGAGGCGACGCTACGTTCGAAGGCTTTGATGGCTGGTCTGGAGTCGCTGTATATGACTTCGCGTTTGCAGTCGAGCACACGTATACGGATATAGCTACATGATCCGCTGCTTCGTGGTTTCGGGGGAGGATTGTGGCGGTGGTGACCATGACTGCACCGAAGGCTTGGTTTTTACTGTTAATGAGAAATTCAGAACAATGTCCATCTACACAAACAAAAGCAAGACTAAGGTGCGTTGATGAGATATAAGATAAAGTCTTCCAAAGAGGCTGTAAATATTTTTGCATTTTTTATGCTGTGATGACAGTGTATAGACTAATGTGAAACGAACGCCTTCCTTACAGTACAGTCTCCTGGTTCGGGGAACGTCCTGTAATTGTTTGCGTCTGGCATAGAAGCGTTTTTTGTGTGGTTTAAGTTCATAAAGAGTCTTCAGAAAATTGGATCCGCATTGCAACGAGTACTGAGACAGCGCAGCCAACACGTATATGGCAAGGGCGCGATAAATACGAGCGGAAAATAAATAGCTGTGGCATCAATGCGATCCATAAATTTATCATCGTGATAAGTGGTTCACAATCTGCATTCCACAGCTTCCAGAAAAGGCAGGCCATGCTCTTCTTGATCAAGAAAATACTGCACGAGGAGGAAGCAAATAAAGCGGCTCGCACTGCGGCAACAGCCGGGCTTGCATGCCAGAGGTCACCACAAGGAAGACACGGAGGACACTCGAAAGAAATACTTGAACATCTTGCGACATTTACTGATTAATTACTATTGCAACGCGTACTGTTCCTTTGCTCGTAATCGTTTTTGCATCACACATCCAAAGCCCGAAACTGCCTTTCCCACCACATCGCTTCCATCGCCACCTCGCGTGCCTTCGTCAAAGAAATGACAATAATTATTTGTGTACAAATTATGTAATTTATGTTCATATTTCCACACCTTATGTAACACCCCAGCGCAGTTCTTAAGGTAAATAATGAAAAAAAGGAGGAAATAAGGCTTAGAAAACGAGGAGAGGGTAAAATGAAGATGGTTTCAGACGAGTGAACTCATTCATGCGGCAATGTTAAACAGAATATACGCTATATAATTCGAGTACGTACTCAGGATCTGCGAGGGACTAAACAATCATTACCACATGATAATGATCTGTCTTCCATATATACCAGAGAAAACACGTGAACCATGCCCAGGCTGCAGTAAAGTGCTTTGGCTGAGCGGACTGGGGTGGCCGCCTTTCAAGAGTGAGAAGAATACTCTGGCTATTGAAATATTAAATTTTTATTTCTCCCCATCTGATTCTGCCTTCTTTCTTTCCTAGTGGCACCTGCTTCATGCTCAAACTCTTTCTTCCTTTTTTTTCTTCTTTCGTAGAGTTCCTGACGTCACAGCATAAGTGTTCAGAAACTGCGATGATCTCCACAGACGTCCCGAATGCCACATCCGCGCTATAGACCACAGCATGATTGAGCGCAGCTTCGTAGCTCAGCCACTAACCCACTCCATCAAACGCACGAAAACCAGCGCGTTGCTGTATATACAAGCACTATAGTGGGGCGGCCGCGAGATTGCTCCCTATTCTGCCAACCAGTCTAGACCGGACTATTTTTACGCGCCACAAAAGAAGCTGACTCGGAGATGGAAACGAGCAGATCCGAGGTAACGTGTTTCGGCAGGCTTGTTGTACACGCCAACTCAGCGGTGAAGCGAGACAAAACAAAAAAAGGAGAAAAAAAAAGGAGAAAAGGAAAAACACTGGACTGAACAGGCGGCGGAATCGAAAACAAGAGAAACGGAAAGAAACGACCACAGAATAGAGGCAACGCAACGAAGAAAAAAAAAGCAAAGCAGAGGCCGCTTGAGCAGGTGATGTACTATATCCGAATGGCGCCGGCTAGAATGGCTCGTGGCGCTGAGAGGAGGTCGAAAATTTGAAAAAAAAAAAAGATGTGTTGGCGAAGGAAAGCCTCCAGAACCGGGAAATAATATCGCGGCCGGCGGGGGTCCGGTCTGGCGCGCGCGCAGCTGTAGATCGCCAAAAGGGATGGAGTTGAATCTCGTTCACGCGCTGCCGCCGCAGCAGCGTAAGAAACAACACCAGCGCTGAGAACGCGCGCACGCTCTTCCTCCTTTCTTGGCGAGGGCACACGGCGCTATAAGGGTGTTACGTAGTCGAAAGCGCGCGTGCGGGACAGGGGCAACCCGCACGGAGGGAGCCAGGTCACCGCAGCGGTCGTTGAAGAAGGTATACCTTCAAAACAACGACAAAAGTAAAAGCAAAACATCCTATAAACCCGACAACCGATCGCGTACGGGTAAATCGAAGAAGCTCCGTCGGTACATGATGCCAACAGCGCCGCCCCGATATGTCACAAGCACACACACACACACAACGCGTACGAGGAAACCCATGCCCTCGACCGCCAATGTTTCTGCTGTTGCTTCGCTTAGAATCCCAGTACCTCTATCGCGGCCTGTTGCGTGCGCGTTACATTGTTTCGTTATATAGGGAATAGGCCCGCATGGATTACCCGCGACGCGTTGCCACGAAAAGGAAGCAAGAAAAAAAAAAGACATCGCGGGAGATGTTACGTGAGAACGTACGCGGGCGACCAGCATTGCGATCGAACCTATGGCGTGCATGCGCGTCTTGTGCGTGTTACGCTCCGTAAGCCACGCCTTTTCATGCGGATAAATTATATACGTGGGGTGGTGAAGGGGGTAAATAGGAAGCGGTTTGTTATAGTCTTGCTGTCGCGGTTCCTTTACCTGTAATGCAAGTCATGTGATTAAGCTGTCCGGACTGCACTGTGTAAGTGTTGTGGGGTTTAACGTCCCAAAACCACCATTTGATTATGAGAGACGCCGTAGTGGAGGGCTCCGGAAATTTAGACCACCTGGGGTTCTTTAACGTGCACCCAAATCTGAGTACACGGGCCTACAACATTTCCGCCTCCATCGGAAATGCAGCCGCCGCAGCCGGGAATCGAACCCGCGACCTGCGGGTCCGCAGCCGAGTACCTTAGCCACTAGACCACCACGGCGGGGCCGTCGTCGGAGTCTCGTATGTAGAAGTAGACGTTATAGACTAAGTGGGTCGCTATATAGACGGCACGAGCTAATCTCTTACATCAAGCGCGCGAACTTGACGGCCTTGGAAGAGGAAGCCGTAAGGCTGACGAAAAAAAAAAAAAAACTGGCAGCCGAACGATTCGCTTGTTTGCTTTTTAAATACCGATCTTTTCATGCTCCAGCTTGCAGTGTATGCACGTACACTGACATTTATGCGTGCATATAAAGATGCGAGCACGTCATAAAACGGAGGGCCAGGCTGCTTAGTGCTTAGTCGGTAGCTTCCGTAAGCAATCAAAGGGTATGTACACATAAACTTCCCGTGCTGGAATTGGCCTGATTGCGGCTTACACCTGTCGCAGTCGTGAAGCGCCACTATAAGGACGGAAAAAAGTCGCCGCGTCATGAGCTTTGAACCTGAAGAATGCAACTGCGAGTGCACAATGGTTAAATGCTCGTGCTAGCTAATATTATTTTTCTTATATACAAGGCAATGAAGTGGAAGGGGGAAAAAGACGCATTTAGCCAGATGGGACAAGCGCTGACAGCCACAGATATAGAGCACTGTTAGGAACTTATATTGGGAAGACATGCAAAAGTGATTACACTTAATTCGTTGCTTCTAGATGGACTACCATTAAGGAAGTAAGGAAGTAAGTAAATACGAGTAATGAAGATACTAAGTCCGTGGCCATCAGCGAGCCTTCAAAAGCGAATGCGCTTGTCACTGTCATGAATTTTTTCCAGAATAAGTCGTTTTTGAAAATATTAACGAACACACGAAACTGCTGCCTCCCTGTTCTCACCGAAAGCAAATGCACAACATTGATCTTATTATATGTTCAGAATTACATAATGGTGTGACCATGTGTTTGATGTAAGGTGTAATTATTTGTTTTATAGTGTTTTCCTGTGTGTGTCAAGCCATACACATTCCTGAGTTTGCACGTGTACATAGGGGAGACCCGCTCAAGTTTGCCCGGCGACGCCAGCGCTTGCCTTTCCCCTGCCAGAAAAAGCGCAGAACAGTAGAGTCTTCCGACCCTTCCGCTCCCTTTGGCTTCCATGCATTTGCGAAGCACGCGCTGCACGTGAAACGTCCCTCGTTCCGCGATGTCACCCCAACAGAAAAAGGGGTGACATCGCTGCGTCGTCAACTGTCACAATAACCATGCAAACACGAAGATGTCGACTCCACCAGTGAAATTCTACCGATTCCCAAACCGATGGTACGAAACAAGCAGACGACAGAAATGGATTAAAGCAGTGCGCCGAAAAAAGTATGTAAACAATTTTTTTCATAAAAAGTAGCACGCGCACAATGCATTCAAAATTACGGGTGTTAATTCCTGCGTCACCGTTCCTCTAATTTATCGAGTTACTGGGAGATGCACGTCCCCATCTTAAAAGTATTAATTTTCAACGCCCGTCTTTAGAGCACTGTTAAAAAATAGCGAAAAAATATTTTATGCTGCTACTATTATTCGATATTGTTGGGGACGTAGTATATATAGTTGAAGCTGTGTGCACATATGGTATTGGTAATGTGTTGTTCTATATTTTTAAATCTACGCAGCGCCGACGGAAGTGTGTGGTTGCCAAAAGCTCGGACAAAAAAGAAAAAAAATGCATTAAACGTTGTTGCACGTCCGTTGGCAGATACAGTGAACTAGTTGTTACTGAAACAGAATAGAAAGTTGGGCGAGTTGGTGTATATTCATATTAAAAGAAAAGCGGCGCAAAAAAAGACGGGGACAATGAAGAGAACCAGTGCTGTGTGTGGTTCTCTTCTTTGTCTCCGTCTTTTTGTGCGCCGCTTTTCTTTTAATATGAGTTGTTACTGAGTGTGCAGGGGTAGCCCGAACAACACGGTGCATTTTTGATACGTGACCAAGATAAAATAGCTTTATAGCAACGCGCTCTTCCCCTGCAGATTATACACACACAAAAAAGTTTCTCTGAAAGCTGGGCGCTCATCATGATGGTACACACGCTGTTCGTGAACTCGAAGTACCCGCGATGAGAACGGTGATAATGCAAGGAAAGACACGCGAGATAGATGTCAATTATTGTTGTGGGTCAGAAAGAAGACCCAAATAGACCATTTATTTTTGAAGTGTTGTGTATACACCGCACGATAACTTGGGTGGGTGCTAGTAAATTAAGGTATCCCAACTAATAGCAGTCACAGCGCAAGAACCGCTTAACCTAAAGCACGAGAAGTGGCCTTACCCATGCATCCAGGAACAAACATAGTGCATAGTACACAGAGTAAACCAAATAAAACAGGTATATAATTATGAACGTACAGAAAGTTTTATTCCCCTCTAACGTCGTAAACAGCGTCGTCTTTCACTTGCGAAACGCACTTCGCTCTGACGAGGACGACGTCGTCTGCTACAACTTGCTTCGCTGCCCTTTTACCAAATTGCTGCCACGAAAAAAAAAATCCTCAATTGCGGCATCCTATTAAATGTGGACAGAGCGCATACATCATAACCGCGCGCGACGCGAGACTCTCAAAAACACGTGCAGAACGCGTGCAGCGTGCGAGCAAAGCAACGCGTTTTCAAGCAGGTTGAATGGGACAGCGGAGGGGCCAACACTCGAGTAACCAGTTTTCTCCCCACATTGACTGACAGCGCCACGCTCCGCAGCGCCTCCCTCGGCGTGGGTCTCCTCTATGGTAACCTATATTGCTGAAGGCCTCTTCTTTAAAATAAACCTATAACTCTCTCTATCTCTCTGAACCTCTACGTATTACCTATTTGAACTAGTGTCTGACAGCCTGTGAAGCATTTGGTGTTCGATTATACTGTACAATTGAACAACTTGTGTTCGACTGCATAACTTAGTGTGCCCCTGTTCTGATTACTTTCATCGCATATGTTTCATTCGTTAAGCGAAAAGTAGTAGCCGGTGTAACCACAAGGACACCAACCTATTTGTCCCTCCAATTACAAAGAAAACAGGCTCGTTGAGTTATCACGAAGCATATCTTGTAGTAAGTACTCGCAGTGGTTCGAGTATAACCTGGGATCCTGTTAGGTGGCGATTCATTTCGTGTCTATTCCTTTCTTTTAACAGCCACCGTTCATGACTTACCCGAAATGGTTGGTCCCGGGCATAGGGTCGCACACGAAGGGTAAGGGTAGGGGGAGGACGGCCGTTACATATCCCATACATCGACTTAGTAGAGATTTCTGTGGAGTTGAAATTGTAGAGGCCCGTGCACTATGGGATGTAAAGGACACCTGGTGGTCAAAACTTCCGGAGCTCTCGACTACGGTGTCTCTCATGATCATATCGTGGTTTTGGGACGTAAAAATCTCCAGGTATTATTCACTTAGCAGGCGAGTGCATGGAGGGCGGTCTGCAGTAGACGTTTGCCCCTCCCCCCTGATGGAGAACCCTGCTCACGGGCAAGTAGCGATTGTGCGAGAATGTACTGTGACTCACGCGTTCCAGAGCAATTGGGTGTTCGCTAGGAGCTAAGATGTTCTCTAACACACTTAAAAGAGAATTGCATCCTTAAGTATTTCCAAGCCGACACAACGAGACACCATGATTAAAATAAAACATCACTTAAACACAGCACCCAGGAAAGAAAAGAAGACACTCACGGCGCTGAGCGTGTCCCCTTTTCTTTCATGGGTCCTGAGTTCAAGCGATGTTTTATTTTTGTCATGGAAACTCACCTACTCGCCCAATCTGCCCGTCTTCTTCAACGAGAAAAATGTGCGTGTCTGTTTCTGTTGCGCAAGATGAATCGCTATAAAGAAATACAAATTTTTCTTAAAATTCAAAAAATTTTTAGCGAAATTCGGCGACTTTGAGCGTATCTATCTATCTATCTATCTATCTATCTATCTATCTATCTATCTATCTATCTATCTATCTATCTATCTATCTATCTATCTATCTATCTATCTATCTATCTATCTATCTATCTATCTATCTATCTATCTACGATTGGGTGCTCTCGTATAGTCACCCCATAACTTGGCATGTACCAAAAGTAGCATGGGAGGGTAAGATGGTTTGACGAACATGACGCCCTGGTCAAAAGATGAATCATGTCACAATCCCACCGCGTACATCGTCACACACTTTCCGTGGCACATACTCACGGGCGTGAATGTGCCGCTAGTGTGCGGGTGTAGGCCACAGGTGATTGACACTTATTATATACCCAGAAACGACGAGAACACGCATGGGCAATCTTAAAGCGCGAGCGTTAAGAAATACCCCACATCGGTAGCATCGACCCGACTAATTCAAAGAATAAATGTCAGGGTACCAGCTAGAATCAAACCCAAGTGTTCTGCGTGGCAACGAAGCATTTTATCACAGAGCTACGCCAGGTCTCAGAACTACTTTTCAAATAGACGCTAATCTTCGTGAAACGTCAATAGTGGTTGCAGTGCTGCCTACCCATTTTTATAAACATTACACATGTGCTCCTTTAATACAGCCGTCACGTCGGGTTAACGTCAATTGTGGTTAGTTTCGATGCGCTGAACTTGATTTATGTATCAGTGTCCGGGGCCAGCATCCTCGCGAGCATCAGCGCTTCATAACAGCTTCTGGTGTTGCTAATACGCATGTTTCAGTTAGCATCGTTGCGCAAGCGCCAACAACAGGTTAAATAAACATCTGCAACTTTTCAACATATGTCTATGCGTGCAACATTAGTACACTTATTTAACGTCATTTCATGACATGTCGATCAATAAAAAATTGCAGCACGGTAACCTTCCCTCCGCATGCTTCGCATAACGTTGATTCCCAGGTACGTGGGATCTGCCGAAGTTTTTTCTTGACGATGCTTGGTTTCGAGCCCTTCCGAGCGCAATCGCGAAGGCGGAAGAACTTGTCTTCGTGATTGGCTGAAATCGGCCTAGCCTTCGTATTGCTGCAACCAGCTTGTGAGATGGAGTATACATAGTATGCGAAAGGCGCTGACGGGCGTAATGGTCGTTAGAGTGTTTGGATGGTGATTCCGCAGCATGTTCCACTCTGCAATAGTTGAAGAAGACGGCATACGGCGCACTTGATAATGCCTTAGGTTGTAAAACCGAGGACCACCAGTCTTAACGCAAGACATAATGGGCCATGGTGTGACTCACGTATTAAATTGCCTTGAAATTCTTATCAATTGCATTGTTCCAAACACCTCTCCCCCCCCCCCCGCCCCTCTAAAAAAAGAACAGGCACAGCTTACACTAGAGGTGCAAGGCTCGAACCAATAGCAACATCCCTTAGCAACAAATCCCCTAGCAACAAAAAATTAAGCTGCTCTTCCAAGCTCGCGTCCCTGTCCCCCTTGAACAACATGATTTTGACGGGGCCACGCCACGTGAGTAACGTACGCGATTTCTTTAACGGGAACGTGTCACGTGGTTAGTATTACCTGAATTTACGCCACGTTCCCCTTCATATTTCCTTCTTTTTCTCTTTCCTCCTCCTCTTTTTATGTCGTCATCACTGAAAAAGCTTCTGCACTTCACGTAGCGTTGCACAAATTCCGGAATCGGCTCACATTTAGTAGAGTAGCCGATATACGAAGACGTCATCACAGCGTCACAACTTTTGGCGATCCGCGACGTCATGCGATAACGTCAGCACATGCCATTTCCTCTCCACGCTCTGTTGGCTCGGAGAAGGTCGTGTGGGTTTTCGTACTACGTTTCTCGCCAGTAGTTCATCATTAAATGTCGTTAGTTAGTTAAATGTTGTTACGTGTAGCATAGTGAGTTGGATGACTTGTATCTTTTATTTAACTCAGTATGGCGCTGATGGAATTTCCAAGTTTTCTCCGCGTAGTACGAATAGCCGAGTGTACCATCGCCTTAAAAAGGCCTCAACACCCCTTACATCTAAGCTCGTCAACAAGGTACCCAAAAACAATGTGTGTTTAGACAAAGTGTTCAACGATTTCGAGTATACTTCGCACTCGCCTATGGAATAGCAGTGAGCCATCCCGTTAGGAAGACGCGATTGAAAAAGGGAAGTTTATTTTACACTTAACTTGTACATACACAAACAAAACATTGAAAACAAGTAAAAACAGTGTTGATACATCTTACAAATGAGCACCAAAATCTAATTGATCACTGGGTGACCGAATGTTACAAGTCAAAGCAAAATTAAAATGAATCAAGTTAATCACATTTTACAGAATACCACATATGCATGCGTAATAGAGTGAGTGTGGGGCTAGTACGGAACAACTGGAAAGTTCAGCTGTCCCTCTCTTACGCTGGACAAACGTGTGTGCCATTGTCGAGGGCCGGCCTCTTCATCGCGCATTTCCAGCTGCTGATCGAGGTAATTCCACACAATGAACCGTATTGCCTGGAGTACGGGATAGGCGCCTCTATGAGCCTTGTGCCGCACTTCCGCTAAACATCGTCACCGCCACAGTACGTACAAGGCCACTGCAAAGGCCAGTCTTACAAACAGCCCACGTTCTGCTCCCATGCGCACTGTGCAAAAGCCAAAGAGGCGTTGTACCATGTGCCAGACACCTTTCGCCACCGAGCACTGAAAAAGAGCATGTTGGGCCGTCTCTCTTTTGCCGCAGTTTGTGTGTTTAGAACAAGTGGGTAACGATTTCGAGTACTTAGTACTCGACTATGGGAGAGCCTAAAGCCGTCCCGTGGCCTGTTGTAAAGAGGCTTAAAACTGTGAAGGTGGCTTTAGACAAAGAACAACAAATGCATACTTATACCGACAGTATTTTTCATACACATACTTGGGACCCTTTTTGAAAAGCCCCCATTGCTGCTGAAGTAGCTGTGCATTTTCGTCAAAACATGTCTTATACGCAAAGCTGCCAAATGGGACAGGATGTCACCAAAACACGCAATTTCGTCCTCGGCAAAGTTTTTTTAGCCAGCTTTTTACTATTGACCCAAAACAAAACGACGTTACACGAAGATGCGGTTCCCGAGATGTAATCAGTTGATGAGGCCCCTATTTATTGCAGGATGCTGAAAATTATAAACACCTATTGTAAGTTTATGCGAGTGCAGTGCAAGGAGGTTTAAACTACAATGATACAACAAAAAATTGTTTGATATTGTTTCGTCCAAATTAGTCTGTTCATCCCGCTCTTAATGTTATTAGGCATTTCACCCATTCAGTACAGCGACGAACCGCAAAAGTTTTCAGTGCATGGCACCTTCGGAAAGATTGGTGATACCATCGCGCCCTCTGTGCACATTCTGGAATGGGCATACAAAACGCAGTCCTGAATGTCATGACTGAATTCCTTCGACCCTGGATGTTCAGGCATCTCCATGATTGAGAGAAAACATTATTGTACTTTGACAATGCTTCTTTTCTTGTTTAATTTTCGCCTACAGCACTTCTTCAGGTGATGTTAAAGTTAATACGTGTACCACCCAAGCCTGAAGATCGGTCAGCGATTCCTGCTTGAGCGGATACATGGCTATCTGAATTCATCTGCTAATAGTTCCGTGACTTTCTCAGAAGTTGCTATGCAGCACGGTGCCTTAAACATGCGGCTCAAATAACCTTGGTTAGCACACCGCCTCACACTTCGCTGCATTCGTCTCTCTCTCTCTTTTTTTTTTGTAATAAGAATGTTTACGACCTACACACACGACTCTCAAGGATCTTTTTCAAATACACCCTATCCGATAACCAAGTGTTAAAATAAACATTAAAAAACGCTCCATTCCTGAATGGGCGTCTAAATCTCAAGATTTTAGTCATTCTCGAAGCTATAGATATGTTCCTCGGAACCTGACATTGAACCCCTTTCAGAAACGACCCATTATACGAGATATGTAAAAGCTTCGTATAAAATAGCAACGCCAGTTGACAGTTGACATATTGTTCCAACTAACTCCCTCAGTCCAGGCCTGCTCTCTATATATAAGCTCCGTCGCCATACAAGCACATCCATCGGGAGGCTGAATTTCGTAACAGAATCCCGCTAGCTCAGGTAACTCTGAAACTCCTGTTACGCAGGCTATACACTGCTCTGGCTCCGTGCATATGTATTGGTCGGCTGTGCGGTTGCAACGATGCCTCGATGCTCCAGACGTCCCTCTCTTGTCACCGTCCTTTCAGGCGTTTTACACTGTCACGAGAAATTGATAAAGCGAACGTTTCTCGGACGAAGCCATAGCAAGCTATTTTCCGGCGAAGAAGCAGCTTTGCGTTCCCAACAAAACCGGGGTCCGTGTCGAAACCCACGAAAGTACTTAAGACGTAAAAACCAAGAAACAAAATGAAGAGGAACGGATGCTGTTATATACGCGTCAGGTTTCCAAGGAACAGTAACCGAGTCGCCTTTTTCGGGTAGTTTTCCTCGGACATCACTCAAGTGCCTGTCGAGACGAGGCACAGCCACGAGGGTGCCATTCGAATACAAATTACCTCATTCGAGGCTCAAACGTGGAAAAAGAATCGCACATCGAGGTCTTTGGGTCACGTTAGGTGAGGAATCTGCTAAGAAGCTATAGAAAGGGCACATTGTCATTCTCCAGGATACCACCCTTTCGACCACGTTTTGCATTTTGAGATGCATGCTAACGATCTGAACTCATTTGCATCCACGAGACGGCAGACGTACGGCTTACATTGTTCTCTTGTGGGAAAAAAGATTGTCGGAAGTGACGACGGGGGCGCCATGAGTCGCAAAGCGGATTGCAGCAACAACCACACTAGCTTAACTGCGAAAAAAAGAGAGAGAAAAAAAAACAAACATGCGAAAAAAAGGGAGGAAAGGGTTTAGAACTACACTAATGAGGAAACTAGTTGATACTTCAGCCTTTTCAGCAGCACAAGACCCCGGAACCGCAGAAACAGTAAACAATAGAAACACAAGAATAAAAAAAAGGCGAGGAAGCGATACCTTGAGGTTCACGCACAAGTTAGTCATGGCATCGCACAGTCACTTCTGCTTACTTGGCGCTTCTGGTAATATTTTTGGTTAATATTTCTAGTAAAAAGAATAATTGCAATATTTTCTAAAATAACAGCGAATTCATTTCATCAAGCTTCTGAGAGATTTTCACGTAGCCATGACCAGCCACAAGCAGCCAAAATTCGTGACGCAACCCGCCGCGGTGGTCTAGTGGCTAAGGTCTTCGGCTGCTGACCCGAAGGTCGCGGGATCGAATACCGGCGGCGGCTGCATTTTCGATGCAGACGGAAATGCTTGAGCCCCGTATGGTATGCTTAGATTTAGGTGCACGTTAAAGAACTCCAGGTGGTCGAAATTTCTGGAGCCCTCCACTACGGTGTCTCTCATAATCATATATGGTAGTTTCGGACGTTAACCCGCCCCCCCTTCCCAAAAAAAAAAGAAATCATAACGTGATATTTACGTTCTGACGTACTGGTGTTCGAAGAGCAATTTACAAAGCGGAACTCTGTCCTTTGTGTTCTGGTTTTAAAGCCTACTGCTACGAAAAGAGCTGCAGTGTAGTAGTGCTGAAGCAATAACATTAATTAGAACAGCCAAGAAAACGAGAAGAGTATAGAGGGTATTATCTGTGGTTATTATCATCGAAATGTGAATGAATTTAAACTGGACGAAAAGATAAATTGCCGCTGGCAGGGCCCAAACCTGCGACTTTCGAATAAAGCGTCCAACGCTCTATACCGACTGAGCCACAGCGGTTGTCACCCTCCCGTCCACATTGTGGTGTACCAAAGAAAAAATTACGGCATATTCACGGGGTGAATGATGATGAATGGGCGAAGCTCCGGAGGGATTCATCGGTAAACTGTGAATCTTCCGTGTAATTCGCCCAGTCGATCATCATGTAAAGACGTGAGAAACGCTGTGTGTGTATATACACAAATCAACTTTTATTTGTTCTTAGACGATGGATGGCTTGCGATGTCCCTTGCCTCGCGCGCTCGCACATCGGGATTCTGTCTGCGAGCGCGCGCTGCTGCCGCCTTGCGCTCTCTCCGCTGTGCAGCCTTATCCATCCGGCGACTCCGAGCGCGCGCCAACAGCGAACGGATTTTATTACAACGCTCCCCCTAGCGTACGTCGCCGCACTAAATCGAACGATTGCCTTCAACCAATGACACGCACCATATGTGACATCATTCCTATTTTATAAGATCTCGCGTCTTTCATGAACTACAAGTACCGCTTTCTAGTTTATAACATCTTGCATCTTTTCATCATCAGCTACAAGTACCACCATCTAGTAAACACTGCAAGAACTAAACGAGAGGTGGCTACATACAGGAGACGGTACCGCCATCTAGTGAACACTGCAAGAACTAAACTAGAGGTGGCTACATACAGGGGACGGTACCGCCATCTAGTGAACACTGCAAGAACTAAACTAGAGGTGGCTACATACAGGCTACAGGGGACGCACAGCCCACGCCCTAAGGAGCTTCGCCCCTAAAACAAGCTCTTCAAGTTGTCATTATTCAGTAGTATTGATGAAACAACTGTATTTTAAATCCGGAGAATGGAAGGCCCGGGCCTGGGGCCGCGTAGATGGCCGCTTGGAGCTGTTGCTCCCGCCTCACCTCCATGGCTCGCTGGACGGCCCAAAGTTTATCCACAAGTTCTGAGATGTGCCGACCACCATACGCACACGTCTTGATATACTGGAAATTCCCACAATATGTGTTGATCGTGGCTCTAGCAGACTTACACAGCTTGAATGTATTGATCGCGTATATGGCAGCATAAAAAATATTTAATTCCACGGGATGTGGATAGGTTTCTGACTGCCATCACCTCCAAGCTACGGACTCCGCGCTGTTGAGTTTGGCATGAGTTTGAAGGAAGTACATTTATCAGCCGAAATGACTAAGTGTTTCTCTTTGGTGTATTTTGACATGGTTTCACAACAAAGACGACCTACTAGCACAGTGACGTACAAACCAGTGTGTTAACGCTACTTCTGAGAGAAATGTCTCATCCTGGAAACAACATTATTTGAATTCTGCGACAAAAGTTCCAGCCTAAAAAAAAATCCCCCCAAATACCATGCAACTGGTTTTAGGAGCCTGTAACTTGCACGCGTAGCGGCAGCTTCGCGGGACATTATAAACAATATCCCGAATACTATTTGCTGCCCTATACTAAAGAGAAATGAATACATTTGAAAAGTTATACTTATACAGAGGTGCTAATGAAAAAAAAAAGAATGAGAGGTGCCCCAATTGAGAACTCAGACCTGGAGGACAGCAGAGTTGCGATACTAATGCAGACGTCACAGGTTATATTGCCAGCGTGGTGGCACTATCGCGATGTGCATGAAACGTACGGGTACTGTTTACTTGTTTAGTACTTCCTTTCTATAGCTGCCACTAACAGCAGATTCAATATCCGTTTAATATACCATACGGAATATGTACCTCAAAGGCAGGCTGTGATTCTGGCACACGAGTTTCGTTTACTTTCTTCAACACCGGCATGGGCGTTGTTGCGCGTCGCGGCGACCGCAGTCTGCGGGTAGCGGGGCCGATCGCCGTCGCTTCGTCGAGCCAAGGACCAGGGGAGAGCTTTGAGCAAACTTAACGGGTTTATTTACATCTTTACATGGAGTTGTCGAGATGGCAGAAGAGAAGAGAAGAACGTTGGGCGAGGCACTCCACGCCCTTTTTGTTGACCCCCGTTCCCTAGGTCCCTAGGTTGGGGATCACTATATAAAACAATGCTGACCAATGGTGATGTGGCAGTTCCTCTCAATGAAGTACCGCCCATCATGTCTGTTCATAAAGGCACAACACAGGCTTGCACATACACACACACTCTTGCCACTAGTCGCAGCGCTGCTGTAGAACAGGGAGGGGGAGGGCGGAAGACGCACGGGCGCCTCGACCCCTTTGATGCCGGCCGCGGGCTGCGTTCCCACGAGGAGATCCTAGAGCGGCCTTTTGAGAGGTGCCAGGTTCGTGGAATTCTCTGGGGAGAGCCCTTTGACCAGCGCCGTCGTCGTCTGCCGGTTAACGCGCTAACGATGCGTGACTGGCCCAGGCCGGAGATAGAGTGGCGGCTCCAAAACCCTCTTTGGCGACATTCCATCCCGTTGGCGCCGCTGTCAATCAGCAGGCGACGTCTCGTGGGGCCGGCCTTTGTGGCTTCCTCCGTCCAGACGTGGCGAGACTGTCCTTTTTGCACTAATCCGGCGTGGCAAATGACTCGCTGGGTCAAGGCATAGCCCGATCGCTACAGCTCCTCCGCCGACGGGAAGATCTCGGACGTCGGGTAGTATCAGCTGCTCGACGGGGGAGATCACAGTAACCGCAGTCTCCCAACACCATTTTAAACCACAAAGACCCACCGCTAGAACCAGCAAGCGCCGGCAATGAGTTTTCGGCAACCAGGCCGGTCTTTCAAATGTGCCACAATGCACCTACGCTTTTTTTTAATGGCAACCACACTAATCCTCTTGCCCATAGCTAAAAAATTTCGATTACTCCAAATACCCCTTAAATCATTACGGAAAAACGCCCCTCAACTGAACACAAAAGAAAGCAAAAGCAAAAGAAAAGCTAAAAAGCTCTGCTTAATGTGTCAACATTGGCGTTTGCGGAACCCTTCTTATACTTCACAGTGAAGTTAAGCTCCTGAAGCGCAAGGCTCCAACGTAGTAGTCGTGGATTCTTTCCCGACATTTGCGATAGCCATGTCAGTGGGCAGTGGTCAGTGACGAAGACAAAAGAAGTTCCGTAGAGGTAGCAGGCTAATTTTTGGGTAGCCCACACAATGCAGGCACATTCTTTTTCCGAAGCACTGTAGGCCTCCTCACGAACAGAGAGTTTCCTGCTGGCGTACAACACAGGGTGCTCGTTCCCGTTCTCATCCTCCTGGCACAGTATTACTCCTAAGCCTCTGTTGCTGGCATCGCACTGCACAATAAAGGGACGATCATAGTTCGGTGCATGCAGTACGGGTGAGCTAACAAGAGCCGCTTTGAGCCCCTGGAAGGCGCCCTCCATTTCCGCACTCCAAACTACCTTTTCGGGAGCATTCTTGCGCAGTGCATCCGTTAACGGAGCGGCTACCTCCGAGTAATGAGGGATGTAACGCTGATAATACCCTGTCAGGCCTAAAAAGGAGCGGATAGCCGTCTTGCTTTCTGGTTGCGGGAACTCGCTAACCGCCTCTACTTTCAACTCATCAGGTCGCCTCCTGCCCTGCCCTACCACGTGCCCTAGGTACCGTACTTCGGCGCGAGCTAGCTGGCACTTAGCAGGCTTCACCGTCAGTCCAGCGTGCGTCAAACGTCTAAGGACATCGCTAAGATGGTACAGGTGATCTTCCAATGTATTGGAATAAATAGCGATGTCGTCTAAGTAGGGAACAGCATAGCCTTCAGCGCCCTGCAGAACTCGGTTCATTAGCCTTGAAAAGCAAAAAGGGGCGTTCTTAAGGCCAAAGCTCAGAACTAGGGGCCTAAATGTGCCCGTCGGCGCCACAAAGGCCGCATATTCACTAGCTCGTTTAGTCATTGGAACTTGCCAATAGCCTCTCATTAAGTCCAAAGTCGAGACGTATTTAGCGGCGCTCACTTTTTCCACCAGCTCCTCTACGTTGGGTATAGGATAGGTTTGGTCCTTCGTGATCGCGTTAAGTTTGCGGTAATCCACGCAAGGCCGTGGATCCTTTCCCGGAACCTCAACGAGAATCATAGGGGACGTGCAGGTGCTTTCGCAAGGTTCGATAAGCTTAAGCTCGAGCATTTGATCTACTTCTTTTTTCAAGATCTCCTGCTGTCGCGGGGCTAGTCTATACGGCCTCGACTTCACAGTGGTGTCAAAGTTAGCTCAATGTCATGAGTGATAACCTCAGTTCGCCCTGGCCTTTCCGAGAAAACAGTGATGTGTTCTGACAATAAGTTGCGTAAGTCGACTTTCTGCCTCTCAGTCAAGCCCTCGGCCGGTGCTACGGCTTTCATGACATCGGTAACATCCATTGATCTTTCAACCCCCACCAAGCCTGGAATTTCAGGTGCTAGCTCCTCCGTGCTGTTAAGAGCCAAGTTCACTTTCTGCACTTCTCCCACATAGCTCTTCATTAAATTGTGGTGGTAAATGACAACATCTCGGCGTCTTCCTTTACGTTCCAGTGCGTAATTTGTGTCCGAGAGCTTTTTCACAACCCGAAGGGGCCCCTCCCATTGAATCTCCAGCTTATTTGCTCGCGAGGGGCGCAAAACCATTACCTGATCGCCTTCCTGATAAGCTCTCAGTTTCGCGTTTCGATCGTAGTAGCTCTTGGCTCTACTTTGCGCCTCTCTCATGTTCGCCTCAGCAATGTCGCGAGCACACCACAGCCTTTCCAGCAATTCCAGAATGTACTCGACCACCGTAGGGTCGGCACTCTTCGACTCCCAGGTTTCGCGCAAAAGTCGCAGTGGAGACCTGAGCGTCCGTCCGTAAACCAGCTCCGCGGGGCTGAAACCCGTCGCTTCATGAGTGACCAATCTCAGCGCAAACAGCATTGCCGGAAGACAAGCATCCCACTGACACTTCCTTTCAAAGATAAGGGCTCGCAGAACTCGTTTCATCACGGAATGACACCGCTCTACACTATTGGACTGCGGGTGGTACACGGAACTGTGGATTATTTTCATTCCACACTTTTCCAGGAATCCCGTAGTGAGAACGCTGGTGAATACTGAGCCCTGGTCGCACTGTATCTCCTGAGGAAAGCCCACTCTCGAAAAAATAGACAGTAGGGCGTTGACTACCTCTACGGAGCTTTGCTCCTTCATTGGGATCGCCTCAGGAAATTTGGTTGCTGGACAAATGGCGGTAAGCAAATACCGGTAGCCTGACTTTGTCACTGGGAGTGGTCCCACAACGTCTATTACCAGCCGGCGAAATGGCTCCGAAATGAGCGGAACAAGCTTAAGTGGTGCCTTTCCCTTCTCGTGCGGTTTTCCCACTCTCTGGCAGGTGTCACACGCTCTTACGTGCTTCTCAACTTCTTTGAAGCATCCTGGCCAATAAAACTCCGTTAGGAGCCTATTTTTGGTCTTCCGAGCTCCTAAATGCCCCGACCAACCAACTCCGTGACAGAGATCCACAATGTCAGACCGATACTTAGCCGGCACTACAATCTGGTCGAACGTGCGACCTTTTGCAGTCCGGTAGTGGCGGTACAAGATGCCATCTTTGACCGGAAAACTGACATTCTTCCTCGCCACCCCTTCCCTGACGATGTTCCAAATCTCCTTAAGGCTAGGATCGCTTTTTTGCTGCTCGATGAGCTCGTCTCTTGTCACTTTCCCCAGTACATTGCTTAGTGCTTTTGATACCGGCAACGCGAGCAGCCCCTCCTCCGATTCCCTTTCCGCTGTATCAGTGCTAGTCTGCTTTTCTGACCCCTCTCTTTCTTTTTCAGTAGGCGACGGGATAGCAGGCTCAACTGCGCTGACTATAGCTGGTGTTGCGGGACTTCCGGTAAAACTCGGTTCCTGCCGCTCTAGTTCGGCTGCTAACGCTCGTGCTTTAGCTCGTGTCAAGGCTTGTACTGTTCCCTCGTGAAAACTTTTCCCTTGTTCTCTCAGCAGACGGTCGGTCCGATTCGAGAACAAATAGGGGTACTGCGGGGGCAGCTTGTCTGACACCGCCACTTCCGTCTCCACTTCTCCAAACGGTCCTGTCAGAATTACTCGAGCTACCGGAAGACAAATGCTTCCATCCTCCAAAACTGGTTTAATCCATGCACACTTGCCGTTGTAGTCTGCTTGTGCCACATAGTCCGGGTGCACCAGATCCATGGTTGCCCCACTGTCTCGTAAGACGCGGCACGGCTTTCCGTTCACTGTTAGGTTAAAAAGGTACGGACTAAGAAGCTCCTCACTAGTGGCTGAGTCAGAAGTGTACGAAAAGGCTGGCCTGGGCCTACGACAACCAACGGCAATATGCCCTTCCTCCATACATTTGTAGCAAGTAGGTGGTTTCCGAGCCTCAAAAGGACTCTTTTTGGAAGAATCCCCCGAAACCTTTCCCCCCTGTTTGTTTTGTGATCCTTGACCACTTGCAGCGAAGTCTGTCTTTTTCTGTGCAGTCGTACCTGCGCCAGCTCCCTGCTTCGCCGTCCAAGGTTTCCCTTTATCTCCCGCTTTTGTTGGAGGAACCTCGTCTCTTTCTCCCCGGCGTGACGCGTACTCGTCAGCAAAGTCGGCCGCTGCCTGTATTGTTTTTACGCCGGTTCTATCTTGGATCCAGAGCTTCATTGGCTCGGAAAGTTTTGAAAAAAACTGTTCGAGAGCCACTTCTTCAAGAGCCATTTCGAAGTTCCCAAAAGCGTTGGCTCCTTTCATCCATTCTATTAAGTTGACCTTCAACTCGTAGGCAAAATCAGAATACGTGCTGCCCTGCTTCTTTGTCAGATTGCGAAACCGCTGGCGGAACGCGTCTGGCGAAAGTCGGAACCTCTTTAGAAGGCTATCCTTCACTTTGTCGTAGTTGTCCGCATCCTCCACCGGAAGCCGCGCGATTACATCCGCTGCTTCACATGGCAGCAAACTTAACAAATGTCGAGCCCATGTGCTACGACCAAGCTTTGATTGTTCGCAGGTTCTCTCAAAGTTCACAAGAAAGAGGCCCACATCTTGCCCTGTTTTGAAGGGTTGCAGTTGTTTAGATAAATCACAAAGATTTTGTCTGCCTTCTACCTCCACTCCTTGGACCCCTGCCATCTTCCTCATTTCCACTTCGAGTCGCAACTGTTCTATATCCAGTTCTTTTTGCCTTAGCTGACGCTCCTGTTCCTCACGCTTTTCTTGGCGTTCCTGTTCCTGTCGTCTATCCTGACGCTCCTGTTCCTCACGCTTTTGAATCTCGCTCCATGTTTCTTTAATCTCTTCACTGCTTAGATTCAAGCTATCGATAGCGCTAACAATTGCGTCTTTCTTCATCCCCGCATTTACTTCTGCTCCCAGCTCCTCCCCCAGAATCAGGAGCTGATTCTTCAACGAACGCTTCCAATCCATGACAGAGAACTAGTGTGGTGCAGCTCACTCTCTACCCAGAAGTTCCGTAAACAACTGCTTCTGTGGTAGCCTCTACCAGCGAAAAGATTGCACTTCTATCTTATCAGCCTGGCAACCAAAAACCAAAGCCAGCACTCACCAGTCCACAGCTGCCAGTCTCCATGATCTCGGCGTGTTGTTCATTCTCCGTCCTCCAGGCTCACATCCCACCGCTTGCCATCCAGTTGTTGCGCGTCGCGGCGACCGCAGTCTGCGGGTAGCGGGGCCGATCGCCGTCGCTTCGTCGAGCCAAGGACCAGGGGAGAGCTTTGAGCAAACTTAACGGGTTTATTTACATCTTTACATGGAGTTGTCGAGATGGCAGAAGAGAAGAGAAGAACGTTGGGCGAGGCACTCCACACCTTTTTGTTGACCCCCGTTCCCTAGGTCCCTAGGTTGGGGATCACTATATAAAACAATGCTGACCAATGGTGATGTGGCAGTTCCTCTCAATGAAGTACCGCCCATCATGTCTGTTCATAAAGGCACAACACAGGCTTGCACATACACACACACTCTTGCCACTAGTCGCAGCGCTGCTGTAGAACAGGGAGGGGGAGGGCGGAAGACGCACGGGCGCCTCGACCCCTTTGATGCCGGCCGCGGGCTGCGTTCCCACGAGGAGATCCTAGAGCGGCCTTTTGAGAGGTGCCAGGTTCGTGGAATTCTCTGGGGAGAGCCCTTTGACCAGCACCGTCGTCGTCTGCCGGTTAACGCGCTAACGATGCGTGACTGGCCCAGGCCGGAGATAGAGTGGCGGCTCCAAAACCCTCTTTGGCGACATTCCATCCCGTTGGCGCCGCTGTCAATCAGCAGGCGACGTCTCGTGGGGCCGGCCTTTGTGGCTTCCTCCGTCCAGACGTGGCGAGACTGTCCTTTTTGCACTAATCCGGCGTGGCAAATGACTCGCTGGGTCAAGGCATAGCCCGATCGCTACAGCGTGCGCACTGGGGTGGGGGAGCAGGAGGGGATGGGTGAGGTCAGCCTCATTTATTGACCTGATGGGGAGGGGGAAACTTGCAAAAACGTTTGGCCCCCCACTGAAGTTGGTGAACCCTGCGCACGCTTTTGAAAAGCCTGGTTAGATAGCTAGGACAGCACCTGAATGACGTGCTATCATGTAGGAGTCTTTCACGAAAACTGAGACAGAGAGGAAGAAAAGAGAAAAAAAGGAAGACAGAGAGGTTAACAAGATGCGAGGATCCGGCATGGTATACCCTGCATGCACTCAATCGATAGTGGGACACATGCAGTTTCTCGGCGTTACTTTTCGTCAGAACATTCCTTGTATAACAAATCACACCCCGAGGTTATCATTCGATACACTGCCCTTGGCGTCTGTCAAATTCTTGTCTCATTCGCATTAATTCCAACCACTGGAGAAGCACTCGAACGTCCTGGTTGTCTCTACCTGTGCGAATAAGTAGATTGATAACCAACACGTAATAAAGGGCTCTCATGTAAACGCACGAGGCTCTTGCTTCGGTGGTCCACAGTCTCTATTCATATACACGAGTTGCAGTAAAACAGACTGGTGCGACATATGTATCACGTTGTGTACGTGGGTGAATGCTGCACCTTGGTGAACTCATTGCCATGTCATCCACTTATATTGCTGCCAACGAATTGTCACTGGTTGGCGCGATCAGTGACAAATGTGCAATTTATTCAAACGCCCATTAGAACCATGCAAGCAAAGTGGGTTAATCTATGTGACTAAAATCTTGAATGCGCAAACCCATATGTATACACCCCGACCAGTCTGTTATCGCGAAAGCTAATGCGTGGAATTTCAAGACACGAGAACCGAAGGAATTCGCGCCGAGCCACCTGTTAATGCCGAATGCTAATGCAAGGCGACCTGCATATCACGAAGCATCGACTCGAATACATTTCGATGCACTAGCGCTTGTCTTCGGAAATCCCAGTGAGGCCGTGCAAAGCTTTAGACTTAAAGCCGAAAGGAAGCAAAATAAAATCTGTAAGGCTTCAGAGATTCCTGGGCGTTCTGTTTTCATTGCAATTGGTGAATAAGTCGCGCACTTGGGGCGCTATCCATCTGGCCGAAAGAATGCGGAAGGTGCGACCACTTCTCACGAACGAAGGTATCGCTTAGAGCACTGACAGCAGTCAGCAGCACCAACTTTCTCTTCTGACGTTTCACGAAACGCAGAAAGAAGAGTCTGACAGCACCTTATGCATTTGACTACTTGAAGGCGAGATCCACGTTCTTTCAACACGAAAGCTGTGTAGGCTAGCCGTAATTTGTGTGTGGGGCTTGCCAGATGACTATAACCATTATGGACGGGTCCCACACTACACTCGTCACTGGTCAGTTAAAAATGCAGGCGACAACAGTTATCCGAACCACAAATGGCTGCAAAGCGACTGTGGTGAAGCAATGGCCACTGCGAGAACACTCCGTAGAGATGAAAGGATTACGACAATGACGATCTCTTGGTTGCATGCGATCTCTTGGTTGCAGCGCGAGTTTCTGTCTCTAGAGTTCAGACATCCATGTAGTGGAACCATTCTGCGCTGATAATTCATGCAAGAACAGCCTATCAATACCAAGCTAAAGCTATAGCAGCGTCCTAGAAGCAAACTTGAAACAACCTGCATCGTAGCGAAGGCTGATAAGCAACCCAGAGGCAACCAGATTAGTGTTCAGAATCGTACAGTTTCGCTGCTTTCAAGCTTCGCGTGGCTTGAAGCAGCTTCGCCAATTTTCCCTTCTTAGTCGATTGTATTGATCCCACCCGAAAACTTTCCGTAGACAACGTGGTTTTTCGTGTTGCCTCCGGGATCGAAAGCTTTCCGCACCTCGCATCTTTTTGCAGTGCCTCCTTGATCGGGCCCACCTTTTGACCAAGCTACAATGTCAAGCGATGGGTTCATCATGTGAGGTCAATGATGTTATGTCAAGGTGAAGTCATGATGACATCACGAATTTCGGCGAATTGTGGTGACGTCATATGTCCGCATCATACCCTTATGGTGATAATCTTTCATCACTTGTGCGGACGCCGCCGACGCTGACTGTCACAATTCGCGGTTGGTAAGGCATCTAAGGCCCTTAAAACTAATCTACTTAAAAGATAGAGAGAGCGAAAACATTTCATTGAAAGGATAAATACAAACCAAGCACGTACCACGGAACCCTAGTCCGGGTTGCCTGGGACGATCTGGGTGACCATGCGCCCCGGTTGACGTGACCAAGGTCTTCCAGACCTCGGAAGCAGATGACACTTCGGATAAAAAAGCCCTCAAATATCGCATCCTTGAGTACATGATACTAACATGAAATCATAAGTTAGTGAAAGCTTTCGTGAAGATTTATTTTTCATATGGACGTATCATCACTATTTGAAGCCACATTTCTTGAAAGTAGTTGTTCATTATACCATAGTGAGCCACAAGTAACGAGGTGTAGGGCCAAGTGTGCAGTCATAAAGAATCATTCATTAAGGGTCCTGTTCATTCATTAAGGGTCAAGAGGGAGTCTGTAGTGCTTCCGATTACGGGAAGCATATGGCTCCCCTATAGGTACATTGTACGAATCGGCGGACATTTGTTCTAACACATGCATTTTCTTTCTACTGTGGAACAACGCCAAGGGCGCATTGTGCCACAGTACACCATGCTCCTCTTTAGGTTTACATAAAGTGCAGCAGCGCTGTAAACCTCCTTCCTTTCTTCTCAGCACTTTGAGCAGAAATTGACAATTCTTTTTGCACATCGCTTAATTTCAGCCCACTGCCCTAACATTACATCTGCTCAACAGAGCAGCTTAAAAACCACCTAAACGCCGCGTCTATAAAGAAGAGTATATCATTCGTCCGACCGAGACCATCAGCGAATTGATCACCCAACCATGGACGTTCGCCACAACACGTACGCACGGCGCCAGCCCATGCCCGGCCGCCTCTTTCCGAGCATTACATAAAACGCGACGCTTGCCCTTTCGCGCTGCACAGAAATCTCACCTCACGATCTCGCCACACTGCACTGCAGATCGTACTTTGTTTCTTATCTACACTGTGTCCGCTTAACCCTGTAGCAGCCTAAAAAGAAAAAAAAAGAATAATGGAACCGTGTCGTTGGTGGCCCGGCCGAGGTCAGAAACGAAAAGCCACCTGCCAGCAGAAAACGCGAGGAAGGATCGTGGCTGATAGAGCTCAGGAGAGGAACATAGGCCTCAGCCTGGGGGCGCCCCTAGCCGTACCCGCCGACGCAAGTGAGAGCGTTCCCGGTGGCGGTAAACTGAGAAAAAGTGGGACTTGGTCGGCGCGCTCGTCCTCCAAACCTGCAGCAACAGTGCGCAAAAGCGCGACTCGTGGGCCCCTCGCCAGCGGGCGACCAAGAAGCCTCGAGGCGACGTTGTTTCCTTTCCTCCGTATCGGCCTCTCACTGCTCGGGGTCGCGCGCCGATGCGATCGTATAGCGGGAAGAAGGTAAGCCAAGCGGGCCACTACAAGGCAACTGTAACACCCGCCTTGTCGCGCACGTGCGTACGTGTGTACAGTTGTGGTGGCGTCGCCACGTGACTGCCAAGGCCTACGTAACCCGAGGTGACGCGTCGGGAAAGCCAAGAAGATGCTCTTGGGGACGAGGAAGCTGTGCGGTGTCTCTGAAATCGGTGGCCGCGATTACGCACAATCGGATCGATATATGAAGTAAAACAGTGAGTTCGGGTTTATGCAATGATTATAGGGTAGCTCGGGGTAGCTTTAGTTGGACGTCTGCAGCAGCTCTGTGGACGCAGTCGGCCAGCCGTTTCCAATGGCAGTTTATATGTACGCAGAATAGCGGACGCCCGACTAAATGCGTCTTATATAGTCTCTTTCTTAGTCACGATGTGCTGATACGAAACTGGCGAATCGATTTGAAAAAGGCACACCTTTCCGCTTTAACATTTAGCGTTAAGAACGTCTTAGCACTAGGACACATTTGGAAGCCATATTGACTCAATGCCACTGTCACCATTATGGTTTCTAGAAGGTAACCTCAGTGTTCCCTTTCATACTGTTTACGACTATACGTTGACTTTCAGCGTCTTCTACGCTGCGCTGTATCGAACCCTACGCGCATAGGCGTACTGGCAAATGAAGACGTGCCCCATACTACACGATGCTCGAGTCTCAGCTGGGGTGGAAAAATCCACTCGCGCGCATAGTATAATTAAAGACGTGTTCGAACTCCGCACCTATGCTCAAGTTCTGCCGGTGAGCACAATAGGAGCTCAAGTTGCTTAAGTACCCATAGCAGCCGGAGGGTGTAGAACAGTTCTGCCTAAGCTCTGTACGGAATGGGTATCCAAATGTGCAATAGCCTCCTGTCCCCCATTCTTGCTATTCTTTCGCTCACACGCTTCTGGATGACAGTGTCACTGCCATTATCATCTCAGTCTGTCGGTCACGTCATGCAGCTAACATTTACTTTTTCATTGGCTTATAACTAATACGTTTCCGGTAAGTGCACTTGACTATAATTGTATCCTTGCTTCGCGCTGATCGCAGCACAGCTCCAACTGACGTGCAATGTCTCGATATGAGGAAAAGCATCATTCGCTTCGGTTCAATCAGTGAGGTCATTTTCCTGACAGCCGTGCAATGCGGGAGGATATAATCAACTTATACTGCCGTACTCGATAACGGCTGTCTCGCTCATTTCCTCGTGCACGAACAATGTGTGCCGGCCGTGGCTGCCCTCGAATTGGCAGGCAGGCGTATACTTCCCGTGTCACGACGTCGTCCCGTTGCATGGAATGGAGAGACGCAATGAAGCGGACCTTGCTAGCTGCGACCGGCCTCGCATACCTGCGTGACGAGAGCGGAATGACGGGCGACGTGTCGAAGAAGGTTGCTCGGCCTCGTCGTCCTTAACTTATGGAGACACTTGCGTTTGCTTCGACGTGGTTTGCCACATGCGTGACAACCATGACGTCACGGACGTATAGTAAGCATCGTGCCTCTTGACACGTCGGAAGAACGACGGAAGCTCCCGCTTGGCCATAGAGGTCGGAAACGATTGGGCAGCTCACAGTTACCTTACTTTATAGCGCACCTCTACTTGCATTAGAAATAATACATATCGGACAATAATAGCTTAGCGATTGCAAAGATCTATGCCACTGCGGTAAGACTCCTTGCAGATGTCATGTGGAACCTGTAGGCCAAGCGCACGTATATAACCTGTAGAGGATCGCCCTCAAAAGCACCCACCAAGAGGTTCACGTGGCGTGCTTATTTCGTACACAAGTATGCAAACGCACATTCATCATCATCATCAACAACAACAACAACAGCTGCAGCAGCAGTAGACTGACTGCGCCCGCTGCAGTGCAAGGGCATCTCCCATGTTTCGCCAATCAACTTTGTTTCGTCATCCAGGCTTGCTGCTGCCCCGTTATGCCTGTAAATTTCTTGATCTCATCTGCCAACCTAACTTCATGTCTCCTCGTCGCGCATTTGCGTTCTGTTGGAATCCGATGACTCTTGATGACAAGTGGGTGTCTTATATGCGCTACATGTCTTGCTCATGCCCATTTATTCTGCTTGATTTCGTCTAAGATCGTTTTAACACCCGCGTGTTAAGGGCATCTTAGTCGAAACAAACGTTATATATAGCTCGAAGTCCACGGTGCCGCTTAAGAACCACCACGTGTACAATACGATGCACTTGTACTTACGAAGCTATGTTTTTTTTTTTTTGAGCATGACAGCTCTGACGGTTCGTCATGCTTACTCTCCATGGCCCAGTGAAGGCGCCGAAGCGTCACTTTTTTCCATCGGTTTCCTCGTGCACCTTAGTGGTGATAACGCACGATAACAATATGATGAAAATAGAACCTGGCTTTACTATGTAAGTAAATTAGGGGCACGCTTCCTGTCGTCTTCGACTTTTGGTCATCCTTGAACAGTGCTTGTGGCTGCGTATAAACGCAGCAATCACACACGAGGTACTGCATCTCGCCGCAATCCGCTGTCACAAACCAAATCGGTGGCCATAATGAGTAATCATACTTTTTCTTCGACTTTAAGGTGTGCTTATCAACAAAACAACCAGTGGCTAATTCCAGTGGCGAAGTACGCGTCACGTGCTACCAGCTAATGGAAAAGGGCAAACGTAGAAAAAAAAATCGATCATGATACTACTTCTCGGTCTTTTGTAGGGGTAACCATTAAAACTTGTTGGGCCCCTAAAATTCGCTATCAATCGAAACAGCGCACTCAAGTTCACGCTGACACGTGTCCAGAATGTGGTATTTCCAAACACGTGGCCAGAGGGCAGGAGTAATGGCAGTATATGGCGTGCAGACAAAAAGTTCCTTTATATCGAGGATCTCGTTGCCCTATATGTCGTACATACACTAGAGAGAGAGAGAGAGAGAGAGAGAGAGATAGGAGGAGGAGGAGGAGGAGGAGGAGGAGGAGGAGGAAGCAACAAAAGGGAGAAGGCAGGGAGGTTAACCAGAAAGACATCCGGTTGGCTACCCTACACTGGGGGATTAAGGAAGGGGACAAAAAAACGAGAAAGAGGGAAGAGAGGGAAAAGACAAAAAGGGGTGGGGAGAGACTGACAGTAATTTCACTGCAGCGTGTAGAACTCTACCGCATGTCAGAGGCGTTCACACAAGTCTGTCTTTCCCAGGAAACACAGCAGGGCTTTCACTGCCTTGTGGGCTGTCGAGGCATGTGGACGTTGCTGCAATAGCACCTGCACAGAAAGAGGCCGATCATCCAGTCGCCGCTTTGCGTTGGCAAGTACTTGTCTATCTGAGGCAAATCGCGGACAATGGCACAGCAGGTGTTCGATATTTTCGTCGGTGCCGCAAGCATCGCACGTCGCACTGTCAGTAATTCCGATTAACGTGGTATAAGCTTTCGTGAAAGCAACTCCCAGCCAAAGGCGATAGAGAAGCGAAGCTGCACGTCGATGTAGGCCGGGTGGAGGCCGGAGTTGTAGTGAAGGGTCGAGTTCGTGCAGTCTTGTAGGTCGTATGCTTGGTGTGTTCCACTCAGTCAGTGTGAGGCTGCGGGCCAGTTGACGAATCTGCCTCGCCGCATCCGCTCTTGAAAGCGGAATCGGAACGCTGTTCGCTTCTTTATGTAACGTGCGAGCAGCATGATCTGCAGAATCATTGCCGGCTATACCACAATGCCCAGGTAACCACTGAAAGACGATGTCATGGCCTTTTTGTATTAAAAGGTGGTGAAGTTTCATGGTTTGGTAGGTCAACTGGTCGTGGCATCCGCGTCAGAGAACTGATATCAGGCACTGTAACGCTGGTTTTGAGTCAGAAAACACAGCCCATTTACCTGGTCTTTCTTCTGAATTGATGAGTTCCAGTGCATTGCGCAGAGCCTCGAGTTCTGCCGTTGTTGACGTTGTCACATGTGAGGTCTTAAAACACCGAGTTACCCCTTGTGATGGTATAACCACTGCTCCACCTGAACTAGACGGCGTAGTAGAGCCGTCCGTGTAAATGTGCACGTGGTTACTGTAGTTTTGTTCCAGTAGGAATAGACTCAGTTGTTTCAGGGCGTGTGTCGGTAAGTCCGATTTTCTCTTCATTCCTGGAATCATTAAGTGAACTCGCGGCCGGCTCAAGCTCCAAGGGGGAAGCAGTGGCTTTGATGCAGGTGCGTATGTCTCAGCAAACGATGAATTATGCTTGTAGATAATAGTGCCGTATGTCGTGCGGGGCCTTTCAGCAGCTAGGCTCGCCAGGTGGTGAGAAGGGGTCCTGGCATAATGCCTGAGGTGCATGCGCATTGTCTAGGTAATAATATGCGTCTTTATCGAGTGATCTTGAGCGATGGCAATGGTTTCAGCCATTGAAGCACTGCGGGGTAATCCAAGGCATATCTTAAGTTCTTGGGCTTGAATGCTCTGAATTGCGCGCAGGTTGGTCTTGCCGGTGTTAGATATTGCAGGTAAGCTGTACCATAAGAAACCGATAAACAGCACTCTGTACAGTTGTAGCATGGATGGTATGGGCACTCCCCAATTCTTTCCTGCAAGAAATTTGAACATGTGACATGTTGCGATCAGCCGCTTCTTCACATAGTTCACGTGTGGAGTCCACGACAGGTTTCTATCTATTATGACTCCCAAGAACCTGTGGCTTCTGCTGAACGATATGTATTCTTCATTAATCGATATGCTAAGCATACATTGGTTTCCGCGTGAACGCTACCACTGCACATTTTCCGCAGACACCTCGAGGCCTTGTTTACGAAGGTAGCATGACGTCTTTGTAGCAGCATTCTGAAGGCGGGCGCGAAGCTGAGGCCTTGTCACACCTGATGTCCAAATGCAGATGTCATCAGCATAGACAGAAATTCTACAGTGCTAAATAGCTGCTCGACTAGACCAATGAGAGTTAGGTTGAATAGTGTAGGGCTTAGCACACCTCCCTGAGGAACTCCTCGGATGCTGTAATAATCAGGTGTTGGGCCATTCGTTGTCATCACGTAAAATGATCTCAGCTGTAAGTATACCTGTAAACCCACATATATATTTTGCCACCAAGACCTACTGTTTCTAAAGCACTAAGTATGGCTTCATGGGTGACATTGTCGTAAGCCCCCTTAACGTCTAGAAACAGGGCGGCGCACAGTCTCTTACAGGCTTTCTGGTGTTGAACATATGTCACCAGATCAACAACGTTGTCGATTGACGAATGGCCGCACCTGAATCCGGTCATGGATACTGCATAGATTTCGTAGTGCTCTAAATACCACTCCATTCGTGTTAGAATCATTCGTTCCATCGTTTTTCCCACACAACTGGCAAGTGCGATAGGACGGTATGAGGCAATATCCAAAGGAGATTTACCAGCCTTTAGAAGTGGAATGAGGCGACTTGACTTCCATGCCTGGTGAACCGTACCAGTCTGCCAGGAGTCGTTGTATAGGCGTAAGAGTGCCTTCCGAGCTTCGTCTCCAAGATTACAAAGGGCACGATAGGTAATGCCGTCAGGTCCGGGTGCTGAAGAACGTCTGCACAGTGCCAGTGCCGCCTCTAGCTCATCCATAGAAAACTGGCATTCCATACGGGGATCACGTGAGGGCGGTGAGTGTCAAAGAGGAAAGGCAGGGACGTTAACCAAGCTTGGCTCGGTTGGCTACCCTACACTTGGGGTGGGGGAAAGGGAGAATAATAGAAAGGAAAGAGATAGAAAAGAAGAGGAGTAAGAAAGAGAAGGATGAATAGTCAGCTCGAGACTACACAGCATGGTGTCACACTGTTCTTTCTTTCACAAGCGGTCGTGAAGTCTAGTGGTCCTTAAGAAGTGCAAGAGGGCTTTCGTGGCTTTGCGTGTATTGGAGACCGTCGGCCAAGGCCCCAGGATCTTCTCTTCTGTAAGCGGCCGTGAATCCAGCTGACGGAGCTTGGCTTCCATAATACGTCGTTCAGACTGGTATGCTGGGCAAAGACATAGAATGTGCTCGAGCGTTTCCTCGCACGCGCAGATGTTGCATGCCGAAGTGCTCGCCATTCTAAGGAGACGAGAGTACGCATTCGTAAATGCCACGCCCAACCTCATGCGACACAGTAAAGTTTCAGCGCATCGTGGGAGCCCGTATGGCAAACTAAGTTGGAAGTTTGGATCGATCGAATGCAGGTGCGTGTTGGAGAAGCCCGGTGTATTCCATTGTAGAAGAGTTATACGGCGAGCAAGTGATCGCTAGGGTTACTCCATATATGTACATATGTGGTCTACAAAGGTCGTGCGCATGCTTAAGATTAGGACAGAGCAGTGGTGTGCTAAAATGAAGTATGCCGAATCTATGAATTATTTGTGCTTCGCCTTTCAATGCTGAGAGAGTGAGAGATGTTTAAGGTTAACTAAAACGCTATATTTTGCAACCCATAGGGCGTGTGGTGTTGCGTCGCAACAATAAGCGAGACGTTGCAGTCAATAAGAAGAAGTCCAGCACTCAAGATGAGGTACCACTGCGGAACGCCAGATAGTGGTGCCGCTCTCCCCACTAGGGAAAACATGACGGTACCGTGGGGCATTGCGAATGGAGCCCAGTATCTTCTTTCCGGCATTCTTCTTTCTCCCTCCCCCCTGACTCACTCGACATCCCAAATTTACTTATCCTTCAGTCCAGAGAAGAAATCCACTTAGGAAACACTGTGATTTTTGAATACGAATGTACTGCCGTGATACGTCGCCATACGACATTCCTCAAGCTCAGTTTATCCGTTGGCGATATTCGCAAGCTCTGCAGTGCTGTGTTCGCACACACAAAAGCAACAACAAAAGATAAATCACGTCGTGATTTTCTCACACAAGCAGCATCGTTGGAAACAACGCCTATAGGTAGTGGGTACAATTGTTTAGGTATCTTCATTATTCATTTCATTTCTAGCTATAACGAAGCATCTACAGCGATATATTATAATTTATGGTGTTCATTGATTGATTGATTGATCGATTGATTGATTGATTGGTTGATTCGTTTATTCATTCATATACTGTTCTTAATGACAAAAAAAACCTGCTGAAGACACCCCCATCGAGACATTCCAACGCATAAACTTCACTCACAAAAGAAAAAAGAATACCAGGGGAAATGAAAAGAAAAAAACATGGCACCATACATTCTTTTATAGTGATCACTATCGAAAAAAGAAATGCAACCGAAATTTATAATGTACAGGAAAGAGAAGGTGAACGTTTCTTTCAATTCATTTATTTATTTTATTTTATGGGAAAATACAAAGAGACTGTTTGAAATTAAATTAAGGTGGTAACTCTTCGAAACTGGTCACGCTTGCCTATCGCACTATCTTTCGCACAGCATATATGACCGGCAAAGAAGAGCACTGGTCGACGTCTGTGCAAGAGAAGCAAGAAAGAAAGAAAGAAAGAAAGAAAGAAAGAAAGGAGGGAAGAAAGAAAGAAAGAAAAAAAGAAAGAAAGAAAGAAAGAAAGGGAGAAAGAAAGAAAGAAAGAAAGAAAGAAAGCAAAGAGAGGAAGCAGAAAGAGCCTAATGGTGAGAAGGCCGCAGCAAGACCCCTTAGAAGCAGCGCGCTCGTGTTGCGCTCGTTGCGCAGGACGTCTACATCTAATTTGCGTGAAAAGAAATAAATAAATAAATTAAAAAGTAGGAAAGAAAGAAAGAAAGAAAGAAAGAAAGGAAGAAAGAAAGAAAGCTAATTAACCTATAGCATGTTAGTGCACGCGAATTATCACTGCAGAGCAACATCCTTCCCCCCCCCCCCCCCAAAAAAAAAAAAAAACATTTTAAAAATTGAAGAAACGTGGAGGCTAAACGTGAAACTGGATCGGTTTACGCTTTATGCTTAGAGCTCAATTGATGTGAACTTGAAAGTGAGGAAAAAAACTTTTGGCCACTTATTAGGAAAAGAGAGACCTGGCAGCGATTTGCATAATTTAAAAGGGAAAGGCGTAGTAAGAAAGAAGTACCTCGAGTGAATAAAACAGCTCACTTATAAATCGGTCAGTAAACTAAATGGAATAGTTAGGATGAGAGGTTGATCTATTAAAAAGGGTCAGCTTTCTGGAGGAAAAAGAAGCCTGATGACTGAATGCAAGGTATGAAACAGAAAACGAGTCTATAGAGAAAAAAATACATACGTGTACGAGCTGGTCAAAAACGTGGTTAAAAGACCCTTAGGTGTAGGGGGTCGTAACGGTGAATTACATTACTTCTTCATTTTAAAGTATGGTTGTGAATAAGTGATAAGTTTGAGCTTTGTATGTAATGCGCTATAGCTGTCTCTGCCTGGCACACGAAGAATCTCGAAATTCAAGTAATGTGCTGACTGAAAGCACTTCGCATGGTAGAAGCTACATTATTAAAGTTTTATGTTTATTCAAAGGATGCACATTGTAAATGCAAAATAACATAACGCCGACCAAGGTGAAATACACAAAACAAAAAGACGTTTCAAGAGTCCGTCGTCAAGAGTCCGTCGGACTCTTGACTAAATTGTAAATGCAAATGCATGAACATGCAAAAGGAGGGCCCAGATAATGTACCGAATGTGGCGCATATATACATTTCAATTAAACACTGAAAATTTTGTCTACTGCTCAAGAAAAACTGTAGTTAAACTACAGTTTTTTCCTCGAGCAGTACACAAAATATGCACGAAAAGTTTAGTGAATATTTTTTCTTCGGAAAAATAAATATGCATCAAAATTTTCGGGATGAACTGGCGGAGGCCGCTCTGTAGCATGATAGCGATGTGGTGCTTGAACAGAAAAACTGGAATATACTGCATCGGCCGTTGGTGCAATAAGGTTGGTTTCCTTTCAACACCACCAGCGCACATTGAGCAAGCGTCCTGAGCTATCTTCATCAACCAGGATGTTCTATTCACGCCGAACCATATTTTAAGCTTTAGTATGACATCCTGAAATGAGTTTTAATTGAGAAATTTTTCACTCCGTTGACCGAGGAATGATGGTTATGAACTCTGCCTGTCGTCTGCAGCTGTTAATGTGCGGGAGCTTTCAGATGCTGAAAACTGGGTGTGTTGGTTCTATTTTGAATTTGGATAGCGCATCAATCCCACGGCACATTGAAAAAAGGTGTTCAACCAAGTGTTTTGTTGCACGTGTGTGTCTCTTTTCTTAGTCTAGTCGAATTGTTCGGCTATCGCGATTCGAGGAAGCATTCAGTTGTACCTTGAGCGTGTCGACGCTACAATTAATTTTTATATAAGAACGAAAATACAGCTGCGTTGAATTGTACACACAAAAAGATAACAAAGTGCCCCTTTAGGAATACATATATGTTGATATAATGCGTCAGAACAAAATTGGCAGATTCCACGTACAGTGGGGATCGGCGATATGCGAAGCACGAATGTGAAAGGTTGATATGCCATTTTAAAATCAGCACAACGTTACGAGGTGGAGGTGAATGATGACGGACATGACTTCCGTGTTATGATTATCATGCTTGGATGTGTCGTTTACCTTCGTCATCTATCCGCGTCACGTGATACAAAATTTAGTATATGTGGAGCTAGCGAAATGACCGCGAGCACGCTGTGAGCGTGGTATGCTGTCATGTTCTTACATGACACGCGTGTCAGGATTATCATGTTTGCACCAGTCATATTTTTCGTCATCCATTGACATCACGTAACACCAAATTTGGTATATGTGGAGCTAGCAAAACGGCAGCGAGCGCATCATGAAGGGCCCATTATACTCCAATGTAGCGTTTACGCGCGCACATGTTGGGCACAGCGACGCTACGTTAGAAAAAATTGGCAGCATATCCACGGATGAACGATGGAGAGTGGGGCGAAGCATTCGTCCGTCCATTCGTTCTTGCTTCCCTCCGTCGATGCGTCCGTCTGTGTTACCGTCCATGTGTCCATCCGCCCGTCCATGCGTGTGTCTGTTCGTGCGTCCGTCTCTGCGTTCATCCATGCATCCGTCCCTGCGTCCGTTCATGCGTCCATCCATGCATCTGTCTGTGTGTCCGTTCGTCCATCTATTCAACACTCCAAGTACCACCATCTCGCATCTTTTCATCATATATTCCCCATATAGAAGCACCGCCATCCAGCGGACATTCCAAGGACTAAACGAGAGGTGGCACACGCACACTTTCTTACGGCTTGCGCTTCGGGTCTATTTCCCACCTTTAACCACCTCGAGTTCACGGTATATACTAGTTCACTGCATTCATGGCACTGCGGCCCAACGCTCGCTAAACCTTTTTAAAACTAAGGAGGTTAACCCCAGCGAGTATAACGTAGCAACCCTTTTCTTGTCAGACAGTGCTCAATGTACATGCCAATGGCTGCTAATGGGGATCGCAGCGTGCGCGTTAACTAAAAGCCGAATGCTCCTGTCTCTCATTCCTCATTAGCAATCATTGGCATGTACATTGAGCACTATTTTTTATTGTTCAACAACGCACAGAAAGAATCTCTCACCAGCACCACCTTGGAGGTCAAAATGTTATACTTGTTACACACTACTACCTCGGCTACGAGGGACGAACAGGTGCCGCTATAAAAAATTGCCCGCAGCTTCCCTCGGGAGAACACTGAGGAGGATGCGGAGCATGTAATTGGTTAACGGGGTGATAAAGTGCGACTTACTTGGGTCGATGGCTAAATTGGTTAACGTGGTTGTGAAATGGGGTGTTAAATTGTGACTTACTTGGGTCGATGGCTAAATTGGTTAACGTGGTTGTAGGAGGGGGTGTTAAATGAGTGAACACGTACACACGTATGCGAAAGGGCGGCGCTGGTCGAAGGGACGTCGATCATTGTGTTTGTGGATTCGTTGGAATTCATTTCACCGCGACCTTGGACGTCGACGCGCCGTACAAACCAACCGACGAGCGGCAACTGAGCGAGCGAGCGCCGACCTTGAGTATATTATATATACAGCGCGACGGCGCATGCACTGTCAGCTGTCGAATGTTCGAGAAGGGGGAGAAGCGCAACGGCGCATGCGCGCGCGTCAGCTGCCGATGTTCTCGAAGCGTGACGGCGCATGCGCGCTACATTATACAGCTAGCGAATGTTCGTGAAGAGGAGAAGCGCACACGGTGTGTAGAGGAGGAAGGCTGCACAGATGGTGGAGGAGTGAAGCGCGCGCGGTGTGTAGAGGAGGAAGGGATGCACAGATGGTGGAAGAAGGAGGAGGAAGCTTGCGGACGGCGCCGCACTACAAGCCTCGAGTATTAGATGCTCCGCATCTAAAAAGCTTCGCACCTAAAACACGAGCACTCTACAGTCTGACACCAGGCGTGACCGGCGCGACCAGCGTCCGTCGGCGCGGCCTGATGGCAACCGGCGCGAAATGCGACATGCTGCATTTCGTGTCGATCCGTTACCCAGACTGCACTGCGTCTCCCTCTTTCCGTGACGGAGGGACGCTGGACGCGCTGAAATGCGCATGCGTCAAAGCAACGCAGTGCGGCGCGCATCTGCGAATATATAGCAGGACCGGCGCCTGGCGTGGCAACGCTGGCGTGGCGCAACGAAATGAACGCCGGCGAGCACACGCACCGCGTCACGTCGAAATGTATTGGCGCCTCGACTGTGGCATAGAGTTTCCAGAGGAAACTCTCGCGCTAGTGTCTATGTGAGCTGCAATGCACGGCGCTTCAGCAAGCATGAGAATGATGCGTAGTACAAACAATTGCCTAATCATCGTACTTCTCGCCTGTTTCTGGCTCCATGTGTGTTCGTGTGGCTTGGAGTTGTTTTCTCGCGTAACAAAAATCATCCAATGTTCAGCGGCTGTGCTTCACTACATTATTTCTTAGGCTTACCTTTTCAAATCGGGTCACGAAGTTCAAAGGGGTTTGTTCTGTCCTTTGAAACAAAACCGAAACACAGCAATAAACGAAGCCGCAAGTACGATTCGTCGCCCGCAAGTACGAAGACTTAGCAAATGTGTGTACTACCTATAATTTTCATAGTCACTGAACGATCGCAGCGCCAGAGTACCCTCTAGTTAATTTTAGGAAACTCTATGGACTGTGGCATGTATTAATGTTCTGACATGACACACATCTCATGATTATTTTGTTTGCATCAGTCACATACCTTCGTCATCCAGTGATGTCACGCAATACCAAATTTGGCATATGTGAAGCTAGCGAAACGTCCACGAGCGCATCATGAGTGTGGCATGTAGCCATGTTGTTACATGGCACAGTGTCTTGATTATCATGTTTGTATGTGTCGTTTACATATGTCGTCCGTTCGCGTCACGTAATACCGAGTTTGGTACATGAGAAGCTAGCGAAACGGCCACGAGCACATCATGAGCGTAGCATGTAGTCATGTTGCTACATGACACGGATCTCATGTTTATCATGTTTAGCACCAATATCATACCTTCATCATCCATTCACGTCCCGTAATACCAAGTTTGGTATAAGTGAAGCTAGCGAAACGCCCACGAGCACATCATGAGCGTGGCATGTAGTCAGGCTGTTACATGAGACGGCATCTCATGATTATCATGTTTGCACCAGTCACAT